>CM031377.1:36395739-36726353 GCA_018208015.1 Medicago ruthenica | reverse complement strand
AAATACCACTCCTTAGCTTTGCCAATCAATGAATGAGGAAACATCCTCATGAATATCGCCTCCTCGTTGGTCTCCGCTTCACCAAGTGTACCCGCAATCTCGTAAAATCTTGTGAGATGTTGGAACGGATCTTCATGGTCTAATCCTGAGAAAGGATTAGCATATAATAATTGTAAGATCCCCGTCTTCATCTCGGTTTGCTTGGTAGTCCGCGGCGTTTTCCCCAATTGTGCCAAACGACGTGGGCTATTATGACATGGCATCCCACGACCGCCTGAACCTCCAGGATCTCCTGCTGCAGCCATTTGTAACTCCTGGCTTGGACTTGGACTAGATAAAGGACTAGAAACAGAAGCTTCCTCTTGTTGCCTTTTCTTTTCTTGCTGCTTCTTTTTCCGATTCTTGCTATTGTTTCTACGAGCTGTTCTCTCTATCTCGGAATCAAAAAGAAGTTGGTCCTCCGATACTTGACCTCGCATATACGATATCAACAATCTGACCAAAAAGATTTAGCAAACAAGATGGATAAGGAATAATAGTTATATACATAAAAGAATTTTGTGCAAAATTGCTTAAAACCATAATTAAAGTTGCAATGATTATAATATCATAACTTAATCCCCGGCAACGGCGCCATTTTGATGTTGGTCAAAAGTAAGTATCGTTTTTATATCGTTCCACAGGTATTAATGTGATATCATAAACCGTTCAACGTCGATTATCGTCTTAAGTTAGGGTTTAACCTTTTTCAATACTACGCTACTCAACATTTAAAAACTTAATAAATAAATAGTAGAGTAATAGGACATAAAAGGTGTTCGGATTAACATTGATCAATCAAACATCGTTTATATTCGATTGATTATAAATACGGATTCTAGCTTTTTCTTATATATGACATTATTACGTATTGCTCAACAACGTCATTGATTTCCCAAATGACGTCGTGAGATCGATCGTATCGTTTAATTGATGATTTCTCAATCTATTAAACGATTTGAAAGCTTTACGATCCAATACTTTAATGTAATTATCAAAACCAAATCCCATTTCTAGAATTTCTTATCTTGATAGAATATCATCCTAAACCTAGATTCAAAAGTCTTTTTCAACAACATTTAAATCAAATATAAGAGTGAAAAGCAAGAAGAAATTCAATGGTATATAAAAATGCTAGAATCATATATTTAATAATCAAAAGTTTACAACATGGAATGATTGATTACCTATTAATCCCAACAAAGGAGATTAGTTGATCATTGTCATGACAACTATTGCAAAACAAGAAAGGAAGATGAGATATATTAAGGCTTGATGTCTCAAAGCTTCTTAATGTATTCTTCAATCCAAATCACTTTGCTATTTGAAGTTTTCCTCCTTCTATGCCTATTCTCTCTCTTAGATAACTAATATTTTGAGCTCTGGAAAATGAAAATTCTGATAAAAAACTATATATTAAAAAATGAGCTTCAAAAATACATTTATATGCTGAGAAAATGCACGCTCGCTACAAGCGACCAGCCTGTCGCTTGTAGCGAGGAAGTCAACTGGCCAATGGATGCGTTCCACGTCACCACCAAGCATTAAACTGCCCTCTGGTCGCTGTAGCGACAAGGTCTGTCGCTACAAGCGATGGATCTTTGAAATTCCCTGCCTAGGCTCGCTTCAAGCGTCCAGTTCATCGCTTCAAGCGATGAACTCTTGATAATCCCTGCCTAAGCTCGCTTCTAGCGAAGGAAGCTGCGCTTCAAGCGATGAAAACCTGGAAATCCCTGCCTATCCTCGCTACTAGCGATGGCTTCTGCGCTTGTAGCGATGGCATCAATAAAAACTTCATTTCTTTGCATCAATCAGGTCCAAGCATGTATTTCCTGCATAATCACATGGGGTAAGGATTAGGATCACAAATATTGCATTTTTAACACAAATATGCTCTAATCCTAAGGTAACTTGTACAACAAGTTATCATAAGTGCCCTAAAATGTATCGAAAGATAACAACTTTTAGGCACTTATCATAGGCACATACACGTATAAACCCGATTGGGTTGAGATTAGAAAGTGGCAATCATAGGTTTTCCCCGAGGTTGCCACACAACCTAGGATAGGTGGAGCTCACTGAGACATTATGTCTCATCCCAATCCATTTGATTTAGTTTCAGGTAAGCAAGAGGTTCGTGATGAAGCTTATCAGGGAGAAGCTGAGTGGAGTACAATTGCTCGTCATGTACCAGCTCATGAGTTTATCAGTAATTTTGTATATATGTACATTTAGTGGTTTTTGGTTAATTGTATAAAACGAGCAAAAATTTGTATTCATTTAGTAGAATCTTATTAATATTGAAAATTTTAATGTATCCAGTATCAGATCTAATACGCATGCTAAATATTCTAGATAAATTTAGTATGGGTGTTACAACTCTTTCTTCTTTAAAAATGACTAAGACCAAGATCAGGTTCTGATGGAGTTCAGAATCTGAGTCTGAGGTTATGAGTCAAACACAGAGTTTCAGAGTTTGAGTGAAACTTCAGATTCTGATGCAGCTAATAAAGTGTTAAAGAGATAGAGAAGAGAAAGACGCAAGCAATTATCCTGGTTCCTTCCACAATCCGGAAGTAGTCCAGTCCCCTTGTCACTTACAAGAGATTTTTCACTATAATCCAATGATTACAAATTGCTCAAGCACAAAGCAAGAGACTTCCTATGCTCAAACACAAAGTAAGAGACTTCTATTGCACAAACACAAAGTAAGAGACTTCTCAACAAACAAAAATACAAAGAAGAATGTTTGGTTTGAACACTTGATATTACAATCAGTGGTGTTCAAAAAATACAACACAAATATCAGACTCTAGACTTAAGAATTTCTAAGATACAAAATTTTGTAAGAAATTCTTAGTGTTTGATGCGTTTTGAATTTGACAGAGCTTTGGCACTTGTAAAAATATTCAGAGTCTCGTTTGTTCTTCAAGTCTTCATTCCTTTATATAGAGGTAAGGAAGAAAGACGTTGAAAATATGTCAGCACATCAAATAGAGTCGTTTGAAGAAGCTTGATCAATTCCATTGATTTGTTGCTTGATTTGGTTCATGTACTAGGAAGAATAAGATTTGAAACTTTTCCTGAATATGGAATGAACCGTTGTTCAGCAGGGGACAAGGTTGCAGAGTACGGGAAGGCATGTGCATGTAGTGGAGAACGTGGTTGTACAATTTGTCCTTTCTTGACAATGACATCAGTTGACTCCTTAAAAACCCTCAGAACTTTCATTGTATAAATCTTTAAGCAATTCAGAGTGTAGAGCCTTAAGCTGCGCAGGCTATGCTTCTATTTCTGAATTCCCAGCAAATTATCCCAAAACTTCAGAGTCTGGACCATCAGAGTCTGACTGAATTCAGAATCTAACTTGCAACTAGCTTCTCCATGAATTTTCTTGCTCTTCATTTGTTCCTTCAGAATCCATGTATGATTAATTCCTTGTAAATTTTTATCCATGGTCCTGCATACTTGAACAAATATTAGCATATCCAATTGAACTTTTAATACCTTGTTATTATCAAAACTAAAGAGGCATTATGTAAACCTATTTTGTTCCAACCAAACCAATTTATTCAAAAATAGCAAAATATTCATTTTTATTTTAAAAAACAAACAAATAAAAGATTCATGTGTTAGATCGATAAATAAATATATGGTGATATACTTTATTTTTTAAACAAGCTAAAATGAACTATAGTACGAAACCAAAAAAGTCTTCGAGCACGAGATGGTGCATATACTAATATGTTTTAATATTCAGAAAAGCAAAATAAATTTATTGTACTATCACGCCATAAACAGTGACGAGTTATAAAAATAAAAAAAAAATCCAAAAACATGTTGGGTCCTTTTTCTTTGTAATATTTACATTATAATTCCATGCTTATTTTACTTTGCAGGAAAAAGTTTCAGAAATTCCAGTTTAAGTATCATAGAATGATCATGCTTTTTAATCACCAAATACCATTCTCTTTCGATAAATAATAAGCTAGACTTGCTAGTTTATTTTCTTTCAAGTTATAATTGAAGGCTAGTTTTGAGTTTTAATTGCCAAAATACATGTCAGTAAAAAAAAACTATCAAATACATGTGAATTTTTTTTATGAAGGAACCAAAGTGCATGTGACATTCATTAACAAAAACTTATAGTAAAAAAAAAACTAATTTTCCATAACAATGTCTACATTCAAGAGTAATGGTTGGAATTCACGAATCCTAAATAGTGGGTCGTTCATCTATAGTGTAAAATATGATGAATGAGAAACTAAATATTGTGGTGAAACAAAGTTGTGGTTCGCACAGTCATTAAATTTATACTATATATAAAGAGAATAAGGGGTTTAGAGAAGATTTTGGGTTGATTTTTTTGTTATTCCAGTTATACCTTTAAACAAATTTTTCTATTAATAATGTTATATTATTGGTGTTATAAAAAAGATAAGAATTTTTGTTATATTTGTTATATTATTGTTATGTCATTGAAAAATATAAATTTGGTTTGTTGAGTTTGTTACATTTGAAAGTCATAACAATAACAATAATATTTTTAATCTATATAAAAAAATATATAATATATCGTTTGTAATTTACACGCAATTTTTTTTATAAAATATCATTGACAATCTACACGCGATATATTAAGAATCATAAGAATATCCCCACAAAAATTTAGAATTTTTAACAAAATATTAATTAAATCTGAATTTTTAAGTGACAAAAGCTCAAAAGTCATAATTCATTCATCCCTTGTTAAAAAATTCTAAAATTTTGTGAGACATATTTCAAAGTGAAAATTGATTCAAAAGTTCATAGGATACATATGATCGTGACTAAAAAGTAGGGGTAAAAATATTGACGTAAAACTTTTAAAAGATCATTGTTTGATGAAATTCTTCGAGTAACTGAACGTTACTTTAAAATATCTTCTCTTCAAACAACAGACTTCAATCCTTTTGACTTGTTCTCAATTTTGAGGAAAATTAGTTTAATTCACTCGAAATACAGTTAGTCGAAATTTGCATATAACACCATCACAAATATAATATTTTAAAATTTTAACATGGAACACCATATAATTATAATTCCTCTAAAACACCTTCAAATTAAGACTATTTTATTTTTCCACAACCACAATAAGACAAATCAAGCCATATTAAATGGTTCTAATTTTAAATGAGCAAAATGTTTATGAAACGTGTCCCAATAAAAAAGGAAAATAAAATCCCCAACATATTTCAATAGAACTAATTAATGTGTAAGAAACTTTATCTCATCTTCACGCCAAATATCCTCCAAGGGTCCGTATGGTAGTCTTGATGGATCATTCGTAACTCTATTCTTACACATGAGGCATGATCTTCTTACACAAATGATAAGCTTACACGAGATATCCCCACGATTTAGTACATCTCGTATCAAGTAAAATTGAAGGAAAAATGTTCTTCTTCCATGTAATTTTGCTCACTCCCACCAAAAACTACCCAAAATAACCTCAACGTGAGTTAACTCACGTTCGGTAAAACCAATGTGAGTTAACTCACGTGCAAAGCAACATGACTTAAGTCACGTCTAAAGTCAACTCACGTTGCGATGCATTACTGATTTAGGTCATCCCCAACACCTCCACACTTCAAACACACACTTCTTTATCTCTTCACCTCCAAAACACTCAAAAGTGCAAAAATTTGGTGCAAAAGTTTGACCTCAAATCATTGAAAATCGTCAGGAAGCAAATTTCTACGCTCATGAAACGTAAAAAATCAGGTAATGTATCATCTAACACCTTTACATTTCGCTGGTTTAGCTGTGAAGTTCGTCATTTTGGGAGGCTTCACTGGGCGTGAGTTAAGTCATGTTGAGAGGTCAACGTGAGTTAACTCACGTAGGTAGAAGGGCAACATGACTTAACTCACGTTGGTGCCCAGGATTTAAATTTTGGCACCAATTTTTTTTTCTTTCCTCGGCTTGTTGCACAAGTTATTTATAATTTTTTTTCCTTGTTATTTTGTATTCAATAGATATAGTGATGGTTGAAAATGTGGTGGATGATGGTGTTGAGCCGAAACAGGCCATCATTGAAGCTTTCGTTAAAGCTTCCGTCGATGTCAAACCTATTGTTGAAGGTTCGGTTAATGTCAAAATTCCCATTCAAGCTTTCGTTAAAGCAAAACCTACCGGTGTTTCCAAGCTTCACGATTATGAAGTAAACACCGCCTCATTTTTTTTTAACAAATGATAGATGGTGAGAGTGAGATGATTTGCTTGGTTGGGTTCGTCGACAAGCGGCAAGGGCGAGATTTACTAGATCTATAGATAAATCTAGTATAAAAAAATTCAATGTTGACGTTGCAATGTGAAAGGAGTGATGTATACAAACCACCAAAGAGGAGGAAGAAATTGAATCTCGAAGGGCACGGGCTCAAAAAAATTTGATTGTCCATTTAGGATGTGTGGTTACTTTGAGAAGAAGACAAATTGGTGGTTGACAATGCTTAATGGAGTTCACAACCATGAGTTGGAGCTAAAGTTAGGCGGTCATCTTCTTGCGGGTAGACTAAAATAGAAGGAGACGAAAAGAGTTGTTGACATGACAAAGAGCTTGGCGTTGCCTAGAAATATTCTAACGGATTTGAAGGAAAAAAAAAACAAAGAAAGTGTGACGAATATAAAACAAGTGTACAATGTACGAGCTAGATGGCGAAAGTCTATAAGAGGTGACAAGACGGAGATGCAATACTTGATTGAGAATTTGAAAGAGCATAAATATGTCTATTTCACAAGAAAAATTTGTGAGGAAAACCACTCTTGAAGACATATTTTTTGCTCATCCGAAGTCTATTAATATACTTAACACTTTTCTGACCATTTTGATCATGAATTCCACTTACAAAACCAACTTGTATAGAATGCCATTATTGGAGATTGTTGGTGTTACCTCTACCAACATGACATATTCTGTTGGTTTTGTCTTTCTTGCCTCTGAAAAAGAGAGTAACTTTACTTGGGTTCTTGAGATGTTGGTTGGTCTTTTGTCCTCAAAACTCAACATGCCTAAGGTGGTTGTCACTAACAGGGACAATGCTCTGATAAATGTTGTTGCCAAAGTTCTCCCTGAAACTTCTGCTTTGCTTTATTATTTTCATATTGGGAAGAATATATGAGCTAAGTGCATCACAGACTGCAGAGTAAAAGCGAAGCCGAAGGATGTAAAAGGTGATGGGAAAGAAGCGAATGAGGCAAAGGTAAGTGACATTGTTGACAAAATCATGAGAGCTTGGGAAGATTTGGTTGAATCTCCTACAAAGGATTCATATGCAAGTGCGGTAATGCAATTTAAAGATGTATGCAAAAAAAAAAAATCCAAAGTTCCTTGACTATGTTCAAACCACAATATTGAACACTGTTAAGGAAAAATTTGTGAGGGCATGGACAGGTAAATTCTTGCATCTAGGCTGAAAAACCACCAACATTGTTGAATCGGCTCATGAAAAGTTTAAAAAATATTTGAGAAGTATTGTGGAAGATTTGGCATCATGTTGGGATGAAATAGACAAAATGTTGGCTATCCAACTGTCTGAGATACAAGCAAGTTTTGGGAGCAGCCGTACCTTATTAGAACACAGATTTTTTGTACTCTGAGTTGGAGGGTTGTGTTTCTAGAGCCGCATTGAGTTTTATCTTTGAGGAAGCAAAACGCTCCAAGACATTCGCTTTGCTAAGAAAGATTTCGGTTGTGTGATTAAGATATCGTGCGGGTTGCCTTGTGCATGTATTCTTGCTATGAAGATAAAAGAAAAATTGCCTATTAGATTGGATGACATAAACCCTCGTTGACAAAGGTTAAGTGTATTTGAAGAAGAAATTGATGATGATTTTCCTGTGATGGAAGAGTGGAATGATATTCAAGAACGTCTCAAAAAAGTCCCTTACAAAATGAAACTCCACATCAAAGAGGCGATGCATCAACTTGCATTTTCGGAAGACACAATGTTGTCTCCACCTCCAAGAAAGGTGGTAACCAAGGGAGCAAAGAAAAAGGTGAGGTCTACATCGAAAGAGTCATCTACGGGTCGAAATCCCTCTATGTGGGAGCGTGTTGATTCCCAATTTCCCGATAGCCAATCGTCACAAACTAAGTCATCACTTCCAAAGAGGAAAAGTGTACGTATTGGCAATTCATCGCGCTCATCAGTTTCAACGCATACTGCACAACCGGATACGAATTTACCATACATTACACAAATGCCAAAGATCATGAGACACTACATTGAAAATATTGTGAATGTTAAAGGGGATGGTAATTGTGGATTCTGGGTCATAGCTAGACACATGGGTATGGATGAGGAAAATCACATATTGGTTCGTAGTGCACTTATTCATGAGTTGAAAACTAATAAGCGTGACTATTTGCTGATATTTGGTTCGGAGGAGCGTTTTGAATATATCATGAATGGTTTACACCCTCCAACAAATAGTGGTGAAATTGCATACATATATAAGTGGGTGACATTACCGGCTATGAGTCAAATTGTTGCAACTTGTTACAACAGAGTTGTTGTTCAATTGATAAGTCCTGAAAGAGGTCTATGTGAGATTTTTTTCCCAATAACCCACATGCCCACATCATGTGTCTTGACTTAATTCCCGACCACTTTCTTCATGTTTATTTGAAAGATGGTTGTCCATTACCACCGTCTTATATGAAGTGGAAGAATCACAAGATTAGTGAGGCTGAGCAATGGGAGTTTGCATTTTTGGATAGACAGGCCTTGTTCAAATACCTCATGTCTAAGGAGCCGAAACCGCCGAAAAAACCAACAAATCATCTCAATCCAATTTATTGCAACACTCCCACTCCCAAAAAACCAAAATGAGAATTTGAAGTAATTGAAGAAGACGAAGATGATGCCAAATCAGTAGCTAGTTAGATAGGCTATGACACTTTTTGTCGGTGTTTGTCCTTTTTTTGTCGATATTACTCCGACATATTTTTTAGTGGCTGGTTATTTAACGTGGCCAATATGTAACTAACATTATATAGATTATATAAATATATGAAGTGAAATATTTTTGGTGGTCGGTTATGTAACGCCAATTATTGCTAGCATTTTATAAAAATATATGTCTCTAAATATTCAACTATTTATTTTATCTTTAATTTGGTTTTATTCTCATACTTGTTATTCCATAAACTTTTGTGAAGTGAAACATGTCTGAAAATGCACAAGTTGAAGTTGAAGCTCATGTTCGATACTCCGTCGTGAAGAAGACGATTAAGGTCTTTTTAACCTCAACCGATAAGTTGGATGAGTTTAAGGCACAACTTAATAGATATTATGTCCATCTTGGTGAAAATCAAAGAATATCTCATGTATTTGTACAAGTGTCATGCGTCAATCTGGCGATGAATAAAGATGAAGACAGTTAAACAACCGTTTATTTTCCAGAAGTTATCCATGATGATGGCGATGTAGATTACATGTTTAGGTTAATGGTTGAAAATAACATTTTACATCTATGTGTCCGGTCCATTGAAGTGTGATATATATTGACGTATAATAGTGTAATATGTTCGAATTTGTGTTCGTAATGTTGCATTTTAATGAAATTCAAACTTTTGTGGATTGTGTATTTGACGACGAATTTGTGTAATTTGGATCAATTATGTGTGATTATGTTATGATGGGTATTATGAGTGAATTATGTTGTTGAAATGGTGTAATTTGGATCAATTACGAGAGTGTATTGATTACAGGTCATTAATGGATTGGTTGCTTGCATTAAATGATGTTATGCAGCTGTACCAGAAGCCAACGTGAGTTAACTCACGTTATACCAGAACTCAACGCAAGTTAACTCACGTTGGAGCAACGTGACTTAACTCACGTTGGAGGTAGCGAACATGACTTAAGTCACGTTGGGGTTATTTTAGGCAGTTTGATGAGGGAATGAGCAAATTTGATTGAGAGAAGAGCAATTTTCAAATTGAAGCCTATCATCTACATGATCCAAAATGACACTATGTCATAAATTTACCACCTTCAAATGTTTCAAGCTATTAAGTACACGACATAAACCTCCCATGTTTACCATTATGTTCCGAACACTCAAGACCTTTAGATTTGGAGTGTATTTAACCAAAGCTTCAGCTTCATCTTGTCCAAAACAACATGTGAACTTTAAGCTAACAATGTTCTTGCAATATTTTCCAACCACATCAAAAAAAGTTGCTAAAAAAGTTACAATCATTAACTGTTGAGGAAATAATCATGGACTCAAGGCCACTCCATGATCTCATTGCAATTTCTATTCCAATTTTTTATATGTCACCAGATATGGGCAGAACTAACCTTTTGAGATTTGTAGTCATGCACATTAAACAACACATATACTTTAACATCGTATAAAATAAGTAGTTTGTGTAGTTTTAGCTTAAAATGTTTATGTAACTAGGGTTTACATTTAAAGAGAAAATAAATTTTGTTGATGATATTTATTCATAAGCTAAGAATTGTTTTTTGAACAAGCAAAATGATTTAATTAAGATAATACAAGAGGTAGGTTTTTTTTTTTGTCAAAGAGGTTGGTTTTTTATTTGTTTAGAATTAGGTAAGATACATTAAGAATAGTTACTCCAACCCTCACAACAATAAACTTAAGACTAAAATGCACTTTTGGCCCCCTCAAGTTTTCAAAACTAGCGATTTTGAACCCCAAGTTTGAAAATCACACTTTTAGCCCCCTAACTTTCACCTCATTTGCAAATTGCGGCCCTCCCTGATTTTGACTTGGTCAAAGTTGACGTGGCGCAATTTTTTAGAAACCATGTGACATATAAGCGCCTACGTGGATTTTAACAAAAATAAAAACCTTCAAACCCAGATATGCATATCTATATTCATACCTTCATCTCAACATTCATATGTTCATCTCCTTCAACCAAAAAACACCCAAAACACCCTTAAAATTAGATCTGAGTTTCACATTCAAACCCAATTTGATTTTCAAGATTTTCCTCCATCAAAACTCAGAATCTCAATTAAAAATCAAAACCAAGAAAATCAAATGTAAGTGAAGGATTATCCATCAAAACCACAACAGTCCACCAAACACAAGCCATACTCACACTTTGATTTTCTTTTTTACCCACCAATCAATTTCTCATCCTCTCCTCTGTAAATATCATTGGGATGGTATGGTTTGGGAAGAGTAATTGGATTGAAAAAATGGGCAGTGTTCCAAGTTGGGATTTTTTAAACCCAATTCAACCCAATTTCTTCTTCTCTTCTGATCCAAACCCAAGAAAGAGGTCGAAAACAGTTTGAAATTCATAGTTTTGAATCCAATTTGAATTCAAATTTTGATTTTTTTTATGGGAGTGAGTTGATGTTTTATTTTGATTTTTGAGGGGAGTGGATTGATGTTTTTTGTAACCCCCTTCTTCTACAACAACAACCCATTAAATAAAACCAACAGAGAAAAAGAGAGAATCACTGAAATGGGAAGGTTATGTGATATCATTTTATTTGCTACCATTTTCTTCACAATCATTTACGCTTTCAAATCCATGTTCTTCACTATCTTTTTCACTTTCGATTTACCCTTTGGAGATCGATTCATCATCTTCTTCTTTGTAACCCTGATTGAGAAGAGAATGAGAATGGATGATTGTTGTAAAAGAACCTTAATTCCCAATTTGATTGGGATTGTGTCATGTGACTTCTCAGCTTTTAATGTTTATTCTTTTATTTTTAAAACCAATAATCAGAGCTGGCATATTTTAACTTTTAATAATATCCAAATCATTAAAAAAAATTAAAAAAAATGTTCCATGTCAGCTTTGACCAAGTCAAAATCAGCGAGGGTCATGCTTTTGCAAAGAGGGTGGAAGTTGGGGGGTTAAAATGTGATTTTCAAACTTAGGGGGACCAAAATCCCTAGTTTTAAAAACTTAGAGGACCAAAAATGCATTTTAACTTAAACTTTAATATTATTCAAGCACGACAAAAAAATACCAATAATAATAACAGAAGTTTAAAATGTTACCTTTCCGCAATCGAGATTAAGTGCACATCTCTTAAGTAGACATAATAATTAAATATTATGCGACTTATTTGTTCACCACTAAAACTTGAAGCATACTTCAAGAATTGACTAATTTGTTTGCTGGAATGTTCATCAATACACGTGTAAGACTCTAATCCCCAATCTACTAATTAAGCGATAAATCATGCAACACAACTAATCAGAATCTAACAAATCTCCAATAACTCATACAAATTTCTCCTAAAGAAAATCTCATCAACAATTATCACAGCACAGCGGAACTAAATCATCTCAACATAAACATCATCTCGGGTCTCAACAGGTAAAATAAATCTCAGATTCCTAGATCAGAGCACCTAATCTAGACAATCCTCGAAAATAAAAGCAACACAAACGGAGAATAGGCGTGATGTCATCCTCAGCACAACACACCAAGCTCTACTCCTCAACTTGAAAGTCTACGTCCACAAGGGTTGAACCCACGAATGAGGCGGCAATAAAGCCACTAGAGGGTAAGATATACATTCAACAAAAGATATAATAAACGCACATAAGTTTCAGGCAAAAACATCACTTTAACATATAAGTATTCATCGATACATAAAACCTGGTTATTACTCATGCATAAATCATAAATCATAGTATACCCTCATCATTATATAATTATCAACTCATTTATCCATCATCAACAATTAAATCAGAATCTCAACTATAATTCATCATCAACACAATTAATTCATAATCTCAACTATAATTCATCATCAACATGATTATTAGTCATTCATAATTCCACAATTCAACAATTTGACATTTACCACATAAATGCACAAGTTCACACCAAAACATTACCAAACACGACTCATGTGAATGTAATGCGCCTAATACGACTATACATGCATGTGGTACCATAGTGATCTTAAATCACGCTACATTTGGATCTTGATCTTAAATCAAGCTACATATAAAATATTGATCTTAAATCAAGCTACATTTGGATCTTGGTCTTTAACCAAGCTACATATAAAATCTTGATCTTAAATCAATCTACATTTGACCGACAATGAATGCATGGATGTTCACGTATGGACTTGACAATGCACACCACATATAAATCATGATCTCAAACCATGCTACATTTCACCACATTTTATTTGCATTATCAAATCAATACATTCCACACAATTCATGTTATCACCACGTCATCATTTAATTAACCATAAATCACATAATCCACATTTCATGAATAAATTAAATAAGGTTACTTCAAGCTATTACTACACCACATTATATTCACGATTCAACTTCATTCATACTATTATAACTGATCATTAAGTCCATTTCGACAATTATCAAGTTTCACAAAATTACCAAATTCGTCTCAAAATCACACTTTATAATCAATTCATTGCAAGTGATCGTTATCTATCAACGAAAGGTCAAAACAACACAAAAGGAATGTCCAGGGATGTCCGGAAATATCCCCCAAGGACCAAAACGCACAGAACAACACATGTTGTTGCTGCCATGGTCGCTCAGCAACCAGGGACTTCGCTTAGCGAAGTCCTGTTTTCTGGGCTCACTACGGGAAGACCCCAAACCCCACCTAAAAAACCCATTTTTCATCTCAATTGACCCAAAATCATTTTACAAACAATACCCATGATCAATACACTTAAATTGAACAATGGATACACAATGAAACATCAAATTGACATGAATTCTCAAGGTTTTTCGGTTAATTTTCAAAGTTCGTCTCAAAACTCCATTTTCACCAACAACTTAGCAAATAAGCTTGTATAACAACATCAACAGTATTTCATCAAGTTCAACATCACCATAATCACCTATTCAAACTATTCCAACAGCAACTTATTCATTTAAGCAGCAACTTATTCATTTTCACTTAATTAAGTCATTTTAGCAAAACAACAACAACAACAACAACTTAATTCTCATCAAGGCTACACAACCAACATAATATTCTCATGTTTTTCATCATATGGCAGGAACTTACTCAAAACAGTAGCAACTTAATCAAATTCACTTAATTAATCAATTTTCTCAAAATCACTTAAATCACAACTTATTCAACATAATTTCATGATTTCTCAAACAAAACACATACCCATGCTCATAATCAACTTCATATTCAACAAACATCATTCAATTATCATGTTAATCATCAAGATCATCAAAATTCACAAAGTTATCAATTAATCATAATAAAACATGAATTTTGACATGAAGAAAATACAATTTCATCAAAGTTTAGCATGCTTAATTTAATCAACAAAAAGGAGCACGAAATTCACCAAAATCAGCAGCAATAATATACAATTAATCATAATCTAAAATACCCAAACCTCATAATTGCTTATTAAACCCATTTGGAAAAAGTAATCTTCCCACTTACCTTAATTCTTCACTTTTCTTGCTACTTCTAGTAGAATTCTCCTCTTCCCCTTGAGCTCTTCTAGTTTCCTCTTCTGCAAGCCTCTCCTCTCTCTATTCTCTCACCTGCCTCACAAAATTGTGTCAAAATGTTTAACCTGGTTCACCACCACTTACTACTAGTCTATTTACAATATGGTTTTAGGGCTACTCCCACTAATGGGTCTAGTCACAATTAACTCACAATTATTTTCTCTACACTTTTACTTCACTTAAACCCCCCATATTAATTATACAACACTATTCTCTAAAATTCAAATTACTAGCTCTAGCATAATTACAAAAATGTCACTCAAGCACTAATAATTCCACTAACCCACCAATCACATATATAATTAAATAATACTAATTAAATAATCAATTAACAAATATAATTAAATAAATAATACTAATTAATAATAACAAATAAATCTAACGCTAAAAATCGGGTTGTTGCAACACGCATTTGGTCTTAATGGTATGTTCAAGTTTTTTGAGCTGATTGTACTTAGATCAAGTTTTTTCCATAGTTCTGGAGCACGACTAGCTAAGTTCCAAGATTTGCAAACCATGGAAGCTACAGCAAGGTCTGCAACACTAAGGGCCGTAAAGATTCTTACCAAAATCTCATAGAACATGTGATCATTCGAAGAGTTGCAATATGAATTATTTGTCTTCATGTCTCAGTGTTTCCTCTCTGAGTTATTACCAAACATTAAATACTTCACATAATATATCATTCTATTAAATTATACAATCTAAGAAACTTAAATTAAACAAATCGATCAATTGTATTTGAACTTAGCAAATATACATCTTGGATGATTTCTCTAAGAAATTAAATTAAACAAACTGATCAATTGTATTTAAACTTAGCAAATATAGATGTAGTTACATCACAATATATATATATATATATATATATATATATATATATATATATATATATATTATGTAACTATTTGATTAAATTTTAAAAGTGAAAATTCAGAAGATCCTATGATATGCAAATATATGGTCTAACAATAATACCCTAATACAAATACTTTCAAAGGCAAAAAAGATGATAAATTATAATCAAAACACAAGACCTGTTAAGTTCGAAAAGATACAAAAGCCATAAATTACATAAAAAAAAACGCAACCAAAAAAAAATGGGAATCATTTTCCAGATAAAAAACTTTAGATCCAATGGTATTGATACAGTGATGTACTTGGTACAATAGTTATTTTTCGTATCAAAACGCAGTACAGTACCAACTACTTCTTATATTCTGTTTGATACCTGAGAAAATTGAGATGAAAAAATGTGGTTGACTTTTCTATTGGACTTGCAGAATGCTTGCGCGCTAGAACTGTTGTTGCCGAAGACAAAGAACTTTTTCTTGGGGAAATTAACGTGTCATATCTCTCTAGTGCTCCAACAAATGTGACTTCTGTTTATGTATAATAATGAATATTGGTTCTCTCCATTGTCATATATTGAAATCGCACATTTGATGCAGTTACACGATCTAGACCGTCCAAATTATAAAGTCAAAATGTGAGCCTTCTGATCTTGATCAAACCGTCAAGATCAGCAATTGCGTGATTGTTTGAATGCAGAGAAGCCAAAGCCTCGTAACGAGGAAAATGCTCATGCAATACAACTCTTGATGGTTATATTCAACAAATGGATTGATGATTGTTTGAAATTCACTTTAATTTCACTTAATAATACTCCGTCTCGTCCTTGTATAAGAAACAAGGATTTGATTGCTCTAAATTGAGGGCACTGAGGGGCTCACTTTAGAAGGTAAAGTGTGATTCCATTCCTACTATTAATTATTTTAATGGTTAAGATTAATCTATCTTCTAAAATTTCAAAATTTAAATTTTCAAATATTGCAAAAATAAAGAAAATAGGCAATTGGTTGTTTTTTTTTTTGTGGATTTAATCTTCATCGAGAAACTTAAATATTTGTAGCTACTGTTTTGTATAATGAGACAGTTGAGTCCTAGAGGCTAGAACTATTTTCACTGATCAAGACCCCACTATGGGAAAAGCTTTGGTTGAGGTGATGCTGAAGACTTATTTTAGCTTTTGTGCTTGACATGTCGTATGCATATTGTGGAAGATGATAAAGAACGGTTCTTGTATTTTGAAAGATTTCAAAAGTTTGCATATATTATTATGAGGATTTGAATCAAAACTTTGTGAGGCTTACCATGCTTTACTTAATAAAATATGAAGTTAGTTTCCATGCTTTGAAGGACCACATTGTTTTGATCCACTTTAACCAAAAGTTTACAAGGAAAAACTATGATCAATATTATGACAATGTGAACAAAAGAGTGGTAGGCTCTCATATTCAACATAAACGAGAAAAACATAACATTCTTTTTCAACCCAAATTATGTTTCTAATCCTAGCAAACATATCACTATCTATTAGAAAACCTTGTCACTTAGTTGATGAAGAGTTTTTAGCCAAATTTGAAAAGGGCATTGCTCTAATGAAAGCACTACCTAGAGACGACCCACGCAGTTTCCATCAACCATCCAAAATCCATTGTGCTTAACATAGATAGAATGTGGGTTATGTGGAAAAAATTGGGACAAGGAAGAAAAGACTATAGTGATGATTTAGATTGGTTAGAATCTAGCTAGTTTTTTTTTTATGATGAAAATGCTGATCTTGCTCGTGTGAAGGTAAAAGATTGTATTGATACTAAATATTTAGGATATGTTTATCAAGATGTTGATATTCCGTGGCTAAATTTTAAGCCTGCGTCAACAAGAATGAGTAAGGAAATAAGGAAGCTAAAAGAGCTAAAATTTTGAGTTCAAATTAAAGGAAAATAAATATTTTCCTTTAGTTTTGGATTCAATAAAAAGTGTCATTGTGAAGAGACCTAGGAAGTTGAGGGGTAAGGTAGAGAAAAAAAAATGAGGAAGATGGTCTTAGTGATAGAAGGGATTGAAATTGGAAGTGATAAATCTATAAAATTTGATGTTCATGTTGATGAAGATGATTATGTTGTGGTTACTTTGGTGCCTTAGGTAGGAAAAGGAGAAGTTATCATAGAGAACATCATGATTGAATTTTTGCCAAAATACTAAAAAATTGGGATTTATTATTATAATTTTTTTTAATGGGGGGTTTATTAATAAGTGAACGTGTAAATTATACTTTTAAACTCAATAAGGTTTTTTGCTTTTCGTACTTTTATTGAATATTGAATTCTTGATTTTGTATATTAAGAAATGATGTGTTCGATATTATTGTGCTATATATTTGTAAAGATGTTAGAACTTCTTTGATAAAGAGATGTTCTTCAATACTTAAAGATTTTAAAATAAATGTTGTCATGCCAATGATTTTTTTTACCCATATTGGGATATATTGGCCATTAGGGCCACATGATTCTCTTAATATATTTTTTTGTCTAGTAGCCTAGTGGATGAAGCTCAGACATTTTAAATGTAGAGAAATAGGGTGTCCAGGGTTTGAACCTCGGCTCCTGCATATATTATGTAATGTCCTTACGTACCAACTGAGCTAAGCTCACGGGGACAATTCTCTTAATATTTTTTTTAAGGAAATTCTCTTAATATTTAAAATATAAAACAAATAAAAATCGAGATTATGTAATTAAATGATCTATCTTCCTTCTTGATTCTACAAAAAAAAAAATATCTATCTAGACATCACGCATTGGAGACCACATGGGTATAGGTTTAGATTGACTGTGAGATTGAAAAAATCATAGTGTGTCATCGCAATTTTGGCAAAAGTTATCCTAGAGTTTCATAAAATCATTGTGCTATCATGATTTTTTGGAATTTAGAACCAAAAAACATACACTAAATATGGAATAATCTCTTTCAGGAAAGAAAAAAAAAGGATCATCTACCTTACTCTTGTTTACCATAAAGTCGTGTATTATCTTTTTAAAACTTGTCATATTTTTATTTTACTTTTAATTTAGTTTACAAAATTATTAGAAAGAGTATTTCCTTTATCCTTTAAAACGTGTAAAAAACTAGATGAGTATATTTATACTTACTTTTTCATTATCCCAATTATAACCTTAAACAATTTTTTCTATAATAAAGATTGTTGTTGGTGTCATTAAAAAAAATAAGAATTTAGATTATATTTTTTTTGTTATATTGTTAGTGTCATTGAAATAGATAATCATGGTTAGTTTTATTTGTTATAATTTTAAAGCAACAAACATTTATATCTTTAGTTTTAATCAAAATCAAAATTTCATAAAAAAAAACACCGTTCATAATTTTCAACGTTAGCGCAATAAAAAGAGCGGAAAGACGGACACGTGAGTGCCCATCTTTTCACTAGTAATAATAATAATATATTTTTTTGAAGGTAGTAGTAGTAGTAGTAGTAATAATAATAATAATAATAATAATAATAATAATAATAATAATAATAATAATAATAATAATAATAATAATAATAATAATCTATATCTTCTATACTATATATAAAGAAAATAGCATGTTTTGCCTTTTTTGGGCTGACTTTTTCTCTTTGCAATTACCCTCAACTTTCAATACAAATAACACATATAACAAAAAGATAAGATTAAATTCAAATATTAAAATAAAAGTGTAACAAACACGATATGAGTATATATATATATATATATATATATATATATATATATGTCCAGATTTTTTTTTCTTTATCCCTTAAAAAGTGTAACAAACTAAATGAGTATATCTATAGTTACTTTTTCATTATACCAATTATACCCTTAAACAATTTTCTCTATAATAATGATTGTTGTTGGTGTCATTAAAAAAATAGATTATATTTTTTTGTTATATTGTTGGTGTCATTAAAATAGATAAACATGGTTAGTTTGGTTTGTTGTAATTTGAAAGCAAAAAACATTTATATTTTTACTTTTAATCAAAATCAAAATTTCATAAAAAACACCGTTTATAGTTTTCAAACGTTAGCACAATAAAAAGAGCAGAGAGACAGGCACGTGAGTGCCCGTCTTTTCGCTAGTAATATAATAATAATAATAATAATAATAATAATAATAATAATAATAATAATAAACAACTCATTTTGAATTGCATAACCACTTCAAAATGGTCCCATAATGCCACATCATTGATGAGTAGCCCTTAAAGAATTCATCAACAATTTATTTCTATAAAGAAAAACAAAAGACTCTTAAGCAACTCACATTTATTCACTTTTTGTTCATTTTAGATGAAATAAAAAAAATTGTAAATTATTATGATAAGAAAATTTTCTTTTCGTTGCTTAAATAAGGTATATCGATTAATTCAACGTAATCATATGCAACATAATTGATCTCCAATGCAGAAAAAATAAACAAAGTTGTTTATATTTAAAATCTACTAAACAACTAGTACTAAGTATCATTCAAACTATATGGTCATAATTTTTGTCTAAAAGAAAAACTATAAAGTCATAAAAAAAAAACCAGCTAATATTACCCAAGTCCTGATTTATAGGTCTCATTGACTAAAACACAAAAATTAAGTTGATCATAGTATCAAGTTTATTGATAATTACTTTATTTAGAAAATCATATCCATTCGACTCAATTGTCTTCTTCACACTTTTTCTACTCTTTTCAAACTATTTTACATTTATTGAAAATGTAAAAATCTTTGTATAAAAAAGAAAGGTGAGAGTTATAACACCTCGATCCCCGAGAAACATTTATTAACGATAAATCATGCATTATCATACATCAAGGTGTTATTACTCAACATACATCTCATATAAATATCAAATATAAAAATTTCATCAAATATATATAGAACACAGCGGAATAAAAGCATATCTCAACATATCTCAAATGTCATGTCTTGGATCATAACATAAAATCTCAACATAAATATAACAACATCAGTTTGATCATAAAGATCCAATAGCATAAATAATCAACATAAAAGGAAAATCTCCAAAGTCCTAGATCAGAGCTCCTAATCTAGACTCCTCAGAAAGCAATAAACATGAGTAGACATCATGTCGCCCTCATCATACTCACAAGCAAGAGCTACTCATCAACCTGCACGTCTACACCACAAGGATGCAGGCAACAAAAGCCACTGGAGGGTAAGATATACGTTCAACATAAAGGATTAATAAACGCATGTAAGTTCAGGCAAAACAACAACATCATCATCATATAATCATACATCATAATAAAGCATGGTTCATCTTACAATCAGTACATACAGATTTACAATCAACCATTGGTTTCTGCTTCTTTCTAGGATCTTCACTCATATCTTGGAAAGCTAAGAAACAACCAACTGCCTCAAGATCTTCTTCAGAGGCTGAGTATAGAGCTTTGTTCACTACAACATGTGAGCTTCAATGGATCTTATATCTACTAAAGGACTTAAATATTAAATGTGCCAGACAACCTGTTCTCTATTGTGATAGTCAGAGTGCTATTCACATAGCATCCAATCCTGTTTTTCATGAGAGGACAAAGCACCTTGAGATAGATTGCCATCTGGTTAGAGAGAAACTACAAAAAGGCATACTCAAGCTTCTACCTATTTCAACTAATGAGCAGCTAGCAGATTTCTTAACAAAGGCTTTACCTCCTCCTAAATTCAATTCATTCATTTGCAAGCTAGGAATGATCAATATCTATCATGTTCCAGCTTGTGGGAGGCTGTTGAAACACAATACACAAGAGATGGAAGCTTGCTTACTCAATAATGAAGAGAATGAACACAATAGAACTTAGTGGCTTGTAACACAAGCTATTGTGATCTAGTTAAGTTTAGAGTTGGTTACTTGTTGTAACTAACTTGTTGAGCTGTCAAATATTTTGTTATCATCTAGTGTAGTATAGAACACACTAGTTTATCATAGTCTTACGATAACAAACTATAAATAATTGTAGTTGCTTCTATTCCAAGTTAATGAGAATTCATTCACTTTCTCTCAATTTTTCTTACTCTTTCTTTCATTTTCTATCAATATTTCATCTTCTCAACAAAAGATATAAATATTAAATTATAGATATACATTTAAATTATTTAATTTTTTCTGACAATAATTTAAATTTATTTAATAAAATATATCTTTATTGGTGTAAATTAATGGAGCTGACCAATATGTGGCTCCACCTGTTGTTGCAAAGTTGGAACGAAAAACGGTGCAATACTTAAATTTAAGGGGATTCAAAAATTAAAATATATAGATAATTGGTGTAAATTAATGGAGTTGAGGGGTTCAGCTCCACACCCTGACCAATAGGTGGCTCCTCCCCAAGTTGCAACTTTGTATAGTGCAGAGATCCAACGTGGCATATGACATGGAGATGAAGTTAATGGAGTCTCAAAAGATTGATAATAATAGATTGCAAGGATAAGGAGTATGTTGATGTTTAATAGATAAGGAAAAAGAAAACTTGATAAGGGCGAGGATATATACCATGCCTTGTCTTATACAAAGACAAATCTATGTTGAGATAGAGTTTCCTTTTTGCGTTGGTTCACTACTAACCCTAGTAGGCATTTTAGATCCCAAACCCATATTCTACACTATGAACCTTCATCCATTCCACCTTAAAGGCATTGTAGCTATATTTTAGAGTTTTGAAACCATAGTGATAAATTGTTAAGTGAGTAATACTAAGAGATCACTTCCTTCCTCATTGGATTGTAATTTCTCCTTTCCATTCACAATCTTTTTCATTTCTATATTTGTGTTTAAACTCATTACGAGCTAAAGCACTCTTGTGGTCAAGGAATGATGAGGTTATGAATATGTTTGCATGTTAAGTTTGTAACAACATTTATGTTTCTTTTAAACAAATTGTTAAAACTCTAATCTTTAAAATATAACTTGATCAAATTTATTTTACTGCCAAGTTCCTTGAGCTCGAGAGAGGAAAGGAACGGAACCAAGCAAAATATCCTTGTCTGTTATGTTTTTTAATCTTTAATTGGAGTATTGGTAAAAAAAAAAGTATGATAAAAATTATAATAACATATGAAGTACTGATATATGAAGCATGGTATATGAAGGAATTGCTTTCAATCATTACTTCCAATGTCAATTTATTTGGAAACAAGTCTCTTAAGACTACATCAAATGCAATTCGGGATTTCATAATCCTAAATAACTTCAACTGTAACATCAGACCTCCTAATAGGCTCCCATAATCAAAGAAATATTTTGGAGTCCCCCCATGATTGGTTGGATTAAGTGCAATACTGATGGAGTAGCCACTAGTTCTCCTGGATTAAGCTCAGCTTGTGGAGGTATTTTTAGGGATTCTAATGCAGACTTCATTGGTTGCTTTGCTAAGAAGTTACATGTTCGTAATGCTTTCCAAGCTGAGGTGGTTGGTGCCTTGAGAGCCATAAAAATATCAAAAGAAAGACATTGGAACAATATATGGCTTGAGACAGATTCTCTTTTGTTAGTTGCAGCTTTTAAGAAAGATATTATGATTCCTTGCACCTTAAAAAGATGGAATGATGCTCTTCTTGTTACCAGAGATATGAATTTCATGGTTACTCATACTTATTGGGAAGGAAACCATTTAGCTATACTTGGTTTAACCCTCATGACTTTAGGTTTTCTGATTCCATTCCTAGGCAGGATAGCAATAGTTTTTGTAAAGACAAGATTGGGCTACCTTGCTATAGTTTTGTACACTTTTGAGATGGTTTTGGTCCCCCCCGTATTTATCTTTTGTTTATATATATTTTGGTGTTGCAGCACCTAGATGCATACTTCTCTAGCTAAAAAAAATGATTTCCCATAGCAAACATATCATTGGATTTGTAAATAATATTTAATTATAAAAACTAGCGGAAAGACGAACACGTTAACTTTTCTTTTTATGTTGAATTGTATATTTATTTTATCACAGTTATAAACATTTTGGTGATTAAGACAATTGAATCTCATTTTACAGTGTCTAATGTTGTTCGTATTTTATAAGGTTTGTCCTATTATAATGGTGTATAACTGATTCTTTTGAATAAAAGATTTAAATAATATTATAAAATAGATAAAATTATAAATACAATAGTTTAAATGAATGATATAATTGGAAGAAAAATACTACACCATATATATATATATATATATATATATATATATATATATATGTTAAAATTTAAACTAATTCTTATTTAATTACAATACTGAAATATAAAACAAAACTCTCTCTCAAATAAATCAAAACATCAATTGGTAATGTATATAATTAAAATATGGAAAATGATAACAAGTGCCCTTAGGATACATATTAAGGAATAAAATATAATAATAATGTTTTTTCATAAAAAAAAAAAAGAGTATTAATGTCTTGGAAGTTGTTGGAATTCAAGTGTGAGTGGTTAAATCCTACATCGACTAGGAATGAAGGAAATGTTGGATATATAAGGGTAACTCATACACTCATTAACTTAAGGATTTTGGTACATATGTGGTGTCAAAATCTCTTAAGGGGCCTGGACGTTTAGCCCATTGTCGCTTTATGGACTCTCCAACAAGTGGTATTTGAGTCATGGTTTGGCTTGGTGGGAGAGGGGGAGTCGGATCCTAGTGTGGATCAAGCTAGTGATGTGGGTGACTAACAGTTGAGATGGAGATTATTAGAGTTCAAGTGTGAGTGGTTAAGTCTTCCATCGACTAGGTATTGACGAAAAGTTGGATATATAAGAGATGTGACTCATACGCCCATTTTGTTAAGGTTTTGAGTAAAGTTGTAGTGTCAATGTCTCTTAGTGGTCCTGAATGTTTAGCTCATTGCCATTATTGGCCCTCTCGGAACATCCCAACAAGTGGTATTAGAGTCATGATTCAGCTTGGTGGGGGAGCGGTAGTGGATACTAATGTGGATTAGGCAAGTGATGTAGGTGAATCACGCTTAAGGGGGAGATTGTTAGTATTCAAGCATGAGTTGTTACATCTCACATTTACTATGAATGAAGGAAATGTTGGATATATAATAGAGGTGGCACATACACTCATTCCCTTAAAGTTTTTTGTAAATATGTGGTGTCAAAGTCTCTTAGTAATCTCTTATATAAGGAGATCCATATAAAATCAATACAAGTTACACGATAAAGTGTTCACTGCTCGGCCAATGTTTTTGGAATACGAGAAGGTTAATGTAAGCTTTTAAGAGGAATAGATAAGAGAGAATACTTTGCTTTATTGCTTAAGTACTTGCTTGCTTGGTTTACAAATGACAACCTCTACCCTATAAACATGCTATAAATTAATAAGTATTATTAAAAAACAACAAATAGTTTATTAACACAATATATTATAGTAATAAAAAAAAATTAAGATTTGTGTATTTGGTGGTTTAGCTCGGTTTTGAAAATGAAATGCAAAATCTGATCCGAGTGACTTTCATAAATAAAAGTAAAAATCAAACACATCTGATAATATTCTGCTTTATGCGAGTTTCAATTTTTTTATATTAGGTTTAAATATGAATACTCCTGTCATACCCCATTTTTGACCCATTTTCGTCTCGTTTTACTTATTGTCTCGTTTTACGCATTTTTTTTAGGCCGAGAATTTTCGTCGTTTCAGACGAAATTTCGGCAGGGAGGTATTTTAAAATACCTCATGTCAGTTTTTGTCTCGTTTATTTGTTTATTTTTATTACGTTTTATTTTTACTTTTAGTTTTTATTATCATTAATTTTTATTTACCTTTATTACCATTTTATTTATTTCTTATTATCATTTTTATTATTTTACTATTATTATTATTATTTTTTATTTTTTGCATTTTGTCCAAAGTCCAAGTCAAACACAGTCCAACACAGTCCACATGGGCGCCCCCTTTCCAGGTTTTTTCATCATTTCAATCCTCAAATCCTATCCAAAAATCATCACAAAATCTGCAAAAATCCTCACAAAATCCTCCCACATTAATGCTTGCTCAAATTCTATCCCAAATCTGCAGAAATCCAGATATCAAGATAATCCCATGACACAACAAGCTGCTCAAGCAGCTCAACACCAATTCTATAAAACAGGATCAACAGAACACAAGAAAAAAAAAAGAAAAATTTTGAGAGGAAATTTTTAAACAAAGAAGATTTTTAACAGCAAAGCTAAACATACAAGACCAACACATCAACCCAAATCACAACACACACTCAACCACAACTCAGCCAAAACAACACAAAGCCTCCACGGCCATACACACCACACGTCCCAGCCCAAAACCCACGAACCCCCACACGTCCTAGCAAACACCACGTCCCAGCCACAACACCGCAAACCCAACAGCAACGCAAACACACAACACACGCTCGCAAAACTCAAACCCACACCACCACAACCCAGCAAAAACGCACGGCTAACACACACACACAGCAAACAGACCACACACACACGCACATAACAACACAAGAGCAAAGCAAAACCGAAGCAAAACAAAGAGAAAAGGTGAAATTTTTGTGTTATTTTAAAACCTAGATCTAGGGATTTTTGTAAGGATTTTGGGAAAAATAGGCTTGGATTTGAGATGAGGAGGAAAAAGGATATGGGAAAAGGGATTTTTTTTTTTAAGAAAAGGGAAGTTTTTACTTTCCGGCGCGGTGGCGCCGCCGTCTTGGCCGGCGGCCACCACGCCGGAAATCACTTCCGGCCGGCTGGGCAAGAGAGAAGTGAGAGAGATGAGAGAAGGAGAGGGGGCGGGTGAGAAGAAGAGAGAGAAGAGATTGTGAAATGAAAAAAATTGTGAAGGGAAGGGTTTAAATACCCCTCCCTGATTCGGTGAGAGAGGGTGTACGCGTTAGCGTACACCCACGCCCTCCTGGCCCTCTGATTTTTAATCATACGGCCCTGGCTTATTCCCCCTGTGATCAGATCAGGGCCATCTGATTAATCAGACGGCCCAGATCAAAGTACGTTGGCCCAATGCATTTTGGGCCTTTTTCTTTCAATCTGACTTGTTTTTTACTTCCAGCACCCCCAGTTTTAGTTTTTACACCTCCCTAATTTTATTTCTTTGCAAATTTTATTTTTTCTTGTTATTATTATTTCCTTTTATTGTTTTTTTTGTTTTTAACATCTCATTTATTTATTTACCCATCATATTATCTCATGCATTTTACTTTTTTTATTTATTTATTTCTATTTTGTTCATTTTATTTTGCATCTTTTTTATGTCATTAGTATATACATTTAGGAACAAATATATATAAATATGCATTGCATTTTTTTCATTTTTCATAGTTTAATCCATAATCCAAAAAAATCTCTTTATTTTGATCCAACAATCGTTTTTTTTATTATTTCCTCGCGTTTAGCTTATTTTATCGCATTTATTTTCTTTTTAACTCCAAGTAAAAAATCAAAACAACAAAAACATCTTTTTTTTAATTAAGTAACAAACTCGTTCATTTTGGTTGCAACAACTAATTTGAACAATTAATTCTTTTATTTGAGTTCTAAAAAAACGAGCGTTTTTTAGTTAATACTTTTTTTTCCTAAAATTCAAGCAAAAATTGAATGAAAAAGGGTGGTTTGACGTATGTCTCTCCCTTCCCCGATCGGATAAACACTTGACGTATGTCTCGTTGCTTAGACGATCGTCATTCTTTTCTAGCTTCCCCAAAAATACGTTTTCTCAATTTCAAACAAAACTTGAATGAAAAAGGGTGGTTTGACGTATGTCTCTCCTTTCCCCAGTTGTACGAATGCTTGACGTATGTCTCGTTGCTCGGACAATCGTCATTCTATTTTCAACGCGTCCAACGCACTTTAACCTTTCTTGGTCCCTCGCGACCAATTTTGAACTTTCTTGGTCCCTCGCGACCAAATTGAACCTTTCTTGGTCCCTCGCGACCAATTTGAACCTTTCTTGGTCCCTCGCGACCAATTTGAACCTTTCTTGGTCCCTCGTGACCAATCCAACTTTTCTTGGTCCCCCGTGACCATTTTAAACTTTTCTTGGCCCCCGTGGTCAATTCAAACATTGTACGCCTCCGTGCGTTTGTCATTTTGGCCCTTGTGGTCAATCCGAACCTTTTCGCGCCTTCGCGTGTTATTTTCAAACATTTACGCCTTGTGCGAGTTTATCGCCTTAATGTGCGTTCGTCTTTTTACGCCTTGTGCGAGTTTATCGCCTTAATGTGCGTTCGTCTTTTTACGCCTTGTGCGAGTTTATCGCCTTAATGTGCGTTCGTCTTTTTACGCCTTGTGCGAGTTTATCGCCTTAATGTGCGTTCGTCTTTTTACGCCTTGTGCGAGTTTATCACCTTAATGTGCGCTTGTCTCCTTCATCATTTAAAACTTTTACGCCTTTGTGCGTTTTCAAACTTTTTTCCAAGAACTACGTACGCTTTGAATTCTCCGACTACCGGGAGATACGTAGGAGCAAGATCGACATCTTGTCAAGCCCATTAATAAAAAATCTTTTTTATCTTTTCTCTTTCGTTTGTTTTTATCTCTTTCTTCACCTCACATTATATTTTCTTTTTTCCTTTATATATATATGATTAAGCGTGCAAGCAAAACGTCAAAAGCATTTTAAGCCTAAGTTAACTAAGAGGTTCCCGTTGAGTACAACGGATGTGAGGGGTGCTAATACCTTCCCCTCGCATAACCGACTTTCGAACCTAAAATCTCTTTTTCAAGGTGATTTCGAACTTTTTTCCTTTTTCCCCGAAAAATTAAAAGTTCAGTCGTGATTTAAATTTAGTGATTCAATGCTTCCCAATAGTTCGGTAACCAACCCGGACAGTTGACATTTCTTTTATTTCATGTTGTCAATGTACAGTTCGGTAACCAACCCGAACAGTTGACTTTTCTTTTTATCGTCAATGAACGGTTCGGTAACCAACCCGGACAGTTGACATGTCTTTTTATTTCCTGTTGTCAATGTACAGTTCGGTAACCAACCCGAACAGTTGACATTTTCTTTTTATCGTCAATGAACGGTTCGGTAACCAACCCGGACAGTTGACATGTTTTTTATTTCCTGTCGTCAATGTACGGTTCGGTAACCAATCCGGACAGTTGACATGTTTTTTTATTTCCTGTCGTCAATGTAAGGTTCGGTAACCAATCCGGACAGTTGACATGTTTTTATTTCCTGTCGTCAATGTAAGGTTCGGTAACCAATCCGGACAGTTGACATGTCTTTTATTTCCTGTCGTCAATGTAAGGTTCAGTTCCAATCCCCAGCGGAGTCGCCATTTTTGTCGCGTCGAATTTCGGATATCAAGCTATTGGGAAGCATTGAATCACTAAATTTAAATCACGACTGAACTTTTAATTTTTCGGGGAAAAAGGAAAAAAGTTCGAAATTACCTTGAAAAAGAGATTTTAGGTTCGAAAGTCGATTATGCGAGGGGAAGGTATTAGCACCCCTCACATCCGTTGTACTCAACGGGAACCTCTTAGTTAACTTAGGCTTAAAATGCTTTTGACGTTTTGCTTGCACGCTTAATCATATATATATAAAGGAAAAAAGAAAATATAATGTGAGGTGAAGAAAGAGATAAAAACAAACGAAAGAGAAAAGATAAAAAAGATTTTTTATTAATGGGCTTGACAAGATGTCGATCTTGCTCCTACGTATCTCCCGGTAGTCGGAGAATTCAAAGCGTACGTAGTTCTTGGAAAAAAGTTTGAAAACGCACAAAGGCGTAAAAGTTTTAAATGATGAAGGAGACAAGCGCACATTAAGGCGATAAACTCGCACAAGGCGTAAAAAGACGAACGCACATTAAGGCGATAAACTCGCACAAGGCGTAAAAAGACGAACGCACATTAAGGCGATAAACTCGCACAAGGCGTAAAAAGACGAACGCACATTAAGGCGATAAACTCGCACAAGGCGTAAATGTTTGAAAATAACACGCGAAGGCGCGAAAAGGTTCGGATTGACCACAAGGGCCAAAATGACAAACGCACGGAGGCGTACAATGTTTGAATTGACCACGGGGGCCAAGAAAAGTTTAAAATGGTCACGGGGGACCAAGAAAAGTTGGATTGGTCACGAGGGACCAAGAAAGGTTCAAATTGGTCGCGAGGGACCAAGAAAGGTTCAAATTGGTCGCGAGGGACCAAGAAAGGTTCAATTTGGTCGCGAGGGACCAAGAAAGGTTCAATTTGGTCGCGAGGGACCAAGAAAGTTCAAAATTGGTCGCGAGGGACCAAGAAAGGTTAAAGTGCGTTGGACGCGTTGAAAATAGAATGACGATTGTCTGAGGAACGAAACATACGTCAAGCATTCGTACAACCGGGGAAAGGAGAGACATACGTCAAACCACCCTTTTTCATTCAAGTTTTGTTTGAAATTGAGAAAACGTATTTTTGGGGAAGCTAGAAAAGAATGACGATCGTCTAAGCAACGAGACATACGTCAAGTGTTTATCCGATCGGGGAAGGGAGAGACATACGTCAAACCACCCTTTTTCATTCAATTTTTGCTTGAATTTTAGGAAAAAAAAGTATTAACTAAAAAACGCTCGTTTTTTTAGAACTCAAATAAAAGAATTAATTGTTCAAATTAGTTGTTGCAACCAAAATGAACAAGTTTGTTACTTAATTAAAAAAAGATGTTTTTGTTGTTTTGATTTTTTGCTTGGAGTTAAAAAGAAAATAAATGCGATAAAATAAGCTAAACGCGAGGAAATAAAAAACGATTGTTGGATCAAAATAAAAAGATTTTTTTGGATTATGGATTAAACTATGAAAGATGGAAAAAAAATGCAATGCATATTTATATATATTTGTTCCTAAATGTATATACTAATGACATAAAAAAAGATGCAAAATAAAATGAACAAAATAGAAATAAATAAATAAAAAAATGAAATGCATGAGATAATATGATGGGTAAATAAATAAATGAGATGTTAAAAACAAAAAAAACAATAAAAGGAAATAATAATAACAAGAAAAAATAAAATTTGCAAAGAAATAAAATTAGGGAGGTGTAAAAACTAAAACTGGGGGTGCTGGAAGTAAAAAACAAGTCAGATTGAAAGAAAAAGGCCCAAAATGCATTGGGCCAACGTACTTTGATCTGGGCCGTCTGATTAATCAGATGACCCTGATCTGATCACAGGGGGAATAAGCCAGGGCCGTATGATTAAAAATCAGAGGGCCAGGAGGGCGTGGGTGTACGCTAACGCGTACACCCTCTCTCACCGAATCAGGGAGGGGTATTCAAACCCTTCCCTTCACAATTTTTTTCATTTCCACAATCTCTTCTCTCTCTTCTTCTCACCCGCCCCCTCTCCTTCTCTCATCTCTCTCACTTCTCTCTTGCCCAGCCGGCCGGAAGTGATTTCCGGCGTGGTGGCCGCCGGCCAAGACGGCGGCGCCACCGCGCCGGAAAGTAAAAACTTCCCTTTTCTTAAAAAAAAAATCCCTTTTCCCATATCCTTTTTCCTCCTCATCTCAAATCCAAGCCTATTTTTCCCAAAATCCTTACAAAAATCCCTAGATCTAGGTTTTAAAATAACACAAAAATTTCACCTTTTCTCTTTGTTTTGCTTCGGTTTTGCTTTGCTCTTGTGTTGTTATGTGCGTGTGTGTGTGGTCTGTTTGCTGTGTGTGTGTGTTAGCCGTGCGTTTTTGCTGGGTTGTGGTGGTGTGGGTTTGAGTTTTGCGAGCGTGTGTTGTGTGTTTGCGTTGCTGTTGGGTTTGCGGTGTTGTGGCTGGGACGTGGTGTTTGCTAGGACGTGTGGGGGTTCGTGGGTTTTGGGCTGGGACGTGTGGTGTGTATGGCCGTGGAGGCTTTGTGTTGTTTTGGCTGAGTTGTGGTTGAGTGTGTGTTGTGATTTGGGTTGATGTGTTGGTCTTGTATGTTTAGCTTTGCTGTTAAAAATCTTCTTTGTTTAAAAATTTCCTCTCAAAATTTTTCTTTTTTTTTTCTTGTGTTCTGTTGATCCTGTTTTATAGAATTGGTGTTGAGCTGCTTGAGCAGCTTGTTGTGTCATGGGATTATCTTGATATCTGGATTTCTGCAGATTTGGGATAGAATTTGAGCAAGCATTAATGTGGGAGGATTTTGTGAGGATTTTTGCAGATTTTGTGATGATTTTTGGATAGGATTTGAGGATTGAAATGATGAAAAAACCTGGAAAGGGGGCGCCCATGTGGACTGTGTTGGACTGTGTTTGACTTGGACTTTGGACAAAATGCAAAAAATAAAAAATAATAATAATAATAGTAAAATAATAAAAATGATAATAAGAAATAAATAAAATGGTAATAAAGGTAAATAAAAATTAATGATAATAAAAACTAAAAGTAAAAATAAAACGTAATAAAAATAAACAAATAAACGAGACAAAAACTGACATGAGGTATTTTAAAATACCTCCCTGCCGAAATTTCGTCTGAAACGACGAAAATTCTCGGCCTAAAAAAAATGCGTAAAACGAGACAATAAGTAAAACGAGACGAAAATGGGTCAAAAAATGGGGTATGACAGATGCCCCTATTTAAGTTTCTTCGCTACGGAGATTAAAAAGCGAAATTTTGATTCGACGGGTCGAAGAAACTTAAATACAGAGTACACCATTTTTTGACCAATTTTGGACAGTAAAACATTATGGATGTGATGCCATGTATGCAATGTTATGAATGCATGTGATGCAAGTATAAATGCAAGACGGCAAAGAGGACCTGATTGGGGATAAACAGAGACAAAGGGATACCCGGGTTCGTTAAAGAAACGGGATCCAACTCTATTGGGGATAGTGCTCCACAGGGGAAAAAGGTTAGCCGCTTGGGTTATTGCCGAACTGTTCACTGGGGAGAGTGGGCAATTAACCACGGGAACCAAAAAGGGTAAAATGTCAGCTGTTCGGGTTAAATTCCGAACTGCCACTGACGACAAGGAATGAATGTAAATGTCAGCTGTTCGGGTTGTTGCCGAACTGCCACTGACGACAAGGAATGGTGTAAATGTCAGCTGTTCGGGTTGTTGCCGAACTGCCACTGACGACAGGAAATAAAAGAAATGTCAACTGTTCGGGTTGAATTCCGAACTGCCATTGACGACAAGAATGTAAATGTCAACTGTCGGGTTGTTCCGACCTGCCATTGACGACAAGAAAATAAATGTCAACTGTCGGGTTGTTCCGACCTGCCATTGACGACAAGAAAATGAATGTCAACTGTCGGTTTGTTCCGACCTGCCATTGACGACAAGAAAATAAATGTCAACTGTCGGTTTGAAATCCGACCTGCCATTGACGACAAGAAAGTAAATGTCAACTGTCGGTTTGTTCCGACCTGCCATTGACGACAAGAAAATAAATGTCAACTGTCGGTTTGTTCCGACCTGCCATTGACGACAAGGAAATATAAAATGTCAACTGTCGGTTTGCTCCGACCTGCCATTGACGACAAGAAAATAAATGTCAACTGTCGGTTTGAAATCCGACCTGCCATTGACGACAAGAAAGTAAATGTCAACTGTCGGTTTGTTCCGACCTGCCATTGACGACAAGAAAGTAAATGTCAACTGTCGGTTTGTTCCGACCTGCCATTGACGACAAGGAAATATAAAATGTCAACTGTCGGTTTGTTCCGACCTGCCATTGACGACAAGAAAATAAATGTCAACTGTCGGTTTGAAATCCGACCTGCCATTGACGACAAGGAAATATAAAATGTCAACTGTCGGTTTGTTCCGACCTGCCATTGACGAAAGAAAATAAATGTCAACTGTCGGTTTGAAATCCGACCTGCCATTGACGACAAGGAAATATAAAATGTCAACTGTCGGTTTGTTCCGACCTGCCATTGACGACAAGGAAATATAAAATGTCAACTGTCGGTTTGTTCCGACCTGCCATTGACGACAAGAAAATAAATGTCAACTGTCGGTTTGAAATCCGACCTGCCATTGACGACAAGAAAGTAAAATGTCAACTGTCGGTTTGTTCCGACCTGCCATTGACGACAAGGAAATAAAAGTCAACTGTCCGGGTTGTTTACCGAACTGTTCATTGACAACAGTGGGGATGCGGCTGACAAGCCGTTCCTTACAGAACTGCCCCTTCAATTGGGGAGAAAGGATGCACAAGCTGTTCGTTAAAGAACTGCCACTTGGCACAACACTGGGGAAAATGCACAAGCTGTTCGTTTGAACTGCCACTTGGCATAAAAAAGTGACATTTCTGGACCAGACACACTGGAGATGACACTTGGGGAATATTTACTGGTGACTATGATGGGATGCCGAGCAAGGTCGGGCTTTGATTATGATTTGGTATTTGTGAGTGTGAATGATGACTCACTGGGGAATGCCAATAAAATTGGGCTTTATTTTGTAGCATCACTGGAGGATGACATTTGAGGAAGAGAAAATTGCAGATTGTTTATGATTGATTGGTAGGGAACGTGGTGGTTAAAGCAACCATGTACAGATGATATTGTGGTATGCTGCATGTATGAATGCGTTTATGCATGAATGCGTGATTATATGATTTGTATGATTGTACAAATGTACAAATGCATGAATGCATGAATGTATGAATGTACTAATGCAGGACTCCCACTGGGGATGTTGTGTGAAAGATTGGCCTGCACTGGGGATACCCTAAATGTTTGTTAAGGGATTGCCCCTCGGTATAATGAAAGATTGCACAAGTTGTTCGTTAAAGAACTGCCGCTTGGCTTACAAGAAGGTGACATCAACAGATCAGACACGTTGGGGGTTGACACTCGACTGTTTTGATTTATTGCATGACCGACGACTTGGTGAAACAAGATTTAGACCGGTAAAATGAAAAGTGGACCGACGTCACATTGCAAACACTCGGTAATCTTTGATGGGGATGATGTCACAGGGAACACATCCAAAATGTTGACGGGGTAAAGCCGTAACCATTGATGAGGAACATATACCTCATGGGGAAATTGTTACTTCACTGGGGAATCGTGCTAATCCGCTGGGAAAAGAACTGGTGATTCCGCCGGGAATGCTTATGTTTTGTTTGGATGCCGAGCGAGGTCGGGCTTTGGTTGTGTTTGGATGCCGAGCGAGGTCGGGCTTTGATTGGGGTGCCGAGCGAGGTCGGGCTTTGATTGTGTGGTGCCAATGATGATTGGGCTTTTGGGGTTGAGACTCCATTGGGGGATGCCAATAAAATTGGGCTTTGGTTGTGACTTTGCTGGGGATATAAGGATCATTTTGGAAGCATGATCGATATCCAGCCTTAGATGCCAATGGTGGTTGGGCTTTTGTGAGTAGGTGCCAATGACAATTGGGCTTTTGATTGTTTTGGACAAAAGTTGATTTCCTGGGGAGTTTGTTAATCCACCGGGGATTGTGCTAATCCGCCGGGGAGAAGAACTGATGATTCCGCCGGGAATGCTACCCTCTTCGTTTTTTTTTTGAATCGTCCTTTCGGGCTTTCGATTCACTGGGGATATTCCTTTTTGATTTACTGAGGATTTCGCTGGGGAATCCCTTGAAAGAAGTCCAATGTGGGATAAACATATGTCATGTTTAACACTGGGGATAATGAGTGGATGCCGAGCAAGGCCGGGCTTTGATTGTAATTGGTTGCCGAGCGAGGTCGGGCTTTGGATGATTTGATGCCGAGCGAGGTCGGGCTTTTGATGATTGGATGCCGAGCGAGGTCGGGCTTTGATTGTAATGTGGGTGCCGAGCGAGGTCGGGCTTTGATTGTGGGTGCCGAGCGAGGTCGGGCTTTTTGGTTGTAATGTGGGTGCCGAGCGAGGTCGGGCTTTGGTTGTAATGTGGGTGCCGAGCGAGGTCGGGCTTTGATTGTAATGTGGGTGCCGAGCGAGGTCGGGCTTTTTGTGTAATGTGAGTGCCGAGCGAGGTCGGGCTTTTTGTGATTGGTTGCCGAGCGAGGTCGGGCTTTTTGTAAGCAAGGTCGGGCTTTGATGATTGGTTGCCGAGCGAGGTCGGGCTTTTTGTAATAGATGCCGAGCAAGGTCGGGCTTTGATGATTGGTTGCCGAGCGAGGTCGGCTTTTTGTGTTTTGTGAGTGGGAATGCCAATGAAAATTGGGCTTCACTTGTGATTGTGTTTGTAAGGGCCAATGGAAATTGGGCTTTTTGTAGGAGATTGAGGAATGTCAATGACGACTGGGCCTTTTGTGAATTGTGAGGGAGTGCCAAGCATGGTTGGGCTTTTTGTGGGAGATTGTGAGGAATGCCAATGACGATTGGGCTTAATCTGAAATTGTAGTTGTGATTGCCAATGACAATTGGGCTTTGCTTGTGACTAGGTGCCAAACATGGTTGGGCTTTTTGGACGATTGTGTACCGAGCATGGTCGGAATTTGTGAATGATTGGGCGCCAAGCACGGTTGGGCTTTGGTTTGATATTGTGGGTGCCAATGAGAATTGGGCTTTTGTTGGTAATGAGGATTGGTCGGAAATTCCCGAATGCATGATTCCTATGAGATTTGCACATGCAATTTTGAGGTTCCCATTAATCCCAGATTGCACTAAAAATTTGAAACAATACCAAACACAAAATTTTATCGTACAACTCAAGTTAATAATATGTTTATCAATGAACCAACCTAACACTCATTTAAGTTTAAACAAATTGAATATTAATTGTGGGGGTATTGAACACTCATCCGGCAAGTTTGCTAACATTCGATCGAGTTATGTGTCCATCTAATCATTGTTTCTAAAAGCACGAAAGCATTGATCACAAGGTCTTCGAGGGTTGTAATTTGGCTTGGTTACAAAAGAAATGTCATATGTGGGGAAATTGAATTCAAATGGCCAAGCAAGAGGAACATTCTTTCTAATTTACACCCTTCCTCCTTTATTCAATCACAACTCTTGGTGATTTACAAATGTTTTTCTTTGATCCTCGACAACTTTTTGATTTAGAGATTTTCTCTTTTTCTCTTTTTTCTTTTTCTTTTCTTTCTTTTTTTGTTCTTGTTGTCAAGATCAATTTAAAAAAAATCACCATTTCTTGACATTCGCAACCTCCTTTTTTCCAACTTAATCAAAGATGATACCCTAATTGAATGTTCCTTCCTCTTTCGGCAAAGGACAATAATCATGAAGGTTAAGGGTTCAAAAATGAAAGTGAAAATATCAGAATTCAATAATGATTTAACTATAAACTGAATTTTTTTACAAACTCCGGCAATTTCATTAAGCAATTGAGCTTATGAAAGTTGGCAGTTCATAGTTAACAATTCTGATTCGTTAGGCTCAAAAGGGGTTAACAAATGCTCACTTCTCACAGGGTGGGCTATTTGTGGTCAAGTGTTTTCACTCATTTCCAAAAAATGCCTTGATCCTATCAATGCTTCCGTACAATCTAAAACAACGCTCAGATTTAACATAACAAAATCGAGTTTAAACAAAAAAATGCCGGTCTCCTGCATATATATAATGATTTTGAGGATTCCTCACATTTTGGCTGGTTCTAAATGGTTCACCGAATAAACATATTAAAAACGCAAGTTGCATGATATAACTTTTGTACTAAGTACGTATTCTCCTTTCAAGTTTAATCATGGAAAAAAAACAGGAAACATGTATCTTAGCTTTGCGCAAAATTGATCAAATTTTATCACTACCATGCATTGGTGGTTGAATCATTGGATCAATCCATATGATGTGGTTGGTTGCCGATCAAGGTCGGGCTTTGATTGTGGATTGTGCCAATGATGATTTGGACTTTGGTTGGAAATTGTATTTGTGAAGTCGCTGTGCGCACCTCGTTTTTTTCCTCGGGAAAAAGACGCGCAAATCCTCCGAGGTCGTCCTCGAACGCTCGGAGGGCCTTTGTGAAGCCGCCACCAAAGTTTTTGTGTAAAGGGAACGTTGATAAACCCTTAAGTTTTTTTTTTTTGTTGTAAAGGGAAACGATAATAAAACCCTTTTGACGATGAGGATAAGGATTAGGTCATCGCAACCATTGTCGGGTTCGGGAGTCGGTTACGCAAGGGGAAGGTATTAGCACCCCTCACGTCCGTTGTACTCAACGGGAACCTTCTATTTGGTTAAAGCTTGAATTGTTTTTTTAATACTTTGCGTGCATGTTCATTTATGTTAAAAACATAATAAAGGGGGGAAAAGAGATAAAAACAAACGAAAGAAAAAAAAGTTTTTATTATTGCGCTTGACAAGATGTCGATCTTGCTCCTACGTATCTCCCGGTAGTCGGAGAATTCAAAGCATACGTAGTTCTTTGGTAGAAAAACGTACATGTGTTGGTTGATTTTAAATGGACGATGTTTTAACCGAATTCTTGCGATTAAACGTAGCTTGTATGCTCGCACTTGGAGACTTATTAAGCGTTCGTTCGCTGAATCACATTAGAATTGTTAAAAGGTACGTCCGTTAGAGTAGAGGGTTGAATTGGTCGCTATGGGACCAAGGGAGGTGCAATGGACTCATACGAGTCAAACATTGACCGAGTGGACTCAAAGAGTCGGGCGATTGTTCGATTGATCCACTGAGATCAAGAACGGGTACAATGGACTCGGACGAGTCGAACATTGACCGAGTGGACTCAAACGAGTCGAGGGGTTGAGTCTAATGGCCAACGGGGGACCAAAAGGTTTGGATTGACCACAAGGGGCCAAGATTTGGTTTGGTTAGGGTTGTACATATTGAAAAAAAGGGAATGACGATTGTCCGAGCGACGAGACATACGTCACGCATTCGTACAATCGGGGCGATGGAGAGACATACGTCACACCATCCCTTTTTCATTCATGTTTTTGGGTTGAATCCTTTAGAAATCCCAAGGTATGTCAAAACATTTGGTTTGAAAACCCAAAATGGGAAGGTTTAGCAAATTTGCTAAAAAACGCGCAAGTTCGTCTCATTTTGCGAAAATGCGAACGTAAACGGTGTATGTTCATCTTTGAGTTTTGAACATCATGAACAATATTTATTGTTCAAGTTTAGATTGAAATGATGAACATAGCTTGTTTGTTCATGTGGTTTGAGAGTTTGGGAACATAACTTGCTTTGCAAGTTACCCACAAAATGGTCATACGAACTTGTGATTTTGTCAAAATTATGCAAAATCCTTGTTGTGGTTTGAAGAACATGGGTTTAAAAACTCTTAGGTTCTGAGCTCTGGGGCTAGAACCTCAAAAATTGGTCATTTTGACACAAAAACTCAGGTTCTGAGTTCTGTCATGGTCGCACTGCGACCATGACTTCGCACTGCGAAGCATGCGAAATTTTGGGTTCAGAAGCTGTTTCTGAACTTTTGTTCAGAAACAACTTCTGAACACACTCAGGACCTTATAGATGGGTGAAAAACTTTGAGTTTTTGGGGTGAAAAAGGTTGGACAAACCAGTTTTGATGTTTTGAAAACCTTGGGATTTCTTTGAAATTCAAAAGGGGTTTTTTAGAATCAAATGGTTTTGAACCAAAATAGCTATGCAAACACAATTATAAATGCAAGATAAGTGCTTAGAAACTTACAGAACTCCTTAGCAAAGCTCCAGCTGCACTTGATTTGATTTGGTTAAAGGCTTTCACAAGAGGTTTGAATATTGGTGAAGGTTTTGGAACTTTGGAAAGCTTTGTGTTGGATGGATTGTTTCTGGTTATTTTGTGGAGTTTTGTAGGCTAAAATGAGTAGAGTTTCTGCTCTTGAAATGCTGTTGTTAACTGTGTTTGTATCCTTGGGCATTGCCTTCTATTTATAGGCCAAAACCAAATCTTTGTCATCATTACACAATCCCAAAATTCAGCTGATTTGTGGCCAAGATTAAGCTGAATCCCTTTGCATTAAATGCTAATGGATAGAGGCAACCTTGCCTTGTACCAAGGGGCAAGATCCAGCTTGATTTCAGCCACAAATTCAACTAATTCTAGAAGGTAATGATGAAGAACAAAGCTGATTTGCAATTGGCTAATGCTTGGGGATCAATCCTTGCAATCTCAATGGTTGGTCAATGAAAACGTGCACTGTAATGTGCAGAGATTGAGGGATGAAAAGGCTACTTATGGCTGGTGTGAGAGGGTGAAAAGCTGCTGCAAAACAGAGTAGGCAATCATGGTTTTTTCAAGTGAAAAATCCAGCTGGTTTGACTGGTTTTGGGGGGAGCAAGCAGGAGGAAAGTCCTCAAGCAGGTGGCTGGCAACCTTGTGGTGGTTAGCAGGTCACATGGGAGGGACTAGAGCTGCCCAAGGGCAAGCCCACTTGCTTGTCACATGCTAGGTTGGAAGAAAAAGCTTCCAACCTTGGCATTAATGGCAAGTCCTTCAACTCTGGCTTTGCTTGGCCCAATTAGCCATGAATGCTACTTAAAATAATTATGGAAATGATATGCAACAAATTCTGGAATTAAATCCAAGAAACCAAAAATCTGCAGAAAAATCGCAGACTTCGCAGTGCGAAGTGAGCTTCGCATTGCGAAGTCCTCAATTTTGAAATGTTGACTTTTCTGTTGACTTTTGTTGACTTTTGACTTTTTTCCCCTCTTTGATTTTTTTTGATTTTTTGTTTTAAAATGCGTAGGACAAAATTAGGGTACTACAGCTGCCCCTACTTAATTGTGTCTTCGCATAGAGTGCGTGAGTGCCGAGGGCATCTCATGAACTCTTTGCGAAGATCAATTAAGTAAAAAGAAGGACCCGAATTTTGTCCTTCGCGAAATGCAAATGCAATGGTTGGTAAAGGTTGATCGTATCCAGCCGCTAACACTGGAGGTAGATCCACTGGGGGATGAAGGTAATCTTATCTAGGCACTGCTTCTAGAGGTCGATTCCTGAGGATGGTGATTTACTCTAGGATATCACTAGAGGTGGAACGTTGAGGTAGGTGATCTTATCTAGGTACTGCTTCTAGAGGTCGATACCTAAGATGGAGGTTTACTCTAGGTACTGCTTCTAGAGGTGGATACCTAAGCTAGGTGATCTTATTCAGGTACTGCTTCTGAATGTCGATTCCTAACGAGCTGTGATCTTATTCAGCCGCTAACACTGAAGGTCGATACACTGGGGGAGGTGATCTACTCTAGGTACTGCTTCTAGAGATCGATACCTAAACTAGGTGATCTTATTCAGGCACTGCTTCTGAATATCGATTCCTAACGAGCTGCGGTCTTACCCTAAATAGGTGCCCCTGGTTGAATGTTGATGGATGTTGGTGAATATGTGATACTCACTGGAGAATCCTTGTTGAGGATGCATGTTTTATGAAATGAAATGCATGTGTATGAATGGTTTTAAATATGCATGCATGAATAAAATAATGTTGGTTGGGTGCCGAGCAGAGTCGGTCTTTGTTTGTGGTTGTGTTCATGACAGTTGGGCTTTCTCTTTTTTGTTGGTTTTTTGGTTGGTCGGTTTGGAAGGACAAGGTCCTTTGCCTACATACCCAAATGGGATCAAAACCGGTGTAGTTCGAGCCTAAGCCCGAAGATTTGTGTGGGTTTGCCAATAATGATTGGACTTTTGTTTGGGGTTGAGACTCCCTGGGGAGTATCAATGAGGTTTGGCTTATGGGGATATAAGGATCATTTTGGAAGCATGATCGATATCCAGCCTTGTTTGGTGTTTGGATGCTTTAGGGTGTTTACTGGGGAATTTTGCTCCTCTTGACCCTTGGGGTTCTTGCGCTCCGCGTGCCGCGAGCTACACACTTGCCTTTGCTAAGGAGCATAAGTCCTTTGGTGCAATATTTTGGTGGGAATTACCGCAATTCTTTCAGAATTCACGAAGATTCAAAATAAAGCAAAGTTTGTTTGTTTTTTCTCTTTTTTGGAAGAAAATTCTTTTGTTTATTTCCCATGTTTTAAAGCATTTTCATCATGAATAAAACAAAATTTTATGCGCTACTGAGAACATAAAATAACAAAAAGGAAATTTATTCAATGCAGATTTGACCTCTTGAATGGGTAAAAAATACACAAAGTGAGAAGTGAGATAGAGAAAGACAAGAAAAAGCAAAAAGAAAATGTTGGTTTTGGCACAACACATGCTATTTCCTTATGACTTCGAGATTTTCGTTTGGTGGAAGATGCTGACGAGACCGATTCCTCTCCTCTTGAATCTTGTCCGGAGCTTGGATGCTGCAGTCATTGCCTTTCTTTTTTGTTAACCCCTAACTTTTGCCTGGATCGCTCTTTCGAGTTTTTCAATCCACCGGGGTGTATTTCCTTTTTTGATGTCCTTAATTTTTGCCTAGACCGCCTTTTCAGGTTTTCAATCTAGCAGGACGCTCTCTATTGCCTAAACCGCCCTTTCAGGTTTTCGATTTAGCGAGCTTTTTCTTTTCTTTTTTTCTTTAGGCATAATACCTCTTGACTGCATCGGAGTTTATTGAGAGTGGGAACTCTTCTCCGTCCATAGTGGTGATGACCAGGGCTCCGCCTGAGAAAGCTTTCTTTACCACGTACGGCCCATCATAGCTGGGAGTCCACTTCCCTCGGGGATCTTTGTGGATAGGTAATATCTTCTTGAGCACTAGGTCTCCTTCTTTGAATTCTCGAGGACGGACCTTCTTGTCGAATGCTCTCTTGAGCCTCCTTTGATAGAGTTGGCCATGACATATTGCCGTCAGACGCTTCTCCTCTATGAGATTCAGTTGGTCGAACCTTGTTTGGACCCATTCAGCTTCTTCTAGCTTGGTTTCCATCAAGACCCTTAGCGAAGGAATTTCCACCTCTACGGGGAGAACAGCTTCCATACCGTATACTAAGGAGAAGGGGGTTGCCCCAGTTGAAGTGCGAATGGCTGTTCTGTAGCCATGTAGCGCAAAGGGAAGCATCTCATGCCAATCCTTATATGTTGTCACCATCTTTTGGATGATCTTCTTTATGTTCTTATTGGCTGCTTCTACCGCACCGTTCATCTTTGGTCGGTAAGGGGAGGAATTATGGTGCTCAATCTTGAAATCTTTGCACAACTCCTTCATTGTCTTGTTGTTTAGGTTTGCCCCATTATCGGTGATGATTTTGTGGGGAGTACCATAACGGCAAATGATTTCCTTCTTGATAAATCGGGCTACCACTTGTTTGGTTACGTTTGCATACGAAGCTGCTTCTACCCATTTGGTGAAGTAGTCGATGGCAACGAGGATGAAGCGATGTCCATTTGACGCTTTGGGCTCGATCATTCCAATCATGTCTATGCCCCACATAGAGAATGGCCAAGGTGAAGTCATGACGTTCAGTGGAGTTGGTGGCACATGCACTTTGTCGGCGTAAATCTGGCACTTGTGACAAGTCTTGGCATAGTGGAAACAATCAGCTTCCATGGTTAACCAATAGTAGCCCGCCCTTAGGATTTTCTTTGCCATTGCATGCCCATTAGCATGGGTTCCAAAAGATCCCTCGTGGATTTCTTTGATGAGCATGTCCGCTTCATGTTTATCCACACATCTGAGCAGGACCATGTCATAATTTCTTTTGTAGAGGGTATTTCCACTGAGGAAGAACTGGGATGCCAATCTTCTGAGGGTCCTCTTGTCGGTGTGCGAGACATTTTCTGGATACTCTTGCTCTTCGAGGTATCGCTTGATGTCGTAGAACCAAGGTTTGTTGTCAAGTCCTTCTTCGACTGATGCACATACAACTGGTTTGTCTCTACGATCCATCCTTATGATTGGTGCTTCGTTGTAGGAATTTACTTGGTACATTGATGATAATGTAGCCAAAGCATCTGCTACCTGATTTTCTTCTCGAGGTATGTGGTGGAAATTGATTTCATCAAAATGCTTGATCAATTCTACAACCCGGGCTTGGTAGGGAATTAAATTGGGATGTCTCGTTTCCCATTCTCCTTTGACCTTGATAGATGACTAAGGCTGAGTCACCGTATACTTCAAGGTTTTTGATCCTTAGATCAATTGCTGCTTCGAGGCCTAGGATACATGCTTCATATTCTGCCATGTTATTGGTGCAGTCAAAGCACAACCTTGCTGTGAAGGGTTGGTATCCATTTCTTGGGGAGATTAAAACTGCTCCGATACCGTGCCCCATGGCATTTGAGGCGCCGTCGAAAGCGAGCTTCCATTGAGCTCCTGGTTCTGGTCCTTCATCATCGCTTGTGACTTCTTCGTCATTCAAAGCTACGACATCTTCGTCTGGGAAGTCGAATTGTATGGGTTGATAATCCTCCAATGGTTGGTGAGCAAGGTGCTCGGATAAAACACTCCCTTTGATGGCTTTTTGAGCAACATATTGGATGTCATACTCAGACAGCAGCATTTGCCAACGGGCTATCTTCCCTGTGAGGGCAGGCTTTTCGAAGATGTACTTGATGGGATCCATCTTCGATATCAACCAAGTTGTATGGGTCAACATGTATTGCCTTAGACGTCGAGCAGCCCATGCTAAAGCGCAGCAAGTCTTTTCAAGTGAAGTATACCTTGTTTCACAGTCGGTAAACTTCTTGCTTAGGTAGTAGATTGCGTGCTCTTTTCTTCCCGTTTCATCTTGTTGTCCTAACACACAACCCATTGATCCTTCAAGTACGGTTAGGTATAAGATGAGGGGTTTACCCGGAACCGGAGGTATTAAGATCGGTGGTTCTTGCAGGTATTGTTTGATCTTGTCAAACGCTTCTTGGCAATCCTCATTCCAATGAACGGCTTGGTTTTTCCTTAGCAGCTTGAAGATTGGTTCGCAGGTAGCTGTCATGTGTGAGATGAACCTGGCGATGTAGTTCAATCTTCCTAAGAAACCCCGGACTTCTTTCTCGGTATTTGGGGCTGGCATTTCTTGGATGGCCTTCACCTTATCGGGATCCACTTCAATACCTCTTTGGCTGACGATGAAGCCCAATAACTTCCCGGATCTAACGCCAAATGTGCACTTGTTAGGATTTAAGCGCAGCTTGAACTTTCTTAGGCGTTCGAAAAGCTTTTGTAGATGGACTAGATGATCCTCCTCCGTTTGGGATTTGGCAATCATATCGTCGACGTAGACCTCAATTTCCTTATGGATCATGTCATGGAAAAGAGTCACCATTGCTCTTTGGTATGTTGCCCCGGCATTTGTTAATCCGAAAGGCATTACCTTATAGCAGAATGTTCCCCATGGGGTGATGAATGTAGTTTTCTCCATGTCCTCTGGAGCCATCTTGATTTGGTTATATCCCGAGAAACCATCCATAAAGGAAAAGACTGAGAATTGGGCTGTGTTGTCCACCAATATGTCGATGTGTGGTAGCGGGAAATCATCCTTTGGGCTTGCTTTATTCAAGTCCCGATAATCCACACACATTCTCACCTTGCCATCCTTCTTCGGAACTGGCACAATGTTGGCAACCCATGTTGGATACTTGGTTACGGCTAAGAAGCCGGCATCGAATTGCTTTTTGACCTCCTCTCTGATCTTGAGAGCCATATCGGGTCGAGTTCTTCTCAATTTCTGCTTCACTGGCGGGCATTCCGGCTTGAGTGGCAGCTTGTGTACAACGATGTTAGGGTCTAAACCCGGCATGTCTTGATACGACCAAGCGAATACGTCCACGTACTCTTGCAGAAGCTTGATCAACTTTCCTTTCACATCCTCGTGCAGGGAGGCTCCTATCTTGACCTCTTTCTTATCCTCTTCGGTCCCCAAGTTGACCTTTTCAACTGATTCTTGGTGAGGTTGTATTACCCTATCCCCTTGATTTGCAAGTCTAGACAATTCTTCAGGCGGTTCATAATCGTCCTCTTCATCATCTTCCGTTTGATTAATCGGGCAATCGAAGTCATAAGGGTTTAAGGTAGTGTTGTTTTTGGAGGGTGGATTTGTAGATCTGCATGAGTATGATTTTTTTTAGGCTTTTTGTAGAAAAAATTTTTTTAAAACAAATGCAAAAAGAAAAAGACTCAAATGAACATAAAAGAGTGCTTTTATTCATGATTGTAAACAACTTTTAAAACATGGGGGCCCCACACGACTAATCATTTGCCTTGGGCAGAGCTAAATGATTTTTTTTATTTAAAAGTAAAAAACAAACAAACATGGTTTATTACTTGATCCTGGTAATGATCTCGGGAATTGCGATAGCCCTCCAATTGTTCAAAGCTTCATCCGAAGCGCAACGATACACCAAATCAGGCACGTCTTCGTCTACATCTTCGAGTAGAGCCACTTGATCTTCATGGATAAACCCCGCACTGATGAATGTTTCCGAAATGGGGAGGATCCCTTGCTTTGGAGGCTTTGAGAAAGTTTCGGCTGATGGATGATACCCCAACCCGAAGCGATTTTTCTTCTCCGGTATGTCCACTAACTTGCCCCATCCGGTGGGTCGGCTTTCTTCTAGGGCCTCTCTTATCGCCCTCCATGATGACATGGCTGTCCTAGCCTCTTCCTTGGGCTTCGAGCTCAATGTCACGACATTCGCCACTTCCAAAGATTGGAATGGGACGTCCACAGCTTCTTCATCCGTTTCTATATAACGGAAAGATGAGAGATGGCTTACCATCATGTCCTCTTGCCCGGAAACTACAATCATTTGGTTATCAATGATGAATTTCAGCTTCTGGTGCAGGGTAGAGGTAATGGCTCCGGCCGCATGGATCCATGGTCGTCCGAGAAGACAACTGTATGTTGGATTAATATCCATGACTTGGAAGGTTATGGTGAAAACCTTAGGTCCGATTTGGACCGGTAAGTCGATCTCCCCTATGACGGCTCTTCTTGACCCATCGAAAGCTTTTACGACCAAGGCGCTAGGCTTCATTACGGTCCCTTCACATGATAGTTTGAGAAGGGTAGTCTTGGGCATGACATTCAATGATGACCCCGTGTCCACTAGCACTCTTGAGAGGATGTGGTCCATGCATTTCACGGAGATATGTAAGGCGCGGTTATGAATGTGCCCCTCGTCGGGTAGCTCATCGCCATTGAAACCCAAGTACCTACTTGAGGTGATATTTCCGACTATCCCGTCGAATTGGTCCACCGGAATGTCCTTGGTGACATGTGCCTCACTGAGGATCCGCAGTAGTGCTTCTCGGTGTGCTTCCGAGCTGAGTAGTAAGGATAGCATGGAGATCTTGGAGGGAGTTTGACCTAGCTGGTCAATGATCTTGTACTCGCTCTTTTGGATTATCCTTAGGAACTCTTCGGCCTCTTTTTGCGGGATTGTCTTTTGAGAAGGCCCCGCTTGGTTCTCTTTTTCCTCCACGCTCTTTTCTTTGAGCGGCTCCTTTGGTAGTACAGCTGGCGTCTTCCCGAGTTCTTTCGGAGCGAAGACTCTACCACTTCTAGTCATTCCTCCAACACCGGTAATGTTAGTGATGCTGGGCTCGATTTTGGCTAGTGGTTTTCCTTCCACATAGGCCACAGGTTGGTAATTCCATGGTACCCTCTTTGTGCTTTCAAAAGAGAAGGGTGCAGGTACGTGGAATGTTATGGGTTGTATTGGCATTGGTACCTCTCTCCTTTGGTATGGAATCTCGAGAGGTTTTGGGCTGTTAGACTCTAAGGTAGCAATGTCCGTGCCATCCTTTATATAGCCAATTTGGATCCAACCTTGGTCCATTAACTCTTGAAGACAGCTCCTCAACTCTTCGCACTCATTCGGGTTGACCTTGCAGGCTTCACAGTTGGCGTGCATTTCCTCGAACAGTCCAAAGCCGGTTAAACGCTCCCTTATGGTTGACAGGGGAGTTTTAACATTGGATACCCTTTTGACTGGACCAAAGTCCTCTTGTTCCTCCACCGCATTTACAGAGGGACCCGCATGCCCCGGCAATGGGTTGTTCTTCACATTGGGGCTTTCCTCTTTGAAGGATAACAGCTTCTTGTCAATAAGATCCTGCACCTTGTGTTTGAAAACTCTACAGTTTTCGACATTGTGCCCCACGGATCCTGCGTGGAAATCGCACTTGGCATTTGCGTCGTACCACTGTGGATATGGTGGCGACATTGGTGGTAGTAGTCTTGTCTCGACCATACCCTTTTGGATTAGGTATGGCAGGATTTGACCATAAGACATGGGTACAGGATCAAACTGCCTATTAAAATAACTGTTCCTCGAGCTCGCTTGATTCCTTGGTGGGTACCCGCCTTGTTGCTGTTGCTGTTGATTTTGCTGCGGCAACACTACTGGTTGTCGAGGTGGAGTTGCGGGAATTACTTGAGGTGAGTAACGCCCTTGAGCCGTTGCTGCTGCCACATAAGGATAGTGGTAGTGAGGCATTTGATTCGGTGGTGGGTAGGATGGTCCCATTAGAACGGCATTTGTCTCCCCCTCTTTCTTTTTGTGAAAGTTGCTGGGGGGCTTTCTAGCTCCACCTTGAGCTTCTGAAGAGCCTTGGATTTTTCCTCTCTTCACTCCGTCTTCTATTCTTTCACCAACCATGACTAGATCGGAGAAACCGGCAGACGTGCTTCCAATCATCTTGTCGTAATATGGGCCTTGAAGTGTGCCCATAAAGGTGTCGACAAGTTCTCTTTCCAATAGTGGTGGTTGCACACGAGAAGCTAGTTCTCTCCACCGCTGAGCGTACTCCTTAAATGACTCATTGCTTCTTTGCAGGAGGTTTTGTAGTTGCATCCTATTTGGAGCCATGTCCAAATTATATTTGTATTGCTTTAGGAAGGCATCGGCTAGATCCTTCCAAGTTTGGACATGGGTACGCTCGAGCTGCATGTACCAATCCAAGGACGCTCCGCTTAAGCTATCTTGAAACACATGCACCATGAGTTTCTCGTTCATTGCGTAGGCTGCCATCTTCCTACAGAACATCCTTAGATGGTTCCGAGGGCATTGAATTCCTTTGTATTTCTCGAAGTCCGGTACTTTGAACTTCGGAGGAATTACCACGTCGGGCACTAGGCACATGTCCAAGGCGTTGTGGGCACCGTATGAGCTGAACCCTTCGACAGCTTTCAACCTTTCTTCCAAAACTCGATACATTTGGGTGGTATCATTGTCTTGGTGGGTGGTGTCGGGAGCAGATTGCCTTAGCTGGCTATTTTCCACATCGTGGGGAATTACTTCATGCTGAGTAGTGGAGGTTCCTTGAGGACGACGCTCTTCATTCCTTACGGGGATTGTGAGCGGTGGTGGAGGTGGTCCTTGACCCTCATTTTCAAAGGGTGGGGTATAATTCACAGGTAAACCATAAGGAGGCCATTGCACATTGGATGCATCCGTTGTTGGGCGAGGGTGGCTTTCTCGTGCCGATAGAGCTTGCATTAATTCTAGCATCTGATCCATCTTTCCTTTCATTCCATCAACCTCTTCTCTCAAAGCCGCTTGAGTTTGTTCTAAATTGTCCATGATCCTTTGTTTGTTAGCTCGTGTTCCGTACGAGTGTTGAGTATCTGGTTCTTGGACCGAGGGCTTTCGGGGTTTTCGGGCTATGATTGCTTTGAACTGTTTGAATGGGAATGAATGAGTTTTTTTTTGAAAAATGTGCATGAAGATGCATGTGGATGTATGTATGCAAAATATGCGTTTTTTTTTATTTTGCTTTATGGAGTTTAAAGGTGCACGATTAATATTTAGCAATTCAAAATATTAAAGACCGGGAAATTGATTATACTTCAAAATATATTTGATTAAATAACATTTGTTTACAAAATGTAACTAATGCTATTACAAATCAAATAGCCGCTCGCTTCTCGGCTTTGCTCATCTCCTCCCTATAGAAATCTATGGTGTCCTTGCAGAACTTCATAAACTTCCGGATCTCCATAGGGATGACAAAGTAGGGCATGACCATCTCGGCCTCCGCTAGCTTCTTTGGAAGTTGGGTGATCACCAAATTTGAGAATGCAACCAATTTAGTGAAATCCTCACTTAATCGGGTGGCGTCTTGCCATACATACTCAATCACTTCCTTGCGCTGGTCTAGCTTGACTCTTGCACTTCTAATTTCATCGTGTAGTTGTGCAATGTGGTCCCCATGAGCTCTTGCAATCTTATCGAAGTACTCTTCGAATTTCTTGATGTCTTCTTCGAGATGATTGCACTTTAGCCTCCCTTGATGAGAGAGACTCTCATGTCTTTGCCGCTGGACGCGTTCGGCTTGAAGCTGCTCTTTGTAGTCTTTCACTACTTCTTGGAGCTGTTGATTTTTCTCTTGGAATTTCAACCTCCATTTCCGTTGAGCTTCGATGGCTAGTTCGCCAAACTTCTTGAGCTCTTGGTTGGAATGTAGAATTCTTTCCAACTCTTCGTCCTTGGCCACAAGGTTAGCATCCGCACTAACCAAGCCGCCTCCTATCCAATCCCTTTTCCCTTCGGAGGTTCTTAGCCGTTTTTGGCATACTAGGAGAGAATGTGATACTTCATCACGATCTCTCTTCGTCCTAGTAATTTCTCCTAAAGCTTGGAGGTGCTTCAATTCTAAGTCTCCGTTTTTGTTTTGGAGTTCTTGAATTTTAGCCTTGAGGTCCTCCACTTCTTTGTTGGGAATGATTGCAATAGGTTTAGGTGTAGGAGGTTTTGGAGGGTTTATGACCACGAAGGGTAACTTGATTGCTTTGACCCTCTCCTTCACCCATTGAGTATAAAGGGGTTTGGCGACACAGTTTCTCTTGCCGACCTTTCCCTTGCGTACTTGGCTCCATGCTCCCCGGATTCTCTCTAGCAATGCCGGGTCTTGATCGCCTTCCCTTAAGTAGAAAGCCTTCCAACAAAAGGTCGTTAGGTTTATCTTCCATTGAAAAACCTAGTTGTCGGAGAGAGAGGACCGGATTGTAATTAATACATCCCTTAGTACCAATGAGGGGTACGTTGGGGAAGTCCCCGCAGCTGAGGATAATTTCCGGGTCCTCTAAGTTTGGTGAAAACCAATGGATGTCCTTCTCGGCGAGGGTTGTCATCCGTTGCGACCATTTGAGCTTGGCCCGGTTTTCCACAAAGTCTCGGTTTCTTGGCATGTGGGACATCATCCAAATTTGCACCACGGGAGTGCAACAAGTAATTTTGCGTCCCCTTGCTTGTTCATGCCTTGAGTAGAGGGTATGATAAAAATCCGCTAAGATTGTAGGAACTGGATTTTTAGTCATAAACACCTCTAGAGCCGGAAAGTCTACGAAATCATCCATGTTGGGGAATAAGACAATCCCGTAGACTAAGAGGGCTAAGATGGCGTTGAATGCCATTACCTCTTTGTTGGCTAGTAAATCCCGAGCTTTGGCTTCCAAAAACTTTCTTGAAAATCCCTTAAGGTTCCCTCTAACTTCCAAGTTAGATGCCACTTCTTGGGTGTCGAGGTATAAGGATTCGGCGATGGCTTCAAATGTGGGGATCCCTTCCCGGACCGAGATAGAGTTCATGACCTTTCATGCTACAACCCAAAATCTTCTCAAACTCTTCCAATGTTGGTGCTAGTTGGAAGTCTTGAAACTGTGAAGCACCGTAGAGGTGGGTCGAAGAATTGCGCCAAAGTGGTTAAGGCGGTTGAATCTATTCTCACGGGTAAAAGATCAAGGATTAGCCCATAGCTTGCCTCGAAGATGTTCTTGTGGACCGAAGAGAGCCTCTTGCTTAGAGCTAATAAACTTTCCACCCTAGGAGCTTTAATTTTGAAGGCGAGCGTATTCTTGTTCCCGGAATCCATATTTCTTTTTTTGCTAATATTTGTTCGTTCTTTTTAAACTCCTATAAAGCAAAACGATGCGAAAATTACTTTCATGAATGCAAATGTTATGCAAGGGTATGGTTTATGAAGGTTCGGAACTTCCCCCCATCCTCACATGTAGGCTCTAAGTTGTGAAATCTCCTAAGAAGAGGTCCTTAGAGTCATAGACCTCACATGGAATTAGGGTTGTCTATGGACATACGTCGACATGACTTCAATTAATTCCACGTGAAAATCTCATCTAAGCGGGGTTGGACATCCCACCTCACGGACATACGTCAACGCGGGCTTCCGCACACAACCTCCTTCTAACTTAGTGTTTTTCTCAAGCTCGGGTAGAGAGCCTCACACGTCCGGCATTAACCCGAACAATGTGGAGTAACATCACTCAAGTAACCCCCACATTTGATATATATAATATGAATATAAAGCAGATAAAGCAAATATAAACATAAAGCATAAATATAACATGTATGAATAAAATAAATAAACATGGCACGCAAAGAAAATAAAACAATTGGCTTTAACCCAAATAGGTTAGGCTTGACTCACTAGTGGGAACAGGGTCCCCAGTGAAGTCGCCAGCTGTGCGCACCTCGTTTTTTTCCTCGGGAAAAAGACGCGCAAATCCTCCGAGGTCGTCCTCGAACGCTCGGAGGGCCTTTGTGAAGCCGCCACCAAAGTTTTTGTGTAAAGGGAACGTTGATAAACCCTTAAGTTTTTTTTTGTTGTAAAGGGAAACGATAATAAAACCCTTTTGACGATGAGGATAAGGATTAGGTCATCGCAACCATTGTCGGGTTCGGGAGTCGGTTACGCAAGGGGAAGGTATTAGCACCCCTCACGTCCGTTGTACTCAACGGGAACCTTCTATTTGGTTAAAGCTTGAATTGTTTTTTTAATACTTTGCGTGCATGTTCATTTATGTTAAAAACATAATAAAGGGGGGAAAAGAGATAAAAACAAATGAAAGAAAAGAAGTTTTTATTATTGTTGCTTGACAAGATGTCGATCTTGCTCCTACGTATCTCCCGGTAGTCGGAGAATTCAAAGCATACGTAGTTCTTTGCTAGAAAAACGTATGTGTGTTGGTTGTTTTTAATTGGACGATGTTTTAACCAAATTCTTGCGATTAAACGTAGCTTGTATGCTCGCGCTTGGAGACTTATTAAGCGTTCGTTCGCGAATCGCATTAGAATTGTTAAAAGGTACGTCCGTTAGGGTAGAGGGTTGAATTGGTCGCTATGGGACCAAGGGAGGTGCAATGGACTCATACAAGTCAAACATTGACCGAGTGGACTCAAATGAGTCGGGCGATTGTTCGATTGATCCACTGAGATCAAGAACGGGTACAATGGACTCGGACGAGTCGAACATTGACCGAGTGGACTCAAATGAGTCGAGGGGTTGAATCTAATGGCCAACGGGGGACCAAAAGGTTTGGATTGACCACAAGGGGCCAAGATTTGGTTTGGTTAGGGTTGTACATATTAAAAAAAGGGGAATGACGATTGTCCGAGCGACGAGACATACGTCACGCATTCGTACAATCGGGGCGATGGAGAGACATACGTCACACCATCCCTTTTTCATTCATGTTTTTGGGTTGAATCCTTTAGAAATCCCAAGGTATGTCAAAACATTTGGTTTGAAAACCCAAAATGGGAAGGTTTAGCAAATTTGCTAAAAAACGCGCAAGTTCGTCTCATTTTGCGAAAATGCGAACGTAAACGGTGTATGTTCATCTTTGAGTTTTGAACATCATGAACAATATTTATTGTTCAAGTTTAGATTGAAAAGATGAACATAGCTTGTTTGTTCATGTGATTTTGAAAGTTTGGGAACATAACTTGCTTTGCAAGTTATCCACAAAATGGTCATACGAACTTGTGATTTTGCCAAAATTATGCAAAAACCTTGTTATGGTTTGAAGAACATGGGTTTAAAAACTCTTAGGTTCTGAGCTCTGGGGCTAGAACCTCAAAAATTGGTCATTTTGACACAAAAACTCAGGTTCTGAGTTCTGTCATGGTCGCACTGCGACCATGACTTCGCACTGCGAAGCATGCGAAATTTTGGGTTCAGAAGCTGTTTCTGAACTTTTGTTCAGAAACAACTTCTGAACACACTCAGGACCTTATAGATGGGTGAAAAACTTTGAGTTTTTGGGGTGAAAAAGGTTGGACAAACCAGTTTTGATGTTTTGAAAACCTTGGGATTTCTTTGAAATTCAAAAGGGGTTTTTTAGAATCAAAAGGTTTTGAACCAAAATAGCTATGCAAACACAGTTATAAATGCAAGATAAGTGCTTAGAAACTTACAGAACTCCTTAGCAAAGCTCCAGCTGCACTTGATTTGATTTGGTTAAAGGCTTTCACAAGAGGTTTGAATATTGGTGAAGGTTTGGGAACTTTGGAAAGCTTTGTGTTGGATGGATTGTTTCTGGTTATTTGTGGAGTTTTGTAGGCTAAAATGAGTAGAGTTTCTGCTCTTGAAATGCTGTTGTTAACTGTGTTTTTATCCTTGGGCATTGCCTTCTATTTATAGGCCAAAACCAAATCTTTGTCATCATTACACAATCCCAAAATTCAGCTGATTTGTGGCCAAGATTAAGCTGAATCCCTTTGCATTAAATGCTAATGGATAGAGGCAACCTTGCCTTGTACCAAGGGGCAAGATCCAGCTTGATTTCAGCCACAAATTCAACTAATTCTAGAAGGTAATGATGAAGAACAAAGCTGATTTGCAATTGGCTAATGCTTGGGGATCAATCCTTGCAATCTCAATGGTTGGTCAATAAAAACGTGCACTGTAATGTGCAGAGATTGAGGGATGAAAAGGCTACTTATGGCTGGTGTGAGAGGGTGAAAAGTTGCTGCAAAACAGAGTAGGCAATCATGGTTTTTTCAAGTGAAAAATCCAGCTGGTTTGACTGGTTTCTGGGGGAGCAAGCAGGAGGAAAGTCCTCAAGCAGGTGGCTGGCAACCTTGTGGTGGTTAGCTGGTTACCTGGGAGGGACTAGAGCTGCCCAAGGGCAAGCCCACTTGCTTGTCACATGCTAGGTTGGAAGAAAAAGCTTCCAACCTTGGCATTAATGGCAAGTCCTTCAACTCTGGCTTTGCTTGGCCCAATTAGCCATGAATGCTACTTAAAATAATTATGGAAATGATATGCAACAAATTCTGGAATTAAATCCAAGAAACCAAAAATCTGCAGAAAAATCGCAGACTTCGCAGTGCGAAGTGAGCTTCGCATTGCGAAGTCCTCAATTTTGAAAAGTTGACTTTTCTGTTGACTTTTGTTGACTTTTGACTTTTTCCCCTCTTTTGATTCTTTTTTGATTTTTTTGTTTTAAAATGCGTAGGACAAAATTAGGGTACTACAGTCGCCATTGAAAATTGGACTTTTGTAGGAGATTGAGGAATGCCAATGACGACTGGGTTTTTTGTGAATTGGGGAAAAGGCCGCAGTAGCCTGGGGGAAGGTAACCTCGGGTTGAGGTACCGGAATCTTTTGATGAGTAGTGGGAATATGGATGAATTCCTCACCAAAGTCGAATGACATGCCCCATGTTCAAACGGGGGGATAGTTGCCCCTTGTTATATGTGTGGTTTGCTTTGGGACGACGAGCCACTTTTTCTTGACGGGGATGTAGTGTTGCGAATAAAATGCGAACACTGACGACTCAATTCGGATTGTAAGAAATCCTTAAGGTAAAAAGGGAAAGGAGTTTTGGACTCGAAGATGGACGTATGCATGATAATGAATGATGTATGTAAATGCATGAAAAATTTTTTGTTTTGCTTTACAAGGAAATTAAAAAGTGCAATTAATTTCCTATAAAGCAAAGTAATATGCGAAAATTATTTTCATGCATGTAAATGTATGGATATGTATGACATGTATGTTCAAAATTTCCCCCATCCTCACGTGTAGGCTCTAAAGATGAGATTTTCTACAAAGGTCCCTAGAGATCACGGACCTCACAAGGAACTATTGTCGTCAATTGCAAATGCTCGCAAGACCTCAATATATTCCAAGTGAAATCTACTCTAGGCGGGGTTTTCGCATCTTCCCTTCAAGACATACGTCAAGTGGGCCTCCGCTACGCAACCCCATCCTATCTTAATTTTTTTCTCAAAGCTCGGGAATAGAGCCTCAAACGTTCGGCATTAACCCGAACAATGTGGAGTAACATCGCTCAAGTAAACCCCACAATATATAACATGAATATAAAGCAAATATGAAACAAATACATATAAAGCAAACGATAAACAAATAATGATAACAAGGCATAAGCGTGCAAGCAAAACAAAAACACTTTAGCCTAAAAGCCAACTAAGATAGGCTTGACTTGTCATACACAAAAACAAAGTGTTTAAGTGAACATCCCCAGTGAAGTCGCCATTTTTGTTGAAAAATGGTGACGAACGCAAAACATAAAGCAATATGAAATATATAAATATAAAGCAAGGGAATAAAAGCATATAAAGACAATAAAAATAAAAGCATGCAAGCAAAAAGATAAAAACATTTAGCTTAAAAGCTAACTAAGATAGGCTTGAGTCACTAGTGAGGAAAAACCTTTTTCCCCAGTGAAGTCGCCATTTTTGTCGCGTCGAATTTCGGATATCAAGCTATTGGGAAGCGTTGAATCACTAATTTTAAATCACGACTGAACTTTTAATTTTCCGGGGAAAAAGGAAAAAAGTTCGAAATTACCTTTAGAAAAGAGATTTTGGGTTCGGGAGTCGATTATGCAAGGGGAAGGTATTAGCACCCCTCACATCCGTTGTACTCAACGGGAACCTCTTAGTTAACTTAGGCTTAAAATGTCTTTGACGTTTTGCTTGCACGCTTAATCATATATATATAAAGGAAAAAGAAAATATAATGCGAGGTGAAGAAAGAGATAAAAACAAACGAAAGAGAAAAGAAAAAAAAGAAAAGATTTTTTATTAACGGGCTTGACAAGATGTCGATCTTGCTCCTACGTATCTCCCGGTAGTCGGAGAATTCAAAGCGTACGTAGTTCTTGAAAAAAAGTTTGTACGCTGGTTCGTTTTAGTTAAAAAAGATTTGTTCGCGTCCGAGCGAAAAAGTTTGAAAAAAGAGAAAGTAATGAAAGTAAATGTCAACTGTTCGGGTTGTTGCCGAACTTGCCATTGACGACAGGAAAATAAAATGTCAACTGTTCGGGTTGTTGCCGAACTTGCCATTGACGACAATGCACAAAAATAAATGTTTTGATAAAAAAGATTTGCACTCGGACTTGAACAAAGGTTTTAAAACGTACGAAGACGTACAAAGCTTTAACATGATGAAAGATGGACGCTAAGGCGATGAACTCGCGCAAGGCGTGAATGTTTTGAAAATAAAAAAGACAGACGCACAGAGGCGTAAAAAAGCTTGAAAATAAAGACAAACGCACGGAGGCGTTAAATTCGCACAAGGCGTAAAAGTTGAAAGAAAACGTGCAAAGGCACGAAAAGTTCGGATTGACCACAAGGGCCAAAATGACAAACGCACGGAGGCGTACAATGTTTGAATTGACCACGGGGGCCAAGAAAAGTTTAAAATGGTCACGGGGGACCAAGAAAAGTTGGATTGGTCACGAGGGACCAAGAAAGGTTCAAATTGGTCGCGAGGGACCAAGAAAGGTTCAAATTTGGTCGCGGGGGACCAAGAAATGTTAAAATTGGTCGCGAGGGACCAAATTTGAACCTTTCTTGGTCCCTCGTGACCAATCCAACTTTTCTTGGTCCCTCGCGACCAAATTTGAACCTTTCTTGGTCCCTCGCGACCAATTTGAACCTTTCTTGGTCCCTCGTGACCAATCCAACTTTTCTTGGTCCCCCGTGACCATTTTAAACTTTTCTTGGCCCCCGTGGTCAATTCAAACATTGTACGCCTCCGTGTGTTTGTCATTTTGGCCCTTGTGGTCAATCCGAACTTTTCGTGCCTTTGCACGTTTTCTTTCAACTTTTACGCCTTGTGCGAATTTAACGCCTCCGTGTGTTTGTCTTTATTTTCAAGCTTTTTTACGCCTCTGTGCGTCTGTCTTTTTTATTTTCAAAACATTCACGCCTTGCGCGAGTTCATCGCCTTAGCGTCCATCTTTCATCATGTTAAAGCTTTGTACGTCTTCGTACGTTTTAAAACCTTTGTTCAAGTCCGAGTGCAAATCTTTTTTATCAAAACATTTATTTTTGTGCATTGTCGTCAATGGCAAGTTCGGCAACAACCCGAACAGTTGACATTTTATTTTCCTGTCGTCAATGGCAAGTTCGGCAACAACCCGAACAGTTGACATTTACTTTCATTACTTTCTCTTTTTTCAAACTTTTTCGCTCGGACGCGAACAAATCTTTTTTAACTAAAACGAACCAGCGTACAAACTTTTTTTCAAGAACTACGTACGCTTTGAATTCTCCGACTACCGGGAGATACGTAGGAGCAAGATCGACATCTTGTCAAGCCCGTTAATAAAAAATCTTTTCTTTTTTTTCTTTTCTCTTTCGTTTGTTTTTATCTCTTTCTTCACCTCGCATTATATTTTCTTTTTCCTTTATATATATATGATTAAGCGTGCAAGCAAAACGTCAAAGACATTTTAAGCCTAAGTTAACTAAGAGGTTCCCGTTGAGTACAACGGATGTGAGGGGTGCTAATACCTTCCCCTTGCATAATCGACTCCCGAACCCAAAATCTCTTTTCTAAAGGTAATTTCGAACTTTTTTCCTTTTTCCCCGGAAAATTAAAAGTTCAGTCGTGATTTAAAATTAGTGATTCAACGCTTCCCAATAGCTTGATATCCGAAATTCGACGCGACAACTCCTATGCACAATTACATGAGAGAGATAGGTTGCATTAGGAAATTGCTTTATACACATCAAGCAAAGCTAAAACACACCACAAAATTACATCTTTACCCCGGCGACAGTTAACTGCCGCCGGATCATGCCATCGGCAGTTAACTGCTGTCGTGTTTGAATCATCGGCAGTTAACTGTCGTTGCGCTCTTGATATTCTGATTACAGCAACCTACTCTATACTGTTCCATCAACCCATCCTTTCCTATTTCCTCTTCCATCTAAATCCTCAAATCCAAATTTTTTTTCTACCCAAATCTTGTCCAAAATCATTGAAGCAGCAAAACTAGAAGGATTCAACACACATTTGACGTGAAGAAACAGGTAATGCATCATTTAATCCGTTTTTTTTTTTGCTGTTTTTTCTGTCAATATTCGTCAAAACCTGACATGCAGCGTAGCGGCAGTTAAGTGCCGTTGTATGGGGCCATCGGCAGCTAACTGCCGATGCTGCGGCAGCTAGGTGCCGATGGGAAACTTCAAAAAACAGGCTTACTGCCTATTTTTTTGATTTTTTTTTTGGTTTTTTTTTAACTTTTTTTAGGTTTAATTAATTTTGATATTGATGTTATTGCAATTGTAAGTTATTTATTCATAGTTATTTGTTGTTTATTTATAGTTATGGATGAAAATGCGGATGATGATCCGGTCGAGACAAAACCATTTTTGTCGATAATTCCGGAAATGTCATACCTCCTAAGGTTGAAGCTTCTGACCATGTTGAAGCTTCATTATATGTTGACTCCGGTGTTGTCCCTCTTGAGGCCAACGAAGTTGACACAGCTCATTTTTTTCAAGCGAAATTAAATGGAAAGATAGAGATGACTTGCTTAATTGGGTACGTCGTCAAGCAAATAAGGCGGGATTTACAATTGTTATACGTAGATCCAATTTGATCAATCCAATGTTGCAACTAATTTGTGAAAGGAGTGGCGACCACAAAGTGCCGAAAAAAAGATTGAAGCATGAGGCAACGGGTTCAAGAAAATGTGGGTGTAACTTCATGGTTCGTGGATATCTTAGTAGGGAAACAAATGATTGGAGATTGAACATTCTTAACGGAGTTCACAACCATGAGATGGAGCCAAGTTTAGAAGGACACATGCTTACGGGTAGATTAAGGGAGGATGACAAGAAGATTGTACGTGACTTGACCAAGAGTTTGGTGCTACCAAAAAATATTTTGATAAATTTGAAGACAAAAAGACAAGATTGCATGACAAATATCAAGCAAGTCTACAATGAACGTCAAAAAATATTCAAATCAAACAGAGGTAACAAGACTGATATGCAGTATCTAATCTCAAAGTTGGAGGAGCACAACTATGTCTATTTCACCAGAACACAAAGTGAGAGTACTACTATTCAAGACATATTTTGGGCTCATCCAACATCGGTTAAGTTGTTTAACAATTTTTCAACAGTTTTGGTTATGGACTCCACCTATAAAACCAACATGTACAGAATGCCATTGTTTGAGATAGTTGGGGTCACCTCGACCGATTTGACGTATTATGTTGGTTTTGGATTTTTGACATCTGAGAAAGAGGATAATTTTACTTGGGTTTTACAGATGTTGATCAAACTTCTTAACTCAAAGATTAATATGCCTTCAGTGGTTGTGACTGACAGAGATACGGCTTTGATGAATGTGGTAGCAACTGTTCTCCCTGAAACTAGTGCAATACTTTGTTATTTTCATGTTGGTAAAAATGTTAGAGCAAAGTGCATCACTGACTGTAGAGTGAAACCGAAGGATGGGAAAGAGGTGAAGCCAAGTGACATAGTTAACAAGGTAATGAGAGCTTGGGATGTTGTTGTTGAATCACCTACGCAAGAATTATATGCAAGTGCGTTAATGGAATTCAAAAATGTTTGTAAAGATTTTCCAAAGTTTCTTACCTTTGTCGAGAGCACCGTATTGGATGTTGTGAAGGAGAAAATAGTGAGGGCATGGACAGACCGTGTCTTGCATCTTGGTTGCAGAACCACCAACCGAGTTGAGGGGCACATGGTAAACTAAGGAAATATTTGAGCAATAGTGTAGGTGATTTTGGTACTTGTTGGGAGAAAATACATGATATGTTGGTGATCCAGTTAACTGAGATACAAACATCATTTGGGAGGAGTTGTACTATATTAGAACATAGATACAAAGATGTCATTTTGTACTCTGGGTTGGCTGGTTATGTGTCTAGGACTGCTTTGAGCTTTATTTTTGATGAAGAAAGACGTTCCAAGGAAACCTTGTGCATGGACAAAGAAATTCGGGCTATAGCTGAGTTCTTGGGTTTCACCAAAGAAAGTCATGTCATGGTTCGTAGACATCTTATTCAAGAGTTGAAAGATCATAGAAATGATTATGTGCGGGTATTTGCGAGTGAGGAGCGTTTTAACTACATATTAAATGGCTTGCATCCTCCCTCAAATAGTGGTGGTATTGCACTTGTAGATAAGTGGTTAACTTTTCCCGACATGGGTCACATCGTTGCAACTTATTACAATAGAGTTGTAGTGGAGTTGACAAGTCACGAAATCGGAAATTCGGAATCCTTTTTCCCACTTAGAGGGGTGCCACCGCTTAAGCAAAAAAACCCCATCATGTGCCTAGGATTAATTCCTAACCATTTTGTTCTTGTTTTTTTGAAAGATGGTTGTCCACTACCTCCATCATCTACGGAGTGGAACATACACAGAAGTGAAGAGGCATCGGCTTGGGAATTTGAGTTTTTGGATCTGAGATTCCTGGCAACCTGACTGAAATATGCTGTGCACAATGATGGCACAACTGTCCGAGCGCGTGTCTACTCAGAACAATAATTAAAATAGCGCAACGTAACAAAGCACAAATTAAAAGGAACACAGCGGAAATATAAAGTACACAGTGAGTTTGTTAACCCAGTTCGGAGCAACTCTCCTACTCTGGGGGATACCAATCCAGGAATGATTCCACTATTATAGTTCTAGTGAAAAGACCAACGCAGACCCACTACTTGACTTTGCACCTAGACCCTACCAGTGGCAACTCTATCTAGGAACTCCTAGATATGAGACCCCGTCTCAATTCCTACGAACAACACACACAGTATTGTTATCAAACACACAAAACATAAAACACAACCAAGAGAAACACACGCTAATAACACATACTCACTCCGTACTTAAAAGCTTAGGAGCAGCTTACAAATTACAACTCAAAACAAACTCAGTCCTTAGCTTGAATCAGGGTGATACAAGCAAGGCTCACAATTAACAAACAAAACCCTAAAAACCTTAAAACACACGCTTTACTAGCACACACGGTTTTTAGTTACCCAACTAGGGTTTGTCTTCACAAATATATAGTACTGAGATACCACGGGTCTGGGCTTCAAAATAGAGCATGGACATTGTCCGGTCCAGCTGAAACAATCTTCTAGAAATAATAAAAAGCTTCCAAATATAGAACAATATCTTGTGGAACAAATAGCAAGGCAAATAAAACTTCAAACAAATCTTCAATCAGATACACGCGCCTTGATCAGCAAGCTAGAGGAAAAATAAATCTTCAAGCAAATCTTTAGAAGATTGCGTACATAAATATAAAGCGCTAGCTGGCGCGAAAAACCACAAGACTTAATGCTGTTCCATATGCTACCGCATCTGTCCCAGCATCTGGCTAGTAGATGTTTTTGCAAAATGTAGCCAATCTACAAAAACCCAACAATCTCCCCCTTTGGCAAATTTTGGCTAAAACACTCTAGAGCCAGTTCTTTGGGAGATACACAGAAAAGATTCCTTCACGTCAACATAAGCACACAACAAGGAAAGAAAATATCGTAGCATATAATAAGACTACTTCCACGCGAGAAATAGACAAAGATGGCTTGCAAGTAGAATCAGAGGCATGCACCAGATAACACAAACATCTAGCCTCACAGGAACAACTAGAGAGAAATAAACTCTCATATAGTGGAATCACATAGAGAAGGGAAAAAATAAATTTCCACACACCAAGAAAAAACTTAAGAGAGCTCCCCCTCAAAACATGCATGTACCAGTACTCCCCCTCAACATATACTACACTCCCCCTCTAGGTCAGAAATCAATGACATAAATCCACATACATTCTACTCCCCCTTTTTAGCCAAAAATTCTGACAACCAACAGATAGGGCATATTCAAAGACAGGGCATAGAACCATAAAGTGTGCAGAGAAATCACATAGGATGCATATTACAGACCATAAGCACACAAGGTGCATAAGAATTCAGGGCATAGCCCAGTCACCAGCAAAATCAAAAAAAAATACATCAAAAGATCAGAACAAAACAAGAACATCAAAAATCCTCAGAATCATCAGAGGCATCCTCAGAGTCACCAGCAGAAGCAACAGCCTTATCTCCTCCTTCTTCCTCATCCTGCTCACCCTCAGCATCAGCTTCAGCCTTCAAAGCAGCAATGATCTTATCAATCTTCACCTTCCTAGCTCCAAGGGCTGCACTTGTCTCAGTAAGATCAGCTATCATCTGCTTTCTGGAGAGCACACCAGATGTCCGGACAGAAGTACCAGCTACATCAGCATCATGTGTCTCAGACAGCAAACTGCAATCCAAAGCCATAGGACCAGGCCTCTTGCAGGGCTCATCACTACTGATCAAAATATCAGGGTGTTGCTGAAGAATAATACCACACAGGAGGGTAGGAAAAGCAATTGGAAACTTGATAGCAAACGACTTGGCATGTTCCAAAACTTGATAAAAGATGTAGGCTCCATAATCAAAGGGAGACTTGGTCCCCACAGCATAAATGAACTTGGCTAACCCAGATGCAACAGAATTTGAGTGAGTGGTGGGAGTCCAATTTTGCGCACAGATCCTATTCAAGGCAGCATACATAGGAGACAATTGAGCAGAAGACAAATGCTTTGGCCAATGTCTAATCTTGTTATCAGTAATTGTCCTGCAGATTGTGTCCTCAGTGACCTCAAGCTCAGGGGGCTCTTCAGTAGACCTCTCAAGGTATGCATTGATCACCATTGGAGAAAAATTCACACACTTACCACGAACAAAAACCTTCCTATACTCAGGGTTTCTTGAGTCATCACACTCATCAGAAACATTCACCAAAAACTCCCTGACCAGCTTATCATAACAAGGACCCAAGCTTCTCACAGTCTTCATAAGACCAGCAAACTCCAACAAATCAACCAGCTTTTGACACTTGAAAACATCTTCTTTAAGATTTCTTTCAAGTCCCAGTCTTCTGTGGTATATGAACTTCCACCTAGAGGAACCATTTTCCAAATGAAAGGAAACATTATCAAGAGGGGCAGGAGGAATAGTCAGAGGTATCTTCATACCCTTCATTGTTTTTCTGGAAGCCCCACCAGATGTGGCAGCTTCAGGCTCAGCATCCTCAAACTCAGAGTCACTGGAGGGAGGGTCTTTTCTTTTTAAGCTCTTCTTCTTGTGACCACTTTGAGCCACCTTCTTGCTTCCAGCTTTGGGGGGACCATACACAGGTCTCTTCCCAGCCTTTACAGTTTTCTTCTTCCTATCCTTTTCTCCTTCACTAACAACAGTAGCAGATTTTTCAGATTTGCTCCTTGTCCTGCGAGCAACACCAATAGCACCAGTTTCTGCCTGAGGTCTTTCTTCAGGCACAGCTTCCTCAACAACAATAGGGTCAGCACAGTCTAAAATAGCAGTCTCAGTAGTATCTATAACATCTTGAGTCTCAGTCCCTTCATCTTCAGACTCTGAGGACTCACTCTCAGCAATACTCACAGAACCAGAAATATTAGGAACCACCACATCAGGCTCCTCTCTAGCTTGTGACAAAGATGCGGGAGCATCTGTCACAGCATTCTTTGTTGAGGCAGGGGAATCAGCAGGTGTCTCAGACACGGCCTCATCAACATCATTCTTTTCACCAGAACCAGCAGTAACATCTTTCTCGATAGGAGAATTCGAAGAATCACCAACTAATTTTTCATCTACCTTAGGATTATCAGAACCTAGGGTTTCGGTCATGGCTACAGTACTCGCAACAGCGACATTTTCAGATTCAGTGACAGAAGGTTCAGCATGTGGTTCAACAACAGTCGATACAAAAGGGTTGTCCTTAAGGTACAGATCATCCATACTAAGACCTACTCTTTGAACAGCAGGAGTGGTAGAAGATTTACCTTTTGATTTTGATCTGGTGTTCACAGCGGTTGAGGAGGCAGCCTTGCTAGATTTGGCAGGTGTCTTTCTTCGTGGTGCAGATGCCCTAGTGCGACGCTTCTTTGTAGGAGCGCTAGGGATAGTGGTGAGAGGTTGCGCATCAATGATGACGGCTTCAGCAGCTTGATCATGTGTAGTTTGGTGAGAAGAAGAATCAGCCATGGCGATGATTTGGAATGTGAGAGTATGAGAAGTGAATGAATTTTGAATGAAGGTGTGCGCGGTAAGAGAGGCAATGAGAGGTTGAGTGAAGTTAAGACAAAGATAAGGATGATAACGTGCAAGAGTTTTGAAAAAGGCAAGTGTGCAATAACCTCCTTGAGTGACGTGCAATAAGCGGTTGACAAGGGAAAAAATAATAGCTGCACGCCCCTTGCACATTAATTGCTACAATTCTTCAACTAAGCATATCCCCAACTTCCGTCTTAATTTTTCAAATTGATTAGCATCAAGGGCTTTGGTAAAAATATCTGCTAATTGCTCTTCAGTTGAAACATGTTCAAGAGTAACAATTTTGTCTTCAACAAGATCCCTTATAAAACGATGTCTAATGTCAATGTGTTTGGTCCTGCTATGTTGAATAGGATTTTTGGAGATATTAATTGCACTCAGATTGTCACAATATAATGTCATAGCATCTGTCTTGACATTGTACTCACTCAGCATCTGTCTCATCCACAACAATTGAGAACAACTACTACCAGCTGCTATGTACTCAGCTTCAGCTGTAGACAAAGAAATGCAATTTTGCTTCTTACTGAACCAGGATATAAGGTTATTGCCTAGAAAGAAACATCCACCAGAGGTACTCTTTCTATCATCTGCACTTCCAGCCCAGTCAGCATCACAATATCCAAACAACACAGTGCTTTCCCCATGAGAATACAACATACCATAATCACTAGTACCATTCACATACTTCAGAATTCTCTTTACCTGAGTCAGGTGACTTATTTTTGGTTCAGCTTGGTACCTGGCACACACTCCAACTGCAAATGTAATATCTGGCCTACTTGCTGTAAGATATAGAAGACTTCCTATCATACTCCTATACATGCTTTGGTCAACATCCACACCTTTCTCATCCTTTGATAATTTTACATGTGTGGGAGCAGGAGTTCTTTTATGAGCAGCATTTTCCATCCCAAATTTCTTGACTATATTTTTAGCATACTTACTTTGAGAGATAAATATAGTATCCTCCATTTGTTTCACTTGAAGACCAAGAAAGAACTTTAGCTCACCTACAAGACTCATCTCAAATTCAGATTGCATTTGCTGAACAAAATGCTCTATCATCTGGTCAGACATCCCTCCAAAGACTATGTCATCAACATATATTTGAGCAATCATCAACTGTCCATTTTCATCTTTCACAAACAGGGTCTTGTCATTTCCTCCCTTCCTATAGCCATGGTTGATTAGAAACTCAGCAAGTCTCTCATACCAAGCTCTAGGAGCTTGCTTCAGGCCATATAGAGCCTTTTTCAATTTGTACACATGGTTTGGATAACTAGGATCAATGAAGCCTTTAGGCTGTTCCACATAAACCTCTTCATTTAAGTACCCATTGAGAAAGGCACTCTTGACATCCATCTGATACAACTTGAATTTTAGTATGCATGCAATCCCAAGTAACAATCTAATAGATTCCAACCTAGCTACAGGAGCAAAAGTCTCATCAAAGTCTACACCTTCAATTTGAGAATATCCTTGTGCAACCAGTCTGGCTTTGTTTCTAGTGATAGTACCATTTTCATCAGACTTGTTTTTATAAACCCACTTGGTACCTATGACATTCACATTATCTGGTCTAGGAACTAGGTCCCACACATTACTTCTCTTGAACTGAGTTAATTCTTCTTGCATAGCATTTATCCAGTACTCATCAGTTAGAGCTTCCTTAACATTCTTTGGTTCAAGTTTAGATATAAAACAAGAATTTGATACCTCATCATGGTTCCTTCTAGTTGTGATCCCTTGGTTAGGATCGCCAATGACTTGATCTATGGGATGATTTTTCTGAACTCTGATAGATGGTCCTTTGTTGGGAGCAGTCTTCTCTGGGCCAGTTACTTCAGAATCTTGCTTATCACTTGCTTCATCTACTTTCTTCGCTTCCTGCAGGTCAGATGCTGCGTCAAATGTAGCATCATCTGGCATCGCATTATTTCCTTCATCATCTACAACAACATTTATGGATTCCATCACTGTCTTGGTTCTGGAGTTGTATACTCTATAGGCTCTGCTGTTTGTAGAATAGCCTAGAAAGATTCCCTCTTCACTTTTAGCATCCATCTTTCTTCTTGGTTCCCTGTCAGCTAGAATATAACACTTACTACCAAACACATGAAAGTGTTTCACTGTTGGCTTCCTGTCCTTCCATAGCTCGTACAAGGTTGTAGATGTACCTTTTCTCAAAGTCACTCTATTATGAATATAGCAGGCTGTGTTCATGGCTTCAGCCCAAAAGAAAAATGGCAGCTTCTTTGCATGTAGCATAACCCTAGCAGATTCTTGCAAAGTCCTGTTCTTTCTCTCAACTATCCCATTTTGTTGAGGAGTAATGGGTGCAGAGAACTCATGAAATATTCCTTCAGAAATACAGAAATCAGAGAACTTACCATTCTCAAACTCCTTCCCATGGTCACTTCTGATTCTAACAATTCCACAATCCTTTTCTCTCTGAAGTTGTAAGCAAAGATCCTTGAATTTTTCAAAAGTGTCTGATTTCTCCTTAATGAAATTTATCCAAGTGAATCTAGAAAAATCATCAACAACAACAAAAGCATACTTCTTACCACCTAAGCTTTCGACTTGCATGGGTCCCATTAAGTCCATGTGCAATAGCTCAAGAACTCTGGATGTGGACAGATGTTGCAGCTTTTGGTGAGGCATCTTGGTCTGTTTTCCTATCTGGCATTCTCCACATATACTTCCTTCCTGAATTTGGAGTTTTGGTAAACCTCTGATGGCTCCTTCAGCAATAGCTTTCTTCATGCTTCTGAGATTCAGATGTCCAAGCTTTTGGTGCCATAGCTTAACTTCATCTTCTTTGGTTATTAGACAAGTAGATAACTTTGCTTTATCTTGAGAGACCCACAAGTAGCAATTGTCCTTTGATCTAACACCTTTCATCAGGATGTCCCCTTCACTGTTAGCCACTAAGCATTCACTCTTAGTAAAGTTGACCTTCATTCCTTGATCACACAGTTGACTAATACTAATTAAGTTTGCAGTTAATCCTTTCACAAGAAGCACCTTATCAAGTTTGGGTAGACCCTCTTCCACAAGATTTCCTACACCCTTTATTTCTCCTTTGGCTCCATCCCCAAAAGTCACAAAGCTTGTAGCATAAGGCTTAACATCAGTCAAGTAATTTTTATCACCAGTCATATGCCTGGAACATCCACTGTCAAAGTACCAATCATTTCTGGATGACACTCTCAGAGAAGTATGAGCAATTTGAGCAATCTCATCAGCTTCTGGTTCTATTTTTCTAGGATCCATAGTATTGCTTGTGAAATTATCATTTTTCTGCTTCCACTGCTTCTTGATGATCTTTACTGTGGGATCAGGTCTTGGTGAATAGGTCCTGTCTGGGTAACCATGTAATTTGAAACAGAAAGGTCTGATATGTCCTTTTCTTCCACAGTAGTGACATACCCAACTATAATTCCTTCCTTTTGATCTGGGCCTATATCCTGATGCCTGTTGTCTCCCCTGATGCTGGGGCATCTGTCTTGACATAGTATGATCATGAGTATTAACAGGTGGCACAAATTGTCTTGCTGGTAATTGTTTCTGCTGAGGCATGGAACTGTAGTCAAACCCAATACCTTTAGAATCTCCAGGTTTCTGTCCTATTTCCAAAATTTCGTCTAAAGCATCAGTACCTTTGTTCATCATCCGCAGTTGCTTGTTCATATTGCCAATCTTGGAAGTAAGTAAGATAACTTCATCATTGAGGTCTGAGTTTATTTTCAGAAGTTTGTCTTTCTCAGCTTGCAAGAGAGTAATGGTCCTCTTTTGTTTTTCTAAAGTTCTACAAACTTCCTCACTTTTGAGATATAACTCCTTATAAGAATCAGCCAATTCATCATATGTTACCTCTTCATCACTAGATTCGTGGTCAGATGTGCACACTCCAGTCAAAGCATTCACATGCTTTGCAGTTTCAGATTCTTCTTCTGATTCATCCTCATCCGTCCAAGACACAGTCATCACCTTCTTTTGTTTCTTCAGATACGTTGCACACTCAGTTCTGATGTGACCAAAACCTTCGCATTCATGGCATTGCACCCCTTTGCTTTGATTGATTTTGTCATCAGTTCTAGGTTTCCTCTGAATGTTGACATTTTTAAAGATGCTGCGACTGTTGTCCGGAGCATTTGTCCTAGGGCGTCTGTCCATCCTCTTCACAACTTTATTAAATTGTTTGCCCAACAACACAATATCTTCAGAGATGCTCTCATCAGTATCTAAATTACTCTCCACATCATCTTCATCAGTGTTGGAGACGAAAGCAATGTTCTTGTCTTTCTTTTCAGATCTTTCATTAACCTTTAATTCAAAAGTTTGAAGAGATCCAATCAACTCATCAACTTTCATATTTCCAATATCTTGGGCCTCCTCAATAGCACAAACTTTCATATCAAATTTCTTAGGCAGGGACCTGAGAATTTTGCTTACCAGTTTTTCATCGGATATCTTTTCCCCCAAGGATTCAAATGAATTAGCATATTCTAGCACATTCATATGAAAGTCATGAACACTCTCTCCTTCCTTCATTCTCAAGTTCTCAAACTGTGTTGTTAGCAGTTGTAGCCTTGACTTCTTGACCTTTTGAGTACCTTCATGAGCTGTTCTTAGGATATCCCAAGCTTCCTTAGCAATAGTACATTGTTTAATCAACCTGAACATGTTCTTGTCTACACCATTAAACAAAGCATTCAGGGCTTTAGAGTTTCCAATAGCTGCAGTGTCTTCTGCTGTAGACCACTCCTCTTCTGGTTTCAACTCATCAGTATCAACATTATTCGCATCTTTTATTTTAGGTGGGACCCATGCCTTGATCACAGCCTTCCAAGCTCTGCTGTCTAGAGATTTCAAGAATGCTGTCATGCGTGATTTCCAAATGTCATAGTTCGACCCATCCAACAAGGGTGGTCTGTTCACCAGTCCTCCTTCTTTATCCATTGAGCCAGAAACTTCTTTCCCTGGAGCTCACCCACACAGAACAGGGTGCCTGCTCTGATGCCAATTGAAATTCCTGGCAACCTGACTGAAATATGCTGTGCACAATGATGGCACAACTGTCCGAGCGCGTGTCTACTCAGAACAATAATTAAAATAGCGCAACGTAACAAAGCACAAATTAAAAGGAACACAGCGGAAATATAAAGTACACAGTGAGTTTGTTAACCCAGTTCGGAGCAACTCTCCTACTCTGGGGGATACCAATCCAGGAATGATTCCACTATTATAGTTCTAGTGAAAAGACCAACGCAGACCCACTACTTGACTTTGCACCTAGACCCTACCAGTGGCAACTCTATCTAGGAACTCCTAGATATGAGACCCCGTCTCAATTCCTACGAACAACACACACAGTATTGTTATCAAACACACAAAACATAAAACACAACCAAGAGAAACACACGCTAATAACACATACTCACTCCGTACTTAAAAGCTTAGGAGCAGCTTACAAATTACAACTCAAAACAAACTCAGTCCTTAGCTTGAATCAGGGTGATACAAGCAAGGCTCACAATTAACAAACAAAACCCTAAAAACCTTAAAACACACGCTTTACTAGCACACACGGTTTTTAGTTACCCAACTAGGGTTTGTCTTCACAAATATATAGTACTGAGATACCACGGGTCTGGGCTTCAAAATAGAGCATGGACATTGTCCGGTCCAGCTGAAACAATCTTCTAGAAATAATAAAAAGCTTCCAAATATAGAACAATATCTTGTGGAACAAATAGCAAGGCAAATAAAACTTCAAACAAATCTTCAATCAGATACACGCGCCTTGATCAGCAAGCTAGAGGAAAAATAAATCTTCAAGCAAATCTTTAGAAGATTGCGTACATAAATATAAAGCGCTAGCTGGCGCGAAAAACCACAAGACTTAATGCTGTTCCATATGCTACCGCATCTGTCCCAGCATCTGGCTAGTAGATGTTTTTGCAAAATGTAGCCAATCTACAAAAACCCAACAGGATCAACAAGCTAGGTTCCGAGACCTAATGAACATTGAGAAAAGAGAGAATCCGCTCCCACCAAAAAAGTCAAACCAAGCCAATCCAATTGTGTATGACACTCCTGAAAAAGCAAAGCAAGAATTTCAAGTTATTGCGGAAGATGATGATGGTTCAAATTGACTTGATGCGATATGACTGATTTTTTGTTTTTGTCGGTGTTCATCCTTTTTTTTGGTCGATATTACACCGACATATTTTTTGTGATCGATATTGTAACGCCGATTTTTTGTGGCCAATATATAACTAACATATTAATATATATAAATATATAACTTTTATGTGGTCGAATATGCACTTGCTTTGTTATTGGTTATAATGTTTCCGCATTTGATATATTTATTGATTATTACGTTTAATTTAATATTATTCTGATGTTTGATATTTCATAAACTTTTGTGAAGTTAAACATGTCTGAGGTTGCACAAATTGAAGCTCATGTCCGGTACTCTGCTTTCAAAAAGACAATTAAGGTTTTTCTAACTCCGACCGACACTATGGATGAGTTGAAGGCACAACTTAACAGTTATTTTCTCCATGTTGGTGAAAATCGTCATACATGTCATGTATTTGCTCAGATGCCAATTTATGACCTGGGGGCAGATAAAGATGAAGACATGTGGAAAATGGTCTATTGGCCTCGGCTTTTCTTGAGTTTGTTTCTGAAGTTGCTTGATTTAGAGCTGGTCTTCTTAGATTTCTCCTTTGACTTGTCCTTCTGTAGTTCAGGACAATCAGCAATTAAATGACCAGTCTTCTTGCAGTGGTAGCAACCTTTCTGATCTTCCCTCTTGGAACCAGATCCTTTGAAGTTGCTGCTTCTGTTAGAAAATTTCTTTTGTCTTTTCATTAAGTACTGAAATCTTTTAGAAAGCATTGCAAGCTCCTCAGCATCTGAATCTTCTTCAGAATTTCCCTCAGGAGATTCATCATCAGATTCTACAGCTTTTAGAACTTTCACATACTTTCTTTTGGATTTCAGTGCTATAGACTTAGACTCTCTAACAGATTCATCTTCATTAAGTCCCAGTTCATGCACTTTGAGTGAGCTTATAAGATCTTCAATACTTAGAGTATTTAGATCTTTAGCTTCCTCAATAGCAGTCACTTTCTGCCTCCATTTAGATGGCAGACTTCCGAAGATTTTGTTCACATGATCAACAGTAGTATAACTTTTCTTCAGAATCTCAAGTCCAGAAACCAGAGTCTGAAATCTTGAGAACATAGTCTCAATATTTTCATCCTTCTTCATTCTGAACAGCTCATACTGCTGAGCCAGAATATTTGCTTTATCTTCTCTAACCTTCTTGTTACCTTCATAGTTAGAGCAGAGAGAGGTGAAGATGGCTTTAGCTATTGTTGTTGTAGTATTTCAAACAACAAAAAGTAAGTATTTTCAATTATCGTCTCCTCAGGGATTAGGTGCGTTACTTCGAACCGTTCAACAATCGGTATTGTTTTGAGTTACGGGTTTGTTCACTTGGTTGCATAAAGCTAATGGAATTTAAAAACCGAATTAAAACGAAAAGTAATAGGGAATAAAAGCATTGGAATTGGAGTTCATCAATCTTGCAAAGAATATAATCTATAAATCATGCATATGAATTTAGCGTTTTAGCGAAAATATCACGTATTGCTCGACAACGTCATTGATTTCCCAAATGACATCGTGAGATCGATCGTATCGTTTAATTGACGATTTCCCAATCAATCAAACGATCCGAAAGCATTACGATCCGAAACTTTATGCGATTATCAAAACCCAAATCCATTTCTAGATTTTCTTATTTTGATAGAAGATTATTCTAAACATAGATTCAAAAGTATTTGTCAATATCAATTGAATCAAGCATGAGAGTGAAAAGCAAGAATAACTTCATAAACACATAATTTGCTAAAATCATATATTCACATAATCATATATTACATCAAAGCTAGAAAGATTACCTTCAATCCCAACAAAGGGAAGTTAGTTGTTCATTTTCATGACAACTATACAAAAGAGTAGAGAAAAGATGAAGATCATAACCCAAGTCTTGATTTCCCAAAGCCTTTGGTTGATTCCACAATCCAATCACTTTTGATCTTTGAAGATCATAGCTTCTAGCCCTAAAACTAAGTCCTAAACTATTACTAAACTGAATTAAAAAGCAATCCCTAAATGGAAGTAGTCAATGATCCAGTTCTCTCTGAAAAATGATCTAAAAATGCTTTTATAAAACTGATATTTTGCACGCTCGCTACAAGCGATGAGCTGGTCGCTTGTAGCGATGAAGTTTTCTGGCCAATGGGAATGCTCCACGTCAGCATGGAACCTTAAACCGCCCTTGGTCGCTTGAAGCGACCGGTCCATCGCTTGTAGCGATGGACTCTCCAATTTCCCTGCCTAAGCTCGCTTGAAGCGTGGCATCTGGCGCTTGAAGCGATGAAGTCTCCAAATTCCCTGCCTATCCTCGCTTGTAGCGAGGCAGTGTGCGCTTCTAGCGATGGCTTGATCAAAACTTCAAAATCCTTTACTCAGCTCAGGTTCAAGCATGAATTTCCTGCAATATTAGATGGGGTAAGGCATAGGATCACAAGTTTGATATTTAATCATAAATGATGAGCTTATCATATGATAACTTGTAAAATAAGTAACATAAGTGCCTTAATTAAATGTGCATTTTATCCACTTTCTGGCACTTAACAGCTATTGATTTATCACTCAACTTTTGATACTCACTGTGAGGTAGAGAATCCACAATGATACCTCTAACATTGTGATGCTTTCTGTAGATCTTTCTTTCAGCATCAGAAAGACCTCTTCTGTTAGTAGCCACTCCTTCTTCATCAACTGGAATAGATATTCCATCTTCTATGATATCCCATAAGGAGTCATCAATTCCAATGATGTGGTTGTACATCTTGCTTTTCCACCATGAGAATTTCTCAGGATCACCAGTAAACATAGGAGGTTTATGGTGTGAACGAGATTTCCTTTCATCTGTACCATAGTCAAATGATACAGAAGCATGATTTCTGGGAGTAGGTGGAGGGGAACTGCTAGAAGCCATGTTTTTCTCAGGATCTTTACTGACTCACTGTTAGGTGATTGAATATCAGAACCGGAGCTCTGATACCAACTGAAGGTGAGAAAAACACAAGAAGGGGGGTTGAATTGTGTTGGCTTTTTCTTTTCTCTTTCAAAAACTTAATGATAGTTCAGAATCAGATGTTGATAAGATTCTGAAACTATTTCAGAGTTGTTTAGCAGCGGATAAAGAGTAAATGAGAGAGCGAGAGAGAGTGAGAGAGAGAGAGAGAGAGAGAGAGAGAGAGAGAGAGAGAGAGAGAGACAGCTGTTTATCCTGGTTCCTTCCACAACCCGGAAGTAGTCCAGTCCCCTTGTTACTAACAAGAGATTTTCCACTAAAATCACAAAGATTACAATTGCTCAAGCACAAAGCAAGAGACTTCCTATGCTCAAACACAAAGTAAGAGAATTCCAATTGCTCAAACACTAAGTAAGAGACTTCCTATGCTCAAACACAAAGTAAGAGACTTCTTTGCTTAGACACACAGTCTAAGACTTTGAATCAAACATATTTTACAAAAGAAATAAGTTTGAGTTGAACACTTGATATACTATCAGTGGTGTTCACAAAATACAACACAGATTTAAGACTCTATTACTTAAGAAATTCTAAGATAAGAAGTTTGTAAGAATTTCTAAGTTGTTTTGATGACTTTCAGTTTTGGCAGATTTGCGTATCAGAAAACAGAGTATCACGTTTTCAGTCAATGAGTCTTTTTTTTTTACTTCTTCTTCAAAACTTCAATCCTTTATAGAGGAATTAAGAGCTGTTGGAAAGAGCCAGTTTTAGCAAAAGAGCCGTTGCACTAGAAGCTACATCCAGCATTTAATTCATTCCTGTCATTGTGTGCGCAAACCAGAAAACAGAGCACAACAATTTTGAATTGTTTCCTTAAAAGCTGGCTGCGTGTTTCATCCAAGGAGGCAACTGTTGCATTGAGATGTTCTGACTGTACAGTGCTTTACTGTTGACAGTGACAGTTGCTTTTCCTTAAAACTCAGACTTCAGAAGCTTCTCTTCAGAACTGGCTTCAGATACTGTTCATCAGAAGCTGTCTTCAGACGCAGTTCTTCAGAAGCTGGCATCAGACGCACTGTTCATCAGACGCAGTCTTCAGAAACTGACCTTCAGACGCTCCCTTCAGAAGCTCTTCTTCAGACGCTGCCTTTAGAAGCACTTCTTCAGACGCTGATTTTCTTCAGCTTTGCAACACTAGCTTCTATATTTTCCTTCTTGCTCTTAACTTGTTCTTTCAGGACCATTGTTAGATACCAATCTTTAAGTACATGGTTCTGCACACTAGAATCAAGTATTAGCATATCCAATTTTCTTTTTAACATTTTGTTATCATCAAAACCCAAAAGAGAGTTGTTCATACATTTTGTTCCAACAATCTCCCCATTTTTGATGATGACAAACATAAGCATTAATAGAAAAATGTTGTTAATTTAATTAACAAGTTGACTTCAGGGTCTGAGGTTTGTAAGCTCCCCCTGAGTCTTATCCAGGTTAATTAAATTCCATTTAAATCAACAGATGAAAAATCAAAGTGTAAATACATTCAGAATTTAAATAACAAACTGACTTCAGGGTTTGAGGTTTGTAAGCTCCCCTTGAGTTTTATCCAAGTTATTTAAATTCACTTTAATTCACAAAATTGAAAATTCAATATATCTCACATAATTTAAATCAGAGGCTAAGAGTTGAGAAACTGTTCTCCGAAGTAAATTACTCATCAGAAATTAACTTATATACTGTAAGCTCAGAGCCTGAATTACTTGTTACTTTTACTCTCCCTTTTGTCATCAACAAAAAGAAAATTCAAGAATTTTTAAGAGAGTTAAAATGTGAGATAAAATGTTCAGAGCATTTTTGTTCAGTACCACTGAATTGTTACAGACACAATTCTTCAGAACATTTTGTTCAGTACTGCTAAACTCTTTCAGACAGAATTGTTTGAGAGTTTTTAAACTGGGTCTGAAAAAACTGAACACATAAGATGAAAACTGAAAACTGTGTTTTGAGTGTGTTTGTTAAAACTTTTCAGAAACAGAAAAACATTTAAACACACTGCACATTGATGACTTTAGGAGGGTGCAAAGTACAGCTTTCAAGACTTAATTCATCACAGCCCAGCAGTTATAGCTTATCAGATTCTGACAAAGTGTTAGCCAACTGTACAGATTCACTCTCATTAGTGGGCCACGTGTGAAGTGTCCACTTATAATGAGTTTTATCAGAAGTCACAAAAATTCAGATTCTGAAACTCAGATTCTCATGTTTTCAGAAGCTGAACTATCTTCAGACTCTCAAAGCGAGTGTCTGTTAAGTCTTAGCTTATGATGAACTTCAGATTCTCAGTTTCTTATTCAGAGTCAATCAATTTTTAAGAGATGAAATGCATGTTCAGATTCTTTTTAATAAAATTAAATCTGTCTTCTGTGAGGGGTTTTGTAAATATATCAGCCCATTGATGATCAGTATCAATGAATTGAATATCCAAAACTCCCTTCTGAACATAATCTCTAATAAAATGATGTTTAATTTCAATATGCTTGGCTCTTGAATGCAGAATTGGATTTTTAGACAAACAGATTGCAGCAGTATTATCACAGAAAATAGGAATGCTGTTTTCATGAATCTGATAGTCTTCCAACTGATGTTTCATCCAGAGCAGTTGTGTGCAACAACTTGCAGCTGAGATGTATTCTGCTTCTGCTGTTGACAATGCAATAGTTGATTGTCTTTTGCTGGCCCAGGATATCAGATTCTCACCAAGGAATTGACAATTTCCACTGGTGGATTTTCTTTCAATCCTGTCCCCAGCATAATCAGCATCACAGAATCCAACCAGCTTATAATCTAAGGATTTCTTATACAGAAGTCCAAGATTAGTTGTTCCCTTCAGATACCTGAAGATTCTCTTGACAACAGTCATATGAGATTCTCTAGGATCTGATTGGAATCTTGTACACAAGCATACACTAAACAAAATATCTGGTCTAGAAGCTGTTAAGTATAACAGAGAACCAATCATACCTCTGTAGAGCTTCTGATCTACCTTTGAGCCAGAGTCTTCTTTGCTTAAATTGCAGGTTGGATGCATTGGTGTTGTCATCAATTTACAATCTTCAAGCTGGAACTTCTTCATAAGCTCCTTTGTATATTTAGATTGATGAACATACACCCCATCTTTGCATTGGTTGATTTGAATTCCAAGAAAGAATTTCAATTCTCCCATCATGCTCATTTCAAATTCATCCTGCATTAGCTTAGAAAATTCTTTGCAAAGAATGGCATTAGTAGAACCAAATATAATATCATCAACATAGATTTGCACAATTAAGATGTCTTTCTTAAGTGTCTTTCTGGAAAGTGTATTGTCAACTTGTCCTCTTACAAAATCATTTTTAAGTAAGAAATTACTTAGTCTCTCATACCAAGCTCTGGGAGCTTATTTCAGACCATACAGTGATTTCTTAAGTTTAAAAACAAAATCTGGATTTTTTAAATCTTCAAAACCAGGAGGTTGTTTGACATATACTTCTTCAAAAATAACTCCATTTAAAAAGGAACTCTTAACATCCATTTGATATAAGATGATATTATGATTAACTGCATAAGAAAGAAGTAACCTGATTGCTTCCAGTCTTGCAACTGGAGCAAATGTTTCAGTGTAGTCTATTCCTTCCTGCTGACTGTAGCCTTGAGCAACCAGTCTAGCTTTGTTTCTGACTACTTCTCCTTGTTCATTTAGCTTGTTTCTGAACACCCATTTTGTTCCAATAATGTGCTTGTGATTTGGTTTTGCAACTAAATCCCAAACATCATTTCTTTGAAACTGGTTAAGTTCTTCTTGCATAGCCACAATCCATCCATCATCTACAAGTGCTTCATCAGTTGTTGTAGGTTCAATCATTGACAGTAGTCCAATTAAGGAGTCATTCTGACATAATGCTGATCTGGTCTTTCTTGGACTGTCCTTGTTTCTAATGATCAACTCTTCAGGATGTGAAGACTTGTACTTGAATGAGGTTCTGGGTGGATTTGCTTCTGAAGAATCATTAAGAGCTTGTTCAGAACCATTTTGATCTTGATTGACTTCAGGAGGAGTGTCAGCTTCTGAGAGTTTTTCAGCTTCAGCAGGATTTTCAGCTTCTGGACTTTCTTCAGACTCAGAACTCTGTTCAGGTTCTGAAGGGTCCACTGATAGCCTTATATCTGCAAAACTCTCAACTAGCTCTGATATTTTATTATCAGGCTTCTTGTCATCAAACCTAATGTGTATTGATTCTTCAACAACATGTGTTTCAGAATTGTACACTCTGTATGCTTTAGATCTCTCTGAGTATCCTAAAAGATACCCTTGTGAGCCTTAGCATCAAATTTCTTTAGGTAGACTTTATTGTTCAGAATGTAACATGTACATCCAAACTGATGAAAATAAGAAATGCTTGGTTTTCTTCCTTTAAATAACTCATATGCTGTTTTATTCAGAATTGGTCTTATATAGATTTTTGTTCTGAATATAACATGTTGTGTTAACAGCTTCTGCCCAGAAGTACTTTGCAATTTTAGATTCATGAATCATGGTTCTGGCCATTTCTTGCAAAGATCTGTTCTTTCTCTCTACAACTCCATTTTGTTGTGGAGTTCTAGGAGAAGAGAACTCATGGAGAATTCCATGTTCTTCACAAAAAGTTTCAAATGGTTCATTTTCAAATTCACCACCATGATCACTTCTAACCTTTAAAATTTTCAAATCATTTTCTGTTTGTACTTGTTTGCAGAATTTGTTGAACACATCATCTGTTTCATTTTTGGTTCTTAGGAATTTAACCCAAGTCCACCTACTGTAATCATCAACAATTACTAACCCATACTTCTTCCCATTGATTGATGTTGTTCCAACAGGACCAAACAGATCAATGTGAAGCAGTTCTAAGGGTCTGGAGGTAGAAACAATGTTTTTTTATTTAAAAGAAGTTTTACCTATTTTTCCTATCTGGCATGCTCCACAAAGAGCATCTGAGTGATAGTTAATGTTTGGTAGGCCTCTGACCAGTTGCAACTTGCTAAGCTTAGAGATGAGTCTCCAGTTAGCATGTCCCAACCTTTTGTGTCATACCCATTTCTCATCACTCACTGACAGAAGACAAACTACCTTCTAATCAACCAGTTCTGAAAAATTAATTTTATAAACATTGTTTTTCCTCTTTCCTTTGAACACAACAGATTTATCTTTGTTGTTGATTACAGTGCAAGTGTTCTTATTAAACAGGACATCATAACTACTGTCACATAATTGACTTATGCTAAGTAGGTTATGTCTTAGTCCATCTACCAACCAGACATTATCAATGGAAAGGGAAGAATTACCTATCTTACCAGTACCAATGATCTTGCCTTTCTGATTTCCTCCAAAACCCATAATTCCTCCCTCTTTCATGGTCAGGGTTAGGAACATAGACCTTTCTCCTGTCATGTGACGCGAGCAGCCACTGTCCAGGCACCAAGACTTTTCCTTTTCTTTGGATGTTAAGCATATCTGCAATAGAAATTATTTCAGATTTAGGTACCCATATCTTTATGGGTCCTCTTAGGTTAGTTCTGAAAGGATAAGGCTTCTTTTCTACCTTTGGTCTAACATTTTGAGGTTTGAAAGGTTTTGTATAAACTGGTTTAGTATTCCTTGAAGGTTTTACAAACACAGTCTTTTGAAAATGTGAGTTTGAAGTTTTCAGAGACTGAGACTTGCTTGTCTTAGGTTCTGAACTCTTCAGACTTTGAACCTTTTCAGATTTAAAGTCTGTTTTCCTCATAGTCTTAGACTTAGAATCTTTTGGTTTAGACTTTGGCAAAGTTTTAGATTCTGCCTTCATCTTTCCCTTAGATTCAGAAGTTTTAGATTCTGAGTTGTTCAGAACCTTAGGTTTAGCAGTCTCATTTTCTGATGGATTCAGTTTCTCAGAACTGTCAGATGCAGGTACAAAGCACACCTTAGTGCCTTTCATAATATTTCCAGAACAAGGATGGTGTATTAGTTTCTTTTGAATGATTAAATGGATCATTTTTGAAGTCAATACCATTCTCCTCTGTTTCTGCTAATATTATAAATCATAGAAGCAATCTTACTTCTGTTGATTCCAGTTAAGATAAAATCCTGAAGAGCAATTTCTTGTTCACTAGGAATTTCTTCAGGTTTCTTATGAGCCATTTCTCTGAGTTCTCTAACTTCTTCATCAATCTCATTGATGTGATTCTGAAGTTGGAGATTCTCATCAGTCAGCAAGTTATGTTTATTTTTCGAAGATTTTAATTGACTTAACTTGCTTCTGAGGTGGTTCATAAGATCTTTAACTGTTTCAATAAGTTCAGAACGAGTAAGTTCAGAATATACCCCATCTTCATCTTCAGAGTCTGAACCTGACTCTGTATCAGAGAGTGTTGTTACCATTAAAGCCAGGTTAGCTTCCTCTTCATCATCTTTATCAGATTCAAATTCATTGTCAAGATCATCCCATGTTGCCATAAGACTTTTCTTGAGTTTGTTTCTGAAGTTGCTTGATTTAGAGCTGGTCTTCTTAGATTTCTCTTTTGACTTGTCCTTCTGTAGTTCAGGACAATCAGCAATTAAATGACCAGTCTTCTTGCAGTGGTAGCAACCTTTCTGATCTTCCCTCTTGGAACCAGATCCTTTGAAGTTGCTGCTTCTGTTAGAAAATTTCTTTTGTCTTTTCATTAAGTACTGAAATCTTTTAGAAAGCATTGCAAGCTCCTCAACATCTGAATCTTCTTCAGAATTTCCCTCAGGAGATTCATCATCAGATTCTACAGCTTTTAGAACTTTCACATACTTTCTTTTGGATTTTAGTGCTATAGACTTAGACTCTCTAACAGATTCATCTTCATTAAGTCCCAGTTCATGCACTTTGAGTGAGCTTATAAGATCTTCAATACTTAGAGTATTTAGATCTTTAGCTTCCTCAATAGCAGTCACTTTGGGTCTCCATTTAGATGGCATACTTTTGAGGATTTTGTTCACATGATCAGCAGTAGTATAGCTTTTCTTCAGAATCTGAAGTCCAGAAACCAGAGTCTGAAATCTTGAGAACATAGTCTCAATATTTTCATCCTCCTTCATTCTGAACAGCTCATACTGCTGAACCAGATATTTGCTTTAGCTTCTCTAACCTTCTTGTTACCTTCATAGTTAGAGCAGAGAGAGGTGAAGATGGCTTTAGTTGTTGATTTATCACTCAGCTTTTGATACTCACTGTGAGGTAGAGAATCCACAATGATACCTCTAACATTGTGATGCTTTCTGTAGATCTTTCTTTCAGCATCAGAAAGACCTCTTCTGTTAGTAGCCACTCCTTCTTCATCAACTGGAATAGATATTCCATCTTCTATGATATCCCATAAGGAGTCATCGATTCCAATGATGTGGTTGTACATCTTGCTTTTCCACCATGAGAATTTCTCAGGATCACCAGTAAACATAGGAGGTTTATGGTGTGAACGAGATTTCCTTTCATCTGTACCATAGTCAAATGATACAGAAGCATGATTTCTGGGAGTAGGTGGAGGGGAACTGCTATAAGCCATGTTTTTCTCAGGATCTTTACTGACTCACTGTTAGGTGATTGAATATCAGAACCGGAGCTCTGATACCAACTGAAGGTGAGAAAAACACAAGAAGGGGGGGTTGAATTGTGTTGGCTTTTTCTTTTCTCTTTCTAAAACTTAATGATAGTTCAGAATCAGATGTTGATAAGATTCTGAAACTATTTCAGAGTTGTTTAGACCCGGATAAAGAGTAAATGAGAGAGAGAGAGAGAGAGAGAGAGAGAGAGAGAGACAACTGTTTATCCTGGTTCCTTCCACAACCCGGAAGTAGTCCAGTCCCCTTGTTACTAACAAGAGATTTTCCACTAAAATCACAAAGATTACAATTGCTCAAGCACAAAGCAAGAGACTTCCTATGCTCAAACACAAAGTAAGAGACTTCCAATTGCTCAAACACTAAGTAAGAGACTTCTTATGCTCAAACACAAAGTAAGAGACTTCTTTGCTTAGACACACGGTCTAAGACTTTGAATCAAACAGATTTTACAAAAGAAATAAGTTTGAGTTGAACACTTGATATACTATCAGTGGTGTTCACAAAATACAACACAGATTTAAGACTCTATTACTTAAGAAATTCTAAGATAAGAAGTTTGTAAGAATTTCTAAGTTGTTTTGATGACTTTCAGTTTTGGCAGATTTGCGTATCAGAAAACAGAGTATCACGTTTTCATTCAATGAGTCTTTTTTTTTTTACTTCTTCTTCAAAACTTCAATCCTTTATAGAGGAATTAAGAGTTGTTGGAAAGAGCCAGTTTTAGCAAAAGAGCCGTTGCACTAGAAGCTACATCCAGCATTTAATTCATTCATGGCATTGTGTGCGCAAACCAGAAAACAGAGCACAACAATTTTGAATTGTTTCCTTAAAAGCTGGCTACGTGTTTCATCCAAGGAGGCAACTGTTGCATTGAACTGTTCTGACTGTACAGTGCTTTACTGTTGACAGTGACAGTTGCTTTTCCTTAAAACTCAGACTTCATAAGCTTCTCTTCAGAACAGGCTTCAGACACTGTTCATCAGAAGCTATCTTCAGACGCATTTCTTCAGAAGCTGGCATCAGACGCACTGTTCATCAGACGCAGTCTTTAGAAGCTGACCTTCAGACGCTGCCTTCAGACGCTCCCTTTAGAAGCTCTTCTTCAGACGCTCTCTTCAGACGCTGCCTTTAGAAGCACTTCTTCAGACGCTGATTTTCTTCAGCTTTGCAACACTAGCTTCTATATTTTCCTTCTTGCTCTTAACTTGTTCTTTCAGGACCATTGTTAGATACCAATCTTTAAGTACATGGTTCTGCACACTAGAATCAAGTATTAGCATATCCAACTTTCTTTTTAACACTTTGTTATCATCAAAACCCAAAAGAGAGTTGTTCATACATTTTGTTCCAACAAAATCGTCATTTACTGGTGTGTTTTAGCCTTCTTTGAAGTGGGAAAAGCAATAATCGTTGCATTATCTCTATAAAGGTAAACATTAGCCTTATATAGAATCCTAGAATGTTTTCTTTATAATTCATGAAAATATTCCTAGACAAGCTCAAACATTTACATGGGCTACAACATTGCACCTTAATATTCAAGACAAGCCCAAGTATTTTTTTTTAAAAAAAAAAAATTGATAGGAAAATCACACTTTTTTTTAGCAAGAAAAATCACACTTGTAAGAGAACCAAATATAGTAAAAATATTTTGGACCTTATATAGTCAACCGCTTAAAAGTTTAAAAAAAATTATTTTCAATCCAACTTTTTTATTTCTTTAACAAGTGTCTTGGATGCACTAGTTAGCATGATTCAAAGGATGCAGATACAACATGAATTTTGGATCAACATGTTTTCGAGAATCGTAAAGTCAGAAGTTGAAAATCTTGGATTTGAATTTCTTTCCAAATGGAACTTACTTAGCATTGGGATTTTGGAACAGATTTACAACCATTTCCCAGGCACCACTTTGAAAACTACTCCCAACAGAAATGAAATTTCCAAGTAACTTCAGCAACGAACTAGTCCAAACAACCACGTATATAGCTCATTTTTCTAACCCCTAGCCACAGTTCAAAATGTCAACATGCATTTTCCATGGTCCTTCACAAATTGGACCATTTCTCATTACTTGCATACATTCTTCTCAAACGTTTCCAAAACACAATGTAAATCAACATAAAGAAACAACCTCTCTCTTTCTCTCTTCTTTCCCTCACATTTCCTTCCAAAACACACATTTATAACCCTCCACTTCTTTCCCATTTCATTTTTCCCTCAACTCTTCACTTCCCAAGATTCCTGTGCCCCAAAAATACCCTATACATTGTTTTCAACGTTTTGGAGCAAATTAGCTACATGGGTTTTAAAAGAGGTCTACTATACCGCAATCAATTTAAGTCACCAGATCAAACTTTTTTATATCTTTGAACTCATATCAGTCATATTTGACTGTGATTCTCTACGATATCAAAAATTGTGTCACAATTGTCATCAGAATTGTAAACATTGCTAGTTATCTTAGAGGCGATGTCTCGCATTCTAGAAATAACCATTTTGAATGTAGAAAACCTCCATATGAATAAAAACTCCATAAAGAAAAATGCATTTGTTTCTCTTAAGTGTGATTCAAGCAATGAAATTTGTTACTCTACAAAAGATAATTCAGAAGAATGTGGTGGAGGAAACTGTCTTTTATGGAATGAGAAGCTTGTGATGGAGGTGCCATTGAATGCAAGGTATATAATAGCTGATGTGAAATGCAAAACATCATGGGGGAATATTAAAAGTGTTGGAATGGCCAGAATACCAGCGTCAGATTTGTATTTGCAAGATGATCAAGTGCAATTTTTCAGTTATAGGTTATGGGACAATAGGGTTAGGAGAAATGGTGTTATCAATATTTCAGTGACGGTAAAAGTGATGGAGTATTCTTATCCGGTTACCGGAATTCCAGTAGCTGGTGATGACGGTTCCGCTGGGGTTGTAACTGGGATTCCAGTTTCGTTGAGCAACATTCGAATGGATTGTTAATGTGCTAGTAGTATTTAGGACATGTTTGGCATCACAACAAAATTTTGGTGAAACTCAAATTGTAGATGCTATCTTGAAAATGGAGCAACAAAGAAAAAGTGAACATGTATTTTCTGATTTGACTCCCTTGGAACAGGTATAATAAAGAGCAAAACCAAATAATCACCAAAATGAAAATGACAACTGAGGCAAGTATTTCTAAATGATGATTTATTCAACTCTAATATAGCCTCTTTTCCACTGCTAATTATGCTGTGATATTAATTTCCAACCAAAAAATAGAAAGCAATAAGATATACGTTTACTTTGTCTTAGGCTAAATTACACCAAAGAGGTTTTATTTTATTTGATGGTAACAAATTGATCCTTTAAGTTTTTATTGTACCACTTAGGTCATTTAAGTTATTTAATTCTAACAAGCTAACCTTTAAGTTTTTTTCGTATCACTTAGGTCTTTTAAGTTACAATTAAATAACTTAAATGACCTAAGTGATACAATAAAAACTTAAAGGACCAACATGTTACCATTAACTTAAAGGACCTAAGTGATACGATAAAAACTTAGAGGATCAACATGTTACAATTAAATAACTTAAAAGACTTATGATGTAATTTGACCTTTGTGTTATCATCAATCATATGGAATAACACATGGAATAACAGAATAAGATAATGATCCGGCAATTATATTTAATTTTCTCATTTTTGTTATCATCAATCATATGGAATAACAGAATTAAATTTTCTCATTTTTTGCAGGAACACATCACACTATTGTCGATCTCAATAATTAGATAATGACCCGACAATTATATTTTAAAATTGATTCAATGAAATTAAAATACAAGTCGTCTGACATATAAACACATGATACTGGGAACTTCTCATAAATTTTACAATTTCCATCAAGTCAAATGTTTTAGTGGTATATGATTATTAGAAAGTAAACAAAACACCAATAAATCATTTGAGAAAGCTTAAATATAGGAACGCTCCCACTCCTCTTTCACTCCACTAAATCATTCAAATTATTTTTTATGTTAATGTGTTTTCTACTTTGAAACATAGGAGAAACTATTTCTTGCTTTGAGAAACGGATGTTTGAGACCTCACTCCACATAAACATTAAAACAAACATGCACTAAATCAAGTACTAATCAACTATAAAAAAATATTTTCATAGACCACAACACCTATTCACTCATTTCCATATAAAGCATCATATTTTTCTTCTAGCTTTATGACTTGTCATTTAAGAAATATACTGTAAACAAAAACAATAGGTGGGACCTTATACAAGAGATGTGATTTCTATTGTATCTAGTCAAGTTATGAGCTAAAGAGAAAAGACTCAAACTCTTCATATATACCAATGGAAACAAATTGTTCCCTATATGGTTTGGTTGAAACAGCTGATTATAGACAACACGATGAAGCAAGTTGTCAGCGACAAAAATTAGAGACGGAGAAATGAAACTAGTTTTTGAGTATTGCGTCTATAACATTTAGCGATGGAAATTAAAATTGAATTCCATTTTTTTCACCTCCAATTTTTGTCAGTGACTCTGGTAATGTACTTGCAACAAAGTGAATATGACATTGTTGTGAAAAGGGTTGTGCCGACCTTGTCAATGCAAAAAGTAAATAGTTCAAACTTCTTGATTGGGGTTTTCAGTGCTCAAAATGTCAAATTTGCAGAGAGGGCAGGTAGCACAGATTAGCAGCCATTTGTCGATGCATGTACAATGAAAATGGTGGTTGCAAGGAAGTTCTCTAAGTTCAGCCCCATCATCATAGGCAGAAAGGCAGATACAGCATTCCTGTAGTTTACCATCAATCAGATGCATTAAATATAAAAACAAGTAAAATGTCCTAAACCTTTTGAACAAAAGTTAAATCTACAGACAAAAATACTATAATTTACATTGTTTACCATGTCACTATTTAGATATGATTGATTTTGCAGGTGTTAAATAGGTAGCAACATGATGTAAGATATTTTATAAAAAATAATGTTTTTTTAACATTTTTGAATAAAAAGAAAATCCATATTTAATAACTAGAAACTTACTGCATCTTCTAAGGCAATAACATGCTCAGAAGCTGTATCACTGTCACATTCTGTCATCACTCCTCTGGATGATTCTTGGGCATCCCCTTCTTCCTTAGATTCCTTTATTATTCTAAACTTATATTTTGGCAACTGGTCAATCTCTTCCATGGTTGCTCCCTGTTGCCACATTTGAGGTCAAATTAAGTCTGATGAAGTTGAAAAAGATTATGATAAATGTGAAAGATGGAATGATAAAAGTTACAAATAAATTGACGATTGTTCAAAACATCCCCTTCATCAGTCCTATTGAAATTGAACCGATTTTCACTCTCTCTACTTATGTAAGACGGAAGATACATACCCCAAATTCACTGTTCTCATTTTTGAATTGAATAGCTACAAAAATTTAGTAATCTCAAGATAACCAATAGGACAAACATTAAAGTAAGGAAAAAACAATTTACCTGATCTGCCACTGCGTACAAAATAGCAAGTATGCATGGAAGACAACAGCAAACAGCAATTCCAATGAGACATGCAACCGCAACACATATCACGACAATCACAACGTCGAAAGCAAGAAATGTAATACATAGCCTGCAAAACACAGCATGCACGATGGTTACAAAATTGCAAGGAAGAAACATGGTACTAATGCATAAGGAGATATTGTTCCAAGTTGTAACTAACCAGTAAAGCTGAGGTGAATCCTTTGTCAAACTCTGACCACCTACAGTTACCCAGTAGAACCCAAGAATCCACCATATGAATGATAGAATGGTATTTGCAGACTCTATGTGCTTCATGATACTGATAGTTTAACCAATAATACAGGTTACAAACTTGATAAGGCCAAAAAACAAAGCTAAACATAGCAAAGCTAAACCACAATCCGAACAAGATACTCTGAATTATGAACAGAATTCAGTAGGCAATGAAAATCTGAACTGCACAGACATGATGCAGTGCATATATTGAATGATTCAAATTTAAAATTTTCAGTTCTACTATCCTCTCTACTGCTTCCCTCCATTGTAATTCAATCATGTATACTCCAGAATAAGACTTCTTACATATCAGCACGGCGCACAGCTCCTCGCATAAAGATAGGTGTTAAAATTAGAGCAAGGTAAGCAGAAAACAAGGTCAAACCAGCTCTATTCGAGTTGTGATGGAAACTGAAAAGAAGTGAAGTAATGTGCACGGAAGTGCATACAGCATTACTCCAGCTTTAGTTACAAAAGTTTTATGTCCATATAAAATAAAAATGGTGATTGCTAGAGTGGAGATGTGTCTCATGTGATCTACAATAGACCGATTGACGCTTGAAAATCGTTCAAAACTTTAACAACGACAAACGCTGCAAACTTTAAGTAGAAGTTCAAAGGTCCTCCACATCCTTATGATTGAGATAGTGACATGGTCGGTGTGTTGATTCGACGAAAACATCATAAACCAAATTTAAGTTTGATTTTGATGCACAATATTCATTTTCCTCTACGTTCTTTTATTTACAATTTTACCCTTCTTTACCTAATCAAAAAATTGAATGTAATCCTTATTTCAAATTCTACATGATTCAAATTCAAGCTAATCTTAATCCTAATATAAATTTTAAATCAAATCTAATCTAATGTTTAAATTAATCTTAACAAATCAAATCTGAAATAATCCTAACTGAGATTTGAATTAAAATAAACATAACAATACTAATTGATAGAATTTTGTCCACAATTTTAAGTGTAACTTTTGCCATGATTAAGGCCAACTAAGGTCTACATTCGAAAAAAACAGATAGACGGGCACATCACTTCACGCTAGTAGTGTATACAACAACCAAGCCTTATCCCACTAAGTGGGGTCGGCTACATGAATCAAATTACACTATAATGTTCTATCATAAACCATATTTGAATCCAACTTATTAATTCTAAATCTTTTCTGATAGTTTCTCTTATATTTTTTCTAGGTCTTCCTCTACCTCTTGTAATCTGACTATCCTCTATTTGATATATTCTCCTTACTACAGAATCCACAGGTCTTATTTCTACATACACAAACCACCTAAGTCTAATTTCCACGTTCTTTTTTAATATAGATGCTACCCCAACTCTCTCTTTCTAATGTTGTCATTTCTAATTTTATCTCGTATAGTCTTATAAAACATCCAACACAACATCATCATCACCGCTACACATACGCCAGTAGTGTATACTAATATAAAAAATATAACATTTTTATAGAGATAAGAATTAACATACTTTCAATTTTATATAAAGATTAAAATTATATTCATACGAAAACGAAGGAGATTGAAATTGAAAGAGTTGTATGTGTACCTATTTTCCTCACCCTCATGTTCAGAAACAACATCAGAATCACTCTCAGAACTAAAACTCCACCGTAAACCACTCTCCAAAACAGAATCATCATCATCTTCCAAAACAGTGCCCCTCCTTCTTCTTCTAAATTCCAAAACAACACACACCGAATGAACCAACCCCTGCAACAAGTAACCCAAAATCCACACCCTAAGAGGCACACACGGTTCCTCTTCACTACTCAAACCCAAAACGACAACACTAACAACAAGAAACGACAAGTTCCACGCTATATCAAGTGCTACAACGGGTTTTGAATAAGCCCACTCTCTCTGCCGGTTTTCTACCTCCGTTGCTGCTCTTTCTCGTACACGGACTGATGGTTCGCGGAGCATCATGCGGTGTGAGCTAGCTCGACGGAAGAAATGGGTGGCGGTGCGGAGTGGTGGTGTGTGGTAGATGGTGCGGCGGAGGGTGCGGCGGAGGAATGGTTCGGTGTCGCCGGCGGTGGAATCAAGAGTTGGATTTGAAGTGTCCATTTTTTTTTATTATTATTTTGGTGAGATTTGATAAAATCAAGAAGAAGAAAAAAGTGTGAAATGAATGAGTTGGGAATATTTTGGGGTTTTAGAATGATAAAGAAGAAACGTTGGTTTTCTTGTAGAACGGTTTTTTTTGACAAGAACGTCTTTGTTGACCAAAATTTTCTTTGAAAAATATTGACCAATGCAATAATTTAGCATATTCTTACAAAAGTAATAAAATGTGTATGAAAGTCGGTCAAAAATAATACTACTTTCATAATTTCAAAAATACTAGTATAATCATTAATAACTGGTCAAAAAACATTAATATTATTGATATAAAATCTTGTTAGAAAAATAATACTTACCTTATTCTTTATATAAACTTATTAATTATCAACTTTTGAAAGAGATTCTTATAGTATTTTAAACATTATGAAAATAAAATATGAAGATTGCACAAAAGTTGACTTAAAAGTAGAGAATAAAAATAGTGATGGAATTTTTTTAAGGGACTAAAAGTAAAAAAAAAATAAAAAAAAACTAAAACGAAAAATTTATATATTTATAGAGATCAAAACATATTTAACTCATTTTTGTACAAGTAAAAAAGTGATTGAATTGCGATTTTCGTTTTGTTATTCTTCTATTAGCCATTGTTGTTCTAACATTAACATAATTACATTTATTTATTTTTTTACAAGAAACTAATACTCATTAATCAACTCGTGGCAACAAATCAAAAGTCACTACAACATCAACATAAGAGGGAGTTTCTTCACCCCAAACAAGACTAGATGAAAACAACGTTAGTTTTGCAAAGATAAGCACATTGATTAGCTTATCTCCTAACATGTGAGAAAACAACATGTTAAAGTTAAAAAAAATTGGTAACGGTTTCGTGAGGGGAACGGGTGGAGGGCGGGAGTTGGTTTGAACAGAGCATCAATAAGAAAATTGGTAACGGTTTCAATACCTATTTCTGGACGGATGTTTGGGTGGGGTCGGTTTCGTTTAGGGAGAAGTTCAGGAGGTTGTTTGATTTATCTGTTCATCAGGATTTGTCGGTAGACGAGATGCATTCCTTAGGTTGGGGTGTTGGAGGGGGGGCGTGGGGGTGGCGTCGTCGTCGTCGTTTGTTTGCGTGGGAGGAGGAGTTACTGGGGGAATGTAGGTCTCTGCTTTCTAACGTTATCTTGCATGAATTAAATTCAGACGTTTGACAGTGGCGTCCTAATGTGGGTGATGGCTATACTATTCGTGGCGTGTATCAAATGCTCTTGAGGCAGGAGGAGCACAGTTACGACGCAGTTTCGGAGGCAGTTTGGCATAAGGGTGTCCCTTTGAAGGTTTCAATCTGTGCGTGGCGTCTCTTCCGCAACAGATGGCTAACAAAGGATAACTTATTGCGGCGCGGCATTATTCCTACTACGTCCCAATTGTGTGTATCTGGATGTGGTAATAATGAAACAGCAGATCATCTTCTAATTCATTACCCCATTTTTGGCTCTCTTTGGCAACATGTTAAGACATGGATTGGTGTCTATTCAGTGGATCCTCAACATATATTGGATCATTTTACATAGTTTGTCTTCTCTTCAGGACGATACAAACCTCGGCGTTCCTTTTTACATCTTATTTGGCTATGTACGGCTTGGACTTTATGGAATGAACGGAATCATAGACTCTTCGATAATAATGCTAAATCACTTACGCAGCTTCTGGAAAAAGTTAAAATTACTTCCTTAGGGTGGCTAAAAGCCAAAAATGTTTGCTTTCATTTGGGTTACCATTTGTGGTGGCAGCAACCCCTTCATTGTTTGGTAATTGGCTGATAGTATTTACCTTTTTCGGTTACATATCGAATATTTTGTTGTAATTATGTTCTGCTCCTTTGGCATACCTTGTGCTAGGGAGTAGAATCTGTGGTAATATATCTCATTTTGGCTTGTTCAAAAAAAACAGTTAAAAAAAATAAAAAATTGCACTTCTTGTAACAAAATAATAAAATAAAAAATTTGCACTCCACCACAATTGCTCCTAAATAGGTGTGCTGCATTAGTATTATTGAGGGCTGCTACAACATTAGTTGAGTCCAAATTTGCTTCTACACTTCTAATAGTCTATTTTTCTACTCACCTTTTTTTATTACAAATATTCACCTTTTGTTTAAGGAATAAAGTTTTAATTTAGTGCTTTAAGTATTAATATCTATCCAACTAAGATTGTAATGTTTACAAAATAAAATTAATTTTAAAGTATATTATTTTAATTTCTAAAATTTATGAAAATTTGTCAAACTACCCAGTATCTTGACAGTTGTGATTAAAGTTATACATTAATTTCTAAAGATTTAGTAACAGACTTATTGTCGAAAAATAAAACTCCATTATAATTTCTAATAAAGTTGTCTATTTTAGAGGCGGTTCAACCATGTATATAAATAACAGATACTCCCTCCGTCCCAAAATATAAGCAAAAATTGGTGAACAAAAGTTAATGTATTTGGTTCAAAATTTGTACCAAATACATCAACTTATATTAACTCATTTTTTGCTTATATTTTAGGACGGAATAGTATTTTACTATCGACTTAAGAATTAATCTCATAGCGGACACATAGATATTAGTTCCATGCTTCTACTGCTGCAACCTTTTGCCGTGGTTGAACAAAATCACCGATGAAAGAACGGTGCAACAAGTTGTTATGCACAAGTTCAGTTCGAAAGTTCTATCCTTTCCTCACAACCCATGTAAACTCATGTCATTTCTCCGTTCCATACACACTACCATTGCCGCTTCTTATGAACCAATCTACCAAACCAATCAGCTCCTTAATCGGTTATCAAAATCCGGTCGAGTCAACGATGCACGTAAACTGTTCGACAAAATGCCTCAAAAAGATGAATATTCATGGAACACCATGATATCTGGCTATGTTAATGTGGGAAAGTTAGTTGAAGCAAGAGAGCTTTTTGATGGGTTTTCGTGTAAGAGTTCGATCACATGGTCGTCTATTATATCTGGGTATTGTAAGTTTGGATGTAAAGTTGAAGCTTTTGATTTGTTTAGGTCAATGAGGTTGGAGGGATGGAAAGCTAGTCAGTTTACTCTAGGGAGTGTTTTGAGAGTGTGTTCGTCGTTGGGTTTGATTCGGACAGGGGAAATGATTCATGGGTTTGTTGTAAAGAATGGATTTGAATCGAATGTGTTTGTTGTTACTGGACTTGTTGATATGTATGCGAAGTGTAAGTGTGTTTTAGAGGCTGAGTTTCTTTTCAAAGGGTTGGAGTTTGATAGGAAAAATCATGTGCTGTGGACTGCTATGGTTACTGGTTATGCTCAAAACGGTGATGGTTATAAGGCGGTTGAGTTTTTTCGTTACATGCATGCGCAAGGGGTTGAGTGCAATCAGTATACCTTTCCGACTATATTGACAGCTTGTTCTTCTGTTTTAGCTCGTTGTTTTGGTGAACAGGTGCATGGTTGTATTGTAAGAAGTGGTTTTGGAAGCAATATATATGTTCAAAGTGCATTGGTTGATATGTATGCAAAATGTGGAGATTTAAACAATGCAAAGAAGATGTTAGAAACTATGGAGGATGATGATGTTGTTTCGTGGAACTCCTTGATAGTTGGGTTTGTAAGACATGGGTTTGAAGAGGAAGCTCTACTCCTGTTTAAAAATATGCATGGAAGAAATATGAAGATTGATGATTATACATTCCCTTCAGTCTTGAATTGTTGTGTAGTAGGTAGTATAAATCCGAAATCTGTTCACGGTTTGATAATCAAAACTGGATTTGAGAATTATAAGCTTGTTAGCAATGCTCTTGTTGACATGTATGCCAAAACTGGGGACATGGATTGTGCATACACAGTGTTTGAAAAGATGCTTGAGAAAGATGTTATCTCATGGACCTCCCTTGTCACTGGTTATGCACAAAACGACTCCCATGAAGAATCGCTTAAGATATTTTGTGACATGAGAGTCGCAGGTGTAAATCCAGACCAGTTTATTGTAGCAAGTATTTTGAGTGCCTGTGCAGAACTGACTCTGCTAGAATTCGGTAAACAAGTGCATTTAGATTTTATTAAATCAGGGCTTAGGTGGTCGCAGTCGGTGTATAATTCTCTTGTAGCCATGTATGCAAAATGTGGATGCCTAGATGATGCTGATGCCATTTTTGTTTCAATGCAAGTGAAAGATTTAATTACTTGGACAGCTATTATTGTAGGTTATGCACAGAATGGTAAGGGAAGAGACTCCTTAAGATTTTATGATGCCATGGTTTCAAGTGGCACAAGACCAGATTTTATCACATTTATAGGATTATTATTTGCTTGTAGTCATGCCGGTCTTGTGGATGAAGGTCGCAAATACTTTCAACAAATGAACAAGGTTTATGGAATAAAACCTGGCCCTGAACACTATGCATGCATGATTGACCTTTTCGGGCGATCAGGAAAACTTGATGAGGCGAAGGAATTACTAGACCAAATGGATGTGAAACCAGATGCAACTGTATGGAAATCACTCCTTGCTGCATGTAGAGTGCATGGAAACTTAGAGTTGGCAGAAAGAGCAGCTACAAATCTTTTTGAGTTGGAACCTAAGAATGCTATGCCTTATGTTATGCTCTCTAACATGTATTCTGCATCCCATAAATGGAACAATGTTGCGAAAATTCGAAAGTTGATGAAATCAAAAGGAATAGTAAAGGAGCCTGGATGCAGTTGGTTAGAGATAGACAGCAGGGTACACACATTCATTTCTGATGATAGAGGACATCCAAGGGAAGCTGAGATTTATTCCAAGATTGATGAAATTATAGTGAGAATTAAGGAAGCTGGTTATGTACCAGATATGAATTTTTCTTTGCATGACATGGATAAAGAAGGAAAGGAAGTTAGTCTTGCTTATCACAGTGAGAAACTGGCTGTTGCTTTCGGATTACTAGCTGCTCCACCAAGTGCACCAATCAGGATATTTAAGAATCTCCGAGTTTGTGGGGATTGTCATTCTGCTATGAAATATATATCAAGAGTTTTCACTCGCCATATCATCTTGAGGGATTCAAATTGTTTTCATCATTTTAGAGAAGGAAAATGTTCTTGTGGGGATTACTGGTAGGGTTTTTTCTTAAAAAAATTTAACACCAATAGTCTTCCGGTTTCAAGGGGAATTCATCCACTTGATATCTGCTAGCTTTTGGGGCTTGACACAAAGTTTGCTGCTTCTGTTGTACTATCAAGGTTAAGTTCTTTTTTTAATGTTAAAATAAACGTAGATAAGATAAATTAACATTATTCCAGAATATTAAGAACATATGATTGTTACAAATTGTTTTGAGATGGAGGAGAATGCTAGGCTACATTTTTTTTAATTTGAAATTGAACATTATAAGCTGTAAAATGATAACATATAAGATTATAGATCAGTGATCGTTTTTTCTTTAAATATTGCATGTCTGAGGGATTTAGCAAATAAATATAAGGGACGCAAAAGTGTTTGGTGTCTAATGAATGTTTCTTTCTGCTCAGAGTAACTTGCTGCTGATATATACAGCATAACCAGTGTATCAATTAGCAGAGATTGTGGTCTTAACCATGAAAATAAACATTCTGGTATATATAAAAAAAAAAATAATAATACAATAGAATAGAATGGTTTATCTTAACTATTGAGTACCCGTGGTCTTTGGTGGTTTTAAAGAACTGGAAAATGATTCATTCTCAATATGTAAATCATGTCACTGAGAATGTTAAGAAAAAAATGCTTACAGGTCATCAATTTATATGGTGATTTAGTCCGAAATATGTAGTTTAACAAAACTCGGCAGTTAGCAGAACCTAAAGTCACATGCAAAATAAAAAAAGAAGACCAAAACAAAATCAAGAAGCTTGTGAGAAATTAAAAAAAGATGCCTATTCATTTGATTGATGATTCCACATAGACCACTTTGAGGAACAATCGAGCTGGAACTATATGAAACATGAGTAAAAGAATTGTATGAACTCATTATCTTTTAAAACTGAGGCATACATCAGTGATAATCTACTTAAAAAATGGCACTCCTACATCATCCATGTGATTGTCATCTGCAGGTCCTTTGATAAAGAGGTTGCAAAGTTTTTTGAGGTTCAAATGAGTTTATAGTCATGATTGTGGAGGTTGGACAGCAGAGACCTGAACTGTTAGGGAAGGTAGCATTGCTGGTCTGGTTATCTATTCATCCAAAGACCAATTTTGCAATGCCCAAGAAAAAAAAATCAACTCCTTGCATGCTCGGGAATTAAACGTCGACGCAACTCATCAGGTGCGCCTGCTAACTCTGCAAAGATTTTAATTCATGTAAGCAACGAAACAAGATTTCATTTGATTGATCATGTTTAGTTTATCAGCATGTTTACCTTGGGCTGTGAAATCAAACAAAGGGGGAAGTTCTTGTCCATTCGGTAAGCGGACATTTGGGTCTCGAAGGTCATCAAAGAAGGAATGTGCACATGCATCCAACTGTAAAACAAAATATAATCATCACTTTTGTGCAACACAGTAACTAAAACAAATGTATGTGACTGAATATACGATAAAGTTACAACTGGTATCATTAAAAAAATCAAATTAATTTTCTTACAGCAGTGCAGCGTAGATTTGGAGAATATTGAAGCATCCTCGACACAAGATCCACCGCTTCAGAAGGCATGCTCTTGTGAAAGATCTGGATATTGCACAAGTATTAATATTTATCAATTACAAATTATAAGCCTCAGGGGCAAGTAGGAAGTAATAAAGAACTACTAACCTTGTGCCATGGGTGAGCTTTAATCTGTGGAAATTTAAATTCACTGTAATTTGGATTCATGCACTTTATTTCTTCTCTGGTAGGTGTTCCCAAGATCTATAGTACATAATTACACTCAGATTGTAGATCCAAAAACCAATATAAAGCAATTTTCAAGAAGAACCTAATAAAGCAAAAGGACACAGACACAAGAAATTTTACCTTAATGATCTCTACCAACTGATCAACCCCACTCTCTCCAGGAAACAACGGCTGCAAATAACATAGCATACTTATATAAGAATCAATCTAAAACTGTGGAACATTCAATAAATTAATGTCTGCATAACACATAAGAAATGCAAAATCAATTAAGAATTCTCTCACACAATGAACTTCAAGAAAATGTTGATTGCTATCAAATAATTTTTAAACTTCATCAATAACTTCTCACCTGTCCTAGAAGAAGCTCAGCCAAAACACAGCCAGCAGACCAAACATCAATAGCAGTTGTGTATTCCGTTGCACCAAATATAAGTTCAGGAGCTCTATAATACCGCGAGCATATGTACGATATGTTGGGTTCACCGGGCAACTAAAAGTTCAATAATATCACAAGGTTAGGTACATTCAATCACACATTTTTCAAATTGAATAAAGAAAAAACAAAACGGAACTTACCAACATTTTTGCACTCCCAAAATCACATATCTTTAACTGATGACACGCGGGATTAACCTGTGATGCACAATCGCATGTCAGTTTAATACATGTTTAGCATCTCCCAAAATAGAATATGGTTCACAAACAAGGAAATTCGAAAGGGAAAAAAATAAATTCATACCAATAGATTCTGAGGTTTGATGTCACGGTGACAGACTCCAACCACATGATGCAAATAATTTAAACCACGGCATATCTGCAGGAACTCATAAACATTATCAAGGAAACTCGTAACCAAAATAACAATAATGAAAGACTCAATTTCTAGATTACCTGATATGTATATAGTTGCACATAAATTATAGGCATGTGTTGGTGCATCCTGACATAGTGCTTTGAAACTCTGTAGACAGTTTCCGGTACAAACTCCAAAACTAAGTTAAGGTACACCTCATCTTTTTCAGCCGTCGAGTAGAAACAGTGCTTTAGCTTAAGAACATTAGTATGTTCAAGCATACGCATAACCTGGAGTTCCCTGTTTTTATATCTCTTGTCTTGTAACACTTTCTTTATTGCAACAGATTCACCAGTTTCAACGCACTTAGCCTACATTATATTCAAGCCATTGTGGATAAACAAAGTCAGTAACTTGACAATTTCATACAACAGTGAAACAAAGGATATCAATCCTTTTACATTTAAAGAAACACTGCCAAAACAAATATAAATACCTGATAAACAACGCCAAAAGAACCGGTACCAACGACACGTTCTGCCATGTATGAGATAATCTGAGGCAGGCAAAAATGAAGTTATTGAATGCAAAATATTTTGCAGCCAGCTTATCAACATGATTTATTATGTATCTATGATGACAACAACAACAACAACCAAGCCTTATCCCACTAAGGCTTTGTTTGCGATGTTTTGAGGAGAGGGGAAGGAAAGGCTTAGGAGGGGAGGGGAAGGGAAGGGAGGGGAGGGAAGGGGGAAAGGAGGGAAAGCATTCCCCTTGTTTGGGAGTTAAAAAACCATCAAGAAAAGGAAATGGAGGGCTTATGTGATAATTTTACTATTTTACCCTTTTTTTCTTTTTTTGAGGAATACTCTAAAATAATTATATATATATATATATATATATATATAAATTAAAAAAATTAAAAATCTATAGTTTTTTTTTATAATTTTATTAAAAAATTGATACAATAATAACAAATTAATTTCGCTATATATATATATATATATAAACCATGTATTTTTTTTTTGTACAAACCATGTGTATTATTTAAAACTGTATAAATTATTTAAAAGTCATAATTGAAGTTTTTTTAGCAACTCATTAATGAAGTTGAATCATGTTTTATTCATCATAGTCCAATTTTAATGAATTAAAATGCAAAAATAATATGAACCATTAAAAAATAAATGGATATAAATAAGATGAACCATGCTCTTTTGTTCCCAATTGTAATTAGCAAAATATGTTGTTATAATAAAAACAAGAAATCCATCATAATGACTGCAACATTAAACAAATCTCAAAATAAATCCAACATAAAAGAAATTACAAAAAAAATCTAACAATATGAGATAAGTCTCAAAATACATCCACCAAAAAAAGTCTCAGTAAAACATATTATAGATGTTCCGGTTGGTTTCAAGCGATGCTTCAGTTGTTGCTATGAGAGTGCAAACGTGTGAATGAGTGAATTGTGTGAATGAGGCGTGCAACTGTGTGATTTTGGTTTTGTCCTTAATTGGAATTTTGAATTATTATGAGGGCAAAATTGTCAATTTGTATGTTTAACCCCCCAAAACCCCCCAATTTGGGGGAACTTTAAAAATGGACCAAATGAAGCCCTTCAAAACCCCCCAAAACCTTCCCTTGATTTTTTAAATCTCCCAAACAAGGGTTTATCACTCCACAAGCCTTTCCTTTCCTTCCCCTCCTCTCCAAAACCCAACTCCCAAACAAAGCCTAAGTGGGGTCAGCTATATGTATCTATGATGACATAGTAAGAAAAATATTCATTATGAATACCTAGTGGGATGCATAAATACTGCTAAAAAAATATGGATTCTAAAAAATTTCCTTGAAATGAGATTTAAGAGTGGAGAGTTGTATAGCAATTAAGGAACTGTCAGAACAATACCCTCTTTGGTTGTCCATCTCGACCACCAATAGAAGTTGTAATTATTTGACCAGTTTCTGTTCCATTTCCGTTCACAACAGTTGCCTCCATATCCTGCACACAACAAATCAATTACCAAACTCAATAATTGTTTGCTTTCATAAAAATTAGCTTCACTGAACTTAATAACTATAAATGTAACTTTTCATCTAGCTTCACAAATTAAGAAACTGAATATAGAAGTAATATCTTGGAAATTGTCTATTCAATATCTAAAAAGTTTAAAAGAGTATCTTTTCAATACAAAACTTGTCTTTTAATTCCTTTTTAGCTCCTTAACTTGTGCTCTTAGCATACAAGTTAGTATGACCCTTTCATTTAAGGACATCTTTATGAAGTCAAAAAGGTGTGCATGTGCTAACTTAGCAATGACTTTGCAGTTTTAGAAAATATCATGTTTATGACTAACATAGAAAAAATGAACTCCAATAAATACCTTTTCATTGTTGTTTTTGCTTTTATCATCTTTAATTTTCATTTCGTGTAATTCTTTTGGAAGCTTATCAAAACCTGACTTCTCGGTTTTAGCCACTGCAGAAACATTAGAATTACATGTACTTGATGTCTCTTCTACTGATGCATCTACATACTTATCCTGATTATTCCCGCCCCTCTCAACACGGTTTGTTTCTTCATTTTCCTTTCCTTCAGTTTCTTGATCAAACTTGGCTCTTTTTGTTGTAGAATCCCCTCCCTGAAAAGTAACAGTTTGAATTTTATTTAACTAATACATCTTGTACATGTAGGCATGTGAAATAAGAAAACCGTATCTCAAAGTGCATAAAATTTCCTAGCTTGTCCACTTAATTCAGTTTACCATATTTAGTTCTTGCCATAATTAAACTAGGAGTGCAATGCCAATTAAATTAACAAAATGCAAACAAGTAAAACCTAGTATACATTATCCAATCAAGAACTTAGACCTGTTTCTTGAATATTATCATCTTATTTTGACAAGGCTACACTTTCAGCAGCACAATCATGCAAATCACACAAAGCTAATGTTCAATGGCTTAGAAAATCAGTGTCTTCAATTCACAAGTTCATAAATAAATAAACAAATAAAACAGAAAAATGAGACAATCTGAATCTAGGAAGCAGAACATAAATTTGTAAGATCATAAAGCGTTTTGAATAAAAACATCCAAATCTCAAAAACAAAACAAAAAAATAGTGGTCAGTGGTCACAACTCACAAAAACCACAAGTTCCCATAGACAACAGGGAAAATAATTGATACATCTAAGAAATAACAAGATTAAGGAACCAAATTAGGGAATTATTTAAATTAAAAAAACACAACAAGATCATCTAAAAATAAATAAAAGAAGAAATTAAATGTAATAATGCCTAAAATATAAATCCATTCCACCTTCCCTGATAAACAGATTCATCTCATGAAAAACACTATAGTTTCTTCCATTTATTCAGCTACCAAACAAAACAACAACAACAACAACAACAAAAAAGCAACATTTTTCAAAAATTGTAGAAAAAAATTAAATTTTTTTGAGAGGGGAAGATGTGAATAAACTTACAGGATCTGATGAAACAGAGGTTCTTCCAGAAGCAATGCTCTTCAACCTTCTCATCATATTCATATTTCTTGATACCAACCCCAACACACTAAAAAATCTAAATACCCACAAATCAAACCTCAAAAAAAAAAATATTTTTTTATCAAAAACAAAAGAGAGAAACACAAAAATGAGAGAAAGAAACTCTCTCTCTCTGGTTTCTCTCTCTTGTTTCTCTCTGTCTTTCTTCGTCCTCCTGTTTCAGTTGTTTTCTGCAAACAACAAAACAAAAATGAAACCAAAACAAAACAACACAACACAAAACTAATGAACCCTTTTTTGTCTCTCTCTCTCTCTTTCTAAAAAATGGGTGACAGGTGTTAGTTAAGATTTTGAATGGTCAAACATCCATCAATTCCAATCATTCCAAGCTTCAAAGTTTGTACCTCAGTCAAAGGAAAGATTCTGACCGTTGATTGAAATGATAGAGAATGGATGGTCAAGATGTTCTTGTTTTGAAAGAAAAATTTGGTAGTTTTTGGTATCTTTGGACAGATGTGAAATATAAACGGAATATTCGGGGGGTTTAAAGTAACATGTTCCTACATGCGATATTTTAGGATAACAATGGATAACGTTTTATCTAACTTAAAATAAAAAAGATAACGTTAAACGTAACTTACGTATATACATACTTTACGTAAAAAAGAAACAAACTGGTTTTAGTTTTAGTATGTATATTTTGAGGTAATACATACAGTAAACAAAGGTGCTTGAGTTTAGCTGGCATAAAAATTACTCTTCACGGTTACAATTTTTATTGTAATTGTAATTAATGTCCCACAATTTGAAATTTGAATATAATGTTTTTTTTGTGATAGGTGGCTTCTATTTTTTTTCTTTTATGGTTTGGTTGTCTAGGGTTGAATTAGGATCGGGTTATATGACGATCTTGTGCGATCTGGACCGTTGATTTTAGCAACCATGAGCAAGTCAACAACAAATAAGTTGATCGATGGTTCAGATTAGGAGCAGAACGAAAAACATGAGAAAAAGACAGGAGAGGATTTGATTTTCTTGAATTAATCTTATTTGAATCTTTTGAAAACTAAATATATAGTTGTTAGCCTGTATTTTCAACAAAGGATATTAAATGCGGTCATTAAGGTTTGACTGAACACGTGGAAGATAAGTGGAGTTTTTGGACATAAAGAGTTTCTAAGATTGCGCGTTCGTTTGACATGATCGAAGGAATAAAGATGGTTGAAAGACATCTCGACAACTCGAAAGTTGGTTGTTTTCTGAAGATGTTCCTTTGCAAAATCTCGGAATTCATGACTGTCGAAGGAATAGAATTTGAATTTCAAATAGGTTATTCTCCCTGTTATTAGACGTTAGTAGCAGTTATAGTTTGGATAGGATTGTACAGTTATTTCCTTAAGTATAAATAAGAGTTTTCCATGAGGAAAACGGGGTCACAAATCAAATACATAACATTCTATACACTCGAAGTATCCAAGTTACAGCGAGAAAAGAGTCATGAATCATGTATGATCCTTGTGAACAATTTTTATTTCAAATCAATGCAATTTACTTTACTTTAAGTTAATTCTTGCAATTTATCTTTATCCTCCAATTTCCATTCGACAAGTTCAAGCGATCGAACTTGAAGATTATCTTTATTTTCATACATTTGAAACATACAAGAATCAACAAAAACATGCAGAGATTTTCAAAGAGACTTGACACACAATGGCTTGAGATTACTGGTTGATCTCGCAAGTAATAAATTTATAACCAATGGTTGTTTACCAAAAACCAAGGTAAACAATAGTATATACACTTACTCAATTTTATGTAGGTGTATTGTAGTATCTTGAACATTTTTATTTGGACCAAATACAAACATGATTTTGTTAAGGATGTCTTTTTTTCATATATTTAGGCGGACAATAGTACTATTTGTGAGGGTTAATACCGCTTTTGGTCCCTATAATATGAGCGAATTCTGGTTTTAGTCCTTGTAAAAAAAATTAGATTATATCTCTATCATTGCAGATTCTTCCACTATTGGTCCCTCACTTAAACTTGTCAGCAGAATCTGCTGATGTGTCCAGCTGACTGCGTAATTATTTTTTTTTCATTTTTTCACAGGGACCTTCTTGCTCTTTTTTACAGGGACCTTCTTGCTCTTCCCTTCAAATTTCATCTTCTCTTTACTCTTCTTTTGTTCCATCTTCTTTTGTGGTTTACATTCACACCATAATCACATAACACAAAATCAAAAAGAGAGTGAAATTAGAGATGCAGACGAAGCAAAAAGATGCATAGATCGAAAGGCAGATACGAAACACAACCCTTTTCTTCTCAAATCTCAAACTTAGAACACAGCCCTTTTCTTCTCAAATCCCAAACCCATAACACAGCCCTTTTTTCTTCTTCTCAAATCAAAACTTTATCACCAAATAGAACTAATCGTAATCCACAACCAAATCTTCACACGGCCGACGAACTTTTCGTCGTTGGTGTTATCCTTCCGCTCCACCTCCTCCCCGCCGCAAATAAATCCTACCCACCACCTCAAACACCAAACTCAGACCCATCACCTCATAACCCAAATCCTGAACCGGGTCGAGAACCCGAATCTTCACCTGTTATAACAGAATCTTCTTCTTCAACTTTCTCAGCTTCAAAACGGTGGAAAGATATTTTCAGAAAAGGAGAGAAAAACAACACCGAAGAGAAAGAAAAAGAGAAAGAGAAGAAGAACTAGGAGAAGAAGAAAGAGAAAAAATAGAAATGGTGGAAATTCTGATGTAGAGTTGAATTTGGTCGGAGGTGAAAGATGGAGAAAGGAGATGAGAAGATCTGAGAGAGAGAAAGATGAGAGAAAAGATGAAAATGTTGATTTTTGTTTTTTAATTAGTTTTTTTTTAATTTAAGTTTTTGAATTTTAAAAAATGTAAATAATTCTAAATTCTAGGTGGATTAAAAAAATATTAAAATTACACAACCAGCGTGCCACATAGGCAGATTGTGCTGACATGTTTAAATGAGTGACCAAAAGTGGAAGAATCTGAAATGATAAGGACATAATCCAAACTTTTTTTTTACAAGGACCAAAACCGGAATTCGCTAATATTACAGGGACCAAAAACGGTATTAACCCTATTTGTGAAAAAGAAGGCGCATGTGAATTTCTTGTCTGACCCATAAGATGGAAGATCGACACTTAGGCTAGCGGGTAGGGATAGAAACATGCATGTGTGAACTTGATTGTGGTTTCACCATTTGTGAGATTACGGACCGAGACATTTACGATGGGACAGACAGCCCTTAAAGTCGTGTTAAGCAAATTGGCCAAACATGAGAAAGTGTGTTCTAACATTCAACATGCTTTTAAATACCAATTCATGTTTGACACTTTTGGCTTCCGAACACCAAGATAGTTGACCTTCTATATAAAGTGCAAAGGGTCATACATAGCAATGTTATGTCTTCTAATTCCATTAATAGTTGTGTTTCAAAAAAGTTAGTAATGTCATCCAAATAGGCTTAGCGGTGCAACTTGTTATCTGTTAGCTTTCCATTTTCATGCTCTATAAATATGAATATATTGGATTGATAAAAAAAACCATTTTTTATATTAAAGTATAATTATTATATGGGTATGAAACTAATCAGCACTCCTTATTAATTGTGATGACAAAAAATTCTCTATATTTTTATTTTTTTTCAAGAAGTTAAATTAGTCCCGGAGAGAATTGAATATGAAACCTTGAGGAGGAGCACACTCTCAGATCTCATGTCAATATCATCAGGCTAACCAAAATTAATAAAAAAATCTCTTTATTAGTTTCTTTTTTATCAATAGTTTCTCTCCATTAATTGTTATAAAAGAAAAAGAAAACCCCTAGCCTCTTTCTCTTTCGATGAAAAAAATTTGTCTCATTCTTTCTCAAAAAATGTTGTTGTGGAAAGAGTGGGCAACTCTTTCTTTCTTGGCACCTTTTAGGATGGGAGAGTGAAGCATGTCTTCTATGGTGGATGAGTTCAATAAAACTGGATTTTGCAAGTTATGTCTGTTATATTAAATAATAATAATAACAACAACTATTTTCATATATACTTAAAAAACAACTATTTATATATTGACCTCATGTCATATTTACATATTTTTCTCTTAGGAAGTTTTTTTTTATTAACAAAAATGAAGTGATATTCATTCATTCAAATTGATTGAATACATTAGATACAATAACATCATCAACATCGCTAAAAACGTAAAGGGTAAATCTGCGAACAAACTCACAACACCCAAGTTAATAGCATACAACAGCAAAATGCCTACAAATAATATGATAAAATCTAAATCACAATAATACACATGCTTCCGAATCTGCAACGTTGACACCCAAATCATTGATTCAATTTGTGATTGACTGAAGTTGATATTTCAATAGAAACCAAACGAACACCGCAACAAGACGCACAATCAAATAACGCCGCACAAAACGACGAACAATACATCGCCACACTCAGACGACGAAATCACGAAAAAACACAAAAGAAAAATTTTATATATGTGGAAATCACTTATTTAGATTGAAAGAAATGGAAAAAAAGATGCAGAGAGATAATTCTAGGTAAAAAAAAGACCTAAAACGACCCCTTCTTGATGATTGAAAGAGTAAGAAAACTTAGAGAGAAAGTGAAGTTTCTCTCACTAAAAAATTAGGGTCTCCCATATAAAGTTATAATTAACATCAAAACTAGGGAGCTTCATGATCTTTCTGTTAATTTGCATTCGTTGTCAAGATGTAATGCAAGTATGAAGTGGCAAAAATCGTGTATGATGTGGTTGAAGGAAGGTGATGCAAACACAAAAATTTTCCATCGGGTAATGGCCAGTCGTCGAAAAGCAAATGCCATTATATCTATTCATATGAATGGTGTTCAGTTAGAAGGGGTTCAAAATGTTCGTGCAGCAGTGTTTAATCATTTTGCCAATCAGTTCAAGGCTACTTTAGTGGAGAGACCTGGGATAGAAAACCTTAATTTTCAAATGTTATCTCAGGTTCGAGGCTGAGGATTTGGTGCGCCCTTTTACTATGCAATCTTTACTAGGGCCGGATAGGATCAATTTCGGTTTTATCAAAGAGTTTTAGGTTGAAATTAAAGATGACTTGTTCAGATTTCTTACGGAGTTTTATCACAATGGAAAACAGGCAAAAGGGATTAATAGTACGTTTATTGTGCTCATTCCGAAGGTAGATAGCTCGCAAAAATTGAACGAATTTTGAATAATTTCTCTTGTTATATGTATGTATAAGGTTTTGGCCAAGGTGCTTGCTAATCGTTTAAAGACGGTTATTGTAAGTGTAGTATTAGAGGCTCAGTATGCTTTTATTAAAGGTAGGCAAAGGTGCTTGCTAACGTTAGAGCTATGCGTGCAGTGCTAATTTTGTTTGAAGCAGTTTCGGGGTTAAGCGTTAATTTCCATAAAAGCATGTTGACCGGTGTTAATGTGTCAGATAGCTGGTTGTCTGAGGCGGCTCGAATTATGAACTGTCGAACTGGTAGGATTCCTTTTGTGTACCTAGGTCTGCCTATTGGGAGAAATGTGGGGAGATTGAATTTTTGGGCTCTGTTGTTGGATCATATTAAAGTCAGACTGTAGAGTTGGAAAAATAAGAATATGTCTATGCGGGGCGTTTAATTCTTCTGAGATCTGTCCTGTCTTCGCTTCCGGTCTACTTCCTTTCCTTCTTCAAGGCTCCCATAGGTATCATCTCCTCTATAGAATCTATTTTAAAATGTTTTTTTTTTTTTGGGGGGGGGGGGGGGGGGGGAGGGGGGAGTGAGGAAAATAGGAAAATATCTTGGGTCAGTTGGGACTTTGTTTGTTTGGGAAAGGAGATTGGAAGTTTGGCGGTGCAGAGGTTAAGTGAGTTTAACTTAGCTTTGTTGGGTAAATGGTGTCAGAGGATGTAGTTAGATAGAGGCCGGTTGTGGTATAGAGTCCTGGCATCCATCTATGGGGAGGTTGGAGGTCGCATAGGTGAGGGTGGGAGGCGTGTCTCTCCATGGTGGGAAGGTATGTTGAGGTTGCGTGATGGGGTTGGTTTAGGGGTGGGGAGTTGGTTTGACTATAATTTGAGACGGGTGGTGGGGAATGGCACTAGGATGTTTTTTTGGAGGGATGTGTGGATGGGTGATGTTCCTTTCTCTGTTCGGTTTGGTCGTCTCTTTGAGGTGGCAGATACTAGGGAATTGACTGTGGCGGATATGTGTCAGTTAGGCTGGGGGAGGGGTGAGGCTTGGAAGTGGAAACAAAGGTTGCATGCATAGGAGGAAGATTTATTGGGGGAATGTTGTGTTATGCTTCACAATGTTGTTTTGCAAGTTACTATTGACGATAGATGGCAGTGGCTTCTTGATCCTGCTAAAGGATACACAGTCTGCGGGGTTTACAATTATTTAATTTCTTCTGAAGGGGCTAATGATGAGGAGTAATTTGTGGATATTTGGCACAAACAGGTCCTGTTAAAGGTCTCTTTATTAGTTTGGCGCCTCTTTCGTAATCGCCTGCCAACAAAGGACAATTTACTCTCTCGTGGAATATTGCTTCTAACTACTACTCGATGTGTAGGTGGTTGTGATCTGGAGGAAACGGCGCACATTTGTTCTTACATTGTTCTCACTTTGGAGTTGTTTGGTCTCTAACCAGGCAATGGATTGGTGTTAGCTCGACTAGTCCCTTATGCCTAGTAGCTCACTTTACTCAGTTTTGTCATCTATGCTGTTTTTCAAAGAATTTGCGGTCTTATTTATACCTCATTTGGTTTGCAACGGTTTGGGTTCTTTGGAAAGAAAGGAACAATAAGATTTTCAATAACAAGGTTGAACCTATGCAATCTTTATTAGACACAATTAAGTTATTATCATCTGTGTGGTTGAAAGCAGGTAACTCTATATTTGCTCTTAATTATCACAACTGATGGGTTAATCCTTTGTCGTGTATAGGAACGACCTTGTAGATCTTGCAGTTGTTTCTTTCACTTGTTTTGGTTCCTATGTTGTTTGAACTCTTGTAACCATGGCGCCTTCTTAAGCACTTCTTGTGCTAGGTAGGGTGCTTTTTCAGTATTGATATAATCGCTTTGCTTATTCAAAAAAAAAAATATCAGAACTTTAATATAAAATTATAAATTAGCATACACCATTGTGTTTGTAGCTAAATTTAACCGAATCTTTTGTAAAAAAAAATAAAAAAAATAACTGAATCTAATGGATGCTCGTCGAAGGATAAGCACAAAAAGCTTTTTTATGCTTCACATTTCATTTTAATTAATACATGTTCTGTAGGTTATTCACCGATTAATCTCTTTAACTAAATGCATTTTTATACGTCTTGAATATCTACGGAAGAATGTCAAAATAATTTTATTTTCTATTGTAACAAAATAACTCGAAACATGATTCGTAATCTTATGAAATCGGGAATTCAACAACGATACTGAGACGAAAACTAGGTTTAGTCTTGCAACTTGCAAGCATTTGAAAATTAAATAAAATCAACAACGTAGTTCCTTGATTAATCCTGCAAGCATTTTAGAAAAATAAAATTGAAACCAGAGATATGGATATGCGGTTAGAATGTTGAAACCAGAGAAGTAACTAAACTTTGATGGAATACAAAAATGGAGAAAATTGGTGTCTAAAAGTGAAGAAATCAGAAGCTGGAAAAACGGGTAGGAGTGCAACACTGCTATTGTGTTGTTGCATCAGAAGCACAATTTTTGGTTATTTTATTTGTTTGCAAATATATTTGTTTTTGAACGGCAAGTTAACTACAATTTGTTGTTGAATGGTATTTACAAATTGTTCCCCAGGAACAGTAGTTACAAACCGTTCCCAAGAATGGGAATTAGGATGCTCTTACAAGAATAAATGTATATCAGAACTGAAATGCAAAACCATGACACAAAACGGCACGCAACACACAAACAATTCAAAACCAGTATTTTTTCCAACAACAATTAACGGGCTCGTAATCCAACCACAATACATCATCATTCATTATTCAACATCATTACACCATAACTTAAAATTCAACAACATTACACCAAAGATTTAAACTCAACAACAGTTCAACATTATGAAAATTGATGACACAATACAAAATTACATCATATCTCTGCTTACGTTTTCTACACTTACAGTTCTAACGAACCAAAAGATAGTGTACGCCATATGGATAAGACATCCAAGAAAACATGAATTTTACGTCATTGTCATCCTTAAGAATCTCGCAATGATAGATAATAGTTCATTTGTCGTTATTATCCGCCAAATCTATGTGTGGTTAAGTTGTGTCTTCAACTCATCCAACCTGTCGATGGGGGTTAAGAAATCTTAATTGTCTTCTTCAAACATTCGTATTTGACACGAGCATCCAGTTGATCCTCTTGAGACGTGATTCACTTGAGAGATGCAAATACAAGAGAAAATATCAAAAAAGGATGAAATAAATGAAATGATAAAATTAAATGCAGATTCACTAGACACACACGCGCACACACACACCCACACCCACACATTATCCACGTTGATTGTCGGTGCAGTGCGCACCACATAAGACACAAAAGACATATATCTAATACTATATATAAAGAAAATACATGGATTTGGGCTGACTTTTTCCCTTTCCAATTTTACCCTTCATTTAAAGTATTTTATTTACTAATTTTATCCTTGTTATAATATTACTTAAACTATTAATTATAGGACCAATATTATCTATAACAATGTATAGAAAAAATTGGAGATTTTGAGTTAGATTATTTATTATTCAAATTATACCCTTAAACAAATTTTTCTATGATAATGCTATATTGTTGATGTCATTGAAAAAGATAAAATTTTATATTATATTTGTTATATTGGTGGTGTAATTTAAAAAGATAAACATGTTGTTACAATTCAAAATCATAGATATCTATAGGTATAATTTTTATCAAAATCTAACTAATTTCTTAAAAAAAATACTATTCATAATTTACACCAATTAACGCAATAAAAAGAGCGGACAGACGGACACGAAGTGCCTATCTAAATTCTAGTTTATATAATGTTTGTGATATATTGGCCACAATAAATTAATAGTGCATTATCGACCACAAAAAAGGTATGAACCCCCAAAAAAGTGTCAGTGCACTATAATATTATATCATGTACATGTCATATCCTATCTAATGAAATTTTTTCTTCATCTTTACTATCCACTGGAATCAAATTGTCTTCATTTGATTCTTTTTTGGATGGTTGGTCTCCTCTTTCAATATCCATGAGTTCCTAAAACAAAATTGTCTCTCCACAAATGTATCTTCCCAATGACTCAGTTTCATATGTCTTGTATAGTTTCCACTCCGCACATGAGGGAGGTAGTGGATACTCATCCTTCAGAATTGTGTGAACAAAATGATTGAGGATCAATCCAATGTAATTTGGGTTATGTGGTGGATGACCTCTAATTGGGAAAAAGGGTTCAAAAATACCATTTTTAAGTTTTTTCAACTCAACTACAACTTTATTGTAGCAAGTTGCAATAATTTGACCTATATTTGATAACATCAACCACTTCTCTTTTAGTGGTTGTGTTGCACTACAACTTCAACATATGATTCTTTTGAAGAAGATTCAACAATATTTTCCCAGGCTTTCATGATGTTGTTAACTAACTCCATGAACTTCGCTTCTTTAACATCGTTCTCTTTGTCATCCACCTCTTGAGAATCTTCCTCTCTGCCATCCACCCCTTGGGAATCTTTCTTTTTGACATTCATTGTTTTGGCATCCTTAAATATGACTATGCAGTTTGTCTTGCATTTAGCTCCAACACTTTTAAAAATATGAAATTGACACGCTAAAGCAGTAGATTTGTGGAAACAATGGCGACAACATTCACTAGTGTGATATCACTATCATGATCAATCACATTTGGCATATTCTCTGCAAACTTCAAAAGATCAAGACACATTTGTATAACAATAGTGGAGTTAAAATTAAAACCAACAATATATGTAATCATTGTTGAGGTTACCCCAACTATCTTAAACAATGGTATTTTGTATTGATTGGTTTTATATGTGGAGTCCATCAACAAAATCGTAGGAAAAATGTTAAACAACTTAACAGATTCATGATGAGCCCAAAACATATCCTGAATAGTTGTAGACTCACATACAGTTTTAAACTTGTAAACATGTTTGTGATCCTCCAAACATATCCTGAAGTAGATTTCTGATGAGCCCTACTGTGGAGGTAAGAGGAAGACTTGAGTGGAGGAGGGAACACGTTATGTTTCTATGGAAAAATTTAATCTAAGTTGTTTATTACATCTAATGGACATAAGTAATTGTTCTCGTTTCTCTCATTAATTAGGATATGAGTTCTCACAAGATACCCCCCCCCCCCCCCCCCCCCCCCCCCCCCCCCCCACACACACACACACACACAAATAGTGTGTATGGTTTAACAATAGGTTATGTCGAATCGGTCTTCGCAAAACGTAAACCTAACAAATAGTGTCGATGGTTTAACAATAGGTTAGGTCGAGTCAGACTTTGCAAAACTTAAACCTGGACTGATTAAAATTTTCTTGTCGTGCATTTGACATATTAACTGTCATAGGCTTATTTATTGTATGTGTTAGACCTTCTGAAAGTCTGATATGGTCTAATAACTTATATAAATACTTGTTTCGTGTTAATATCTTTGAATAACTAATTTGATATATTTTTAAATAGGCGAGTTAATGACATAAAAAAACCAATGCAATTAAGTTAAATATAGGATTTATTGTAGCATTTTGGAAAATATGTCTTTATATAGATTTTATTTCAATTATATTTTATAATAATACTGAAATTCTGGCTGGACAGGTTAAAAACACGATGCAGGGCACAATAAATTGCAAAAACAGAGCACAAGCAAACACACTGCAAGAGCAGCAAAATAAAGTGCAGGAAAGATAAAAGGCACAAAGGTTTGTTAACCCAGTTCGGAGTAAACACCTCCTACTCTGGGGGATACCAATCCAGGAAGGAATTCCACTATAGGAATTAATCCTTATGACTCAAGACACTGAACACCCAGTTCCCAGCCTAAGCAATTAACTTCCTCCTAGTTTGAATTCTACCCAACACGTTGAGTATTAGAGACCACTAACTTCCTATTCAAGTAACAAACCTGTTACTGAACAACTTAAACAAAACTACCCTATTTTAGAAGAACAACTTCAATACATAAACTGCACTCGTACCTACAGGCTTAGAGTGATTACAACTCAATAACACACCTAAACCAACTCAATAGAGTGGTGCACAAACAAAGCTAAAAGCTTAAAAACTCTAAGACTCTATTTCTCTGATTTTCTTCAATTCTTCGTAAGTCTTGAATAATGGCAGCAACTCTCCATTTATAATCTTCAGCAACCAACATTAATCTGAAACCAATCTTCTGAATATGATTTGTTTCTGAATTAAGAATAGCCAAATAAATCTGCATTGTATCTTTGAAAAGATTCATTCAGAAAAATACGAGCATTCATAAAACACGAGCCAATCTTCATGAAATCTTCACCAAATCAACCAGCATTCTAGAAGACATGCGTGGAAAAATCCTTGTTAAATCTCGCCAAGATTCGCGCAAAAATAACTTGAAAATAACCAGCTTCTGAAGAAGTCAACAAAAGTCAACGCCAGGAATAGTACGTCTGAAGGCATAACCTGCGTCTGAAGCTTCAGACTCACTGTTCCTGTGTCTGAAGAAATTTTCAGTTTCTGAAGGATTTTTCAGCGTCTGAACAGCTTCAAATCAAATTTCTTGCAACTGAAGACTTGTTATACACATGGAGATGCTTCCATAGAACACATTGGATTTGCCAAAACATGCAGCCAACTTCAAAATACTCAACAATCTCCCCCTTTGGCAAATTTTTGGCTAAAACCAATGTTTCACAAATGATGAGCTCTTCAATTCAACATAAACAATCTCAACAATGAAGAACTCCACAAAATCAATCAAACATAGCATAGCTCAGAGTTTGTAGCAGCGGATACAGCTATGTTAAACAACCAGCTTCAGCTTCTGGACAACTGAAGCACAAACAACAGCTTCTGTTTCATAAAGGAACACTTCAGCTTCTCTGATCAACACAAGTACACTCCCCCTGAAGCTTCACAAATACATAAACACTCAGTCTAGCTTCACAACACTCCCCCTTACTTCTGAATTCTGAAAAATTCTGAAAATTTTGAAACACTTCAGGACCACGAAACACTTCAGGACCACAAACAGCTCTTCACTCAGGATGTTATCACTCATGCACTCCCCCTGAGACACACACTCCCCCTCAATCATATCTGCACAGCTCTCCTTGCATTGGTTCTGAACTCTGAGCAAAACAATCAGCTTCTGAACAGATCTAGTCAGCTTCTGAAACATCTGAGTTCTGAACAAACACTTCTGAATACAATCTGAATACCAACATAGGTTTTTCTCCCCCTTTTTAGCCACAAAATTATGACAAACTTCAGACTTCACATAGGGAATAAAAACTACACAAAAATCTTCAAAATTAGTTCCAGCATTAACTTCAAACTCAGGATCAGGAACACACTTAGCATTAGCAAAGCTGGCAGGTACCCTAACTTCCTCACATCCAGTTTGCTTTAATTGCTATAACTCTTCATGCAGACAAACACCCAATTTACTTCTCAGATTCTCAAACTGTTTAGCATCTAAAGCCTTTGTGAAAATGTCAGCAACTTGTTCTTCAGTATCCACATGTTCCAGCTGAATGATCTTATCTTCAACAAGATTCCTGATAAAGTGGTGTCTGATATCTATATGTTTAGTTCTGCTGTGCTGTATGGGGTTCTTAGAGATGTTAATTGCACTTAAATTGTCACAAAACAATGTCATAACACCTTGTTGAATGTTATATTCTTCAAGCATCTGCCTCATCCAAACTAATTGTGAGCAACTACTACCAGCAGCAATGTATTCAGCCTCAGCAGTTGATAATGAGACACAATTTTGTTTCTTGCTGAACCAAGATATTAAATTATTTCCTAGAAACAACCAACCTCCTGATGTGCTCTTCCTGTCATCAGCACTTCCAGCCCAGTCAGCATCACAATATCCCATTAATTCATAACTTGAACTATGAGAATACATGATTCCATAATCACTTGTGTTATTCACATATTTCAGAATTCTCTTAACTTGAGTTAAATGGCTTATTTTAGGATCATCTTGATATCTTGCACAAACTCCAACAGCAAAGGTGATATCAGGTCTGCTTGCAGTCAAGTACAATAAGCTTCCTATCATACTTTTATATTGGCTTTGATCTACTGAAACTCCATGCTCATCCTTACTTAATTTCAGATGAGTAGCAGCAGGTGTCCTCTTATGAGCAGCAGATTCCATTCCAAACTTCTTCACAATATTCTTAGCATATTTACTCTGAGAAATAAAGATTGTGTCTTCCATTTGCTTAACTGGCAATCCAAGAAAGTATGTCAGCTCACCAACCAAACTCATTTCAAACTCTGACTGCATTTGCTGGACAAACAACTTAACCATTTTGTCAGACATTCCACCAAACACAATATCATCTACATAGATCTGAGCAATCATCAGACTTCCACTCTCATCTTTCACAAATAAAGTTTTATCAGAACCACCTTTTCTGTATCCTTGAGCCACAAGAAACTGAGTCAGTCTTTCATACCAAGCTCTTGGTGCTTGCTTTAATCCATATAAGGCTTTCTTCAACTTGTACACATGATCTAGAAACTGATGATCCACAAAACCCTTAGGCTGTTCTACATAAACTTCTTCTTGCAGATATCCATTCAGAAATGCACTCTTCACATCCATCTGAAATAGCTTGAACTTGAGAATGCAGGATACACCCAACAGTAGTCTTATGGACTCTAGTCTGGCCACAGGTGCAAAGGTCTCATCAAAATCAAGTCCCTCTACTTGAGTTTAACCTTGAGCAACTAACCTTGCCTTGTTTCTGACCACAGTGCCATTTTCATATGTTTTATTCTTGTATATCCACTTAGTGCCAATCACATTCAACCCTTCAGGTCTTGGAACCAGATCCCACACTTCACTCCTTTTGAATTGATTCAACTCATCTTGCATGGCATCAATCCAAAATTCATCAGTTAGGGCTTCTTTCACATTTTTGGGTTCAAACTTAGACACAAAACATGAATCTGTAGCAGCTGAGTCTGATCTCCTGGTTCTGACCCCTTGATCCAAACTCCCAATGATTAGCTCTTTAGGATGATCCTTCTGAACTCTAATTGATGGCCCTTTACACATAGGAACATGTTCTGGATGAACTTCTGCATCTTCAGACTCTGGATGATTTTCTGCTTCTGAAGTTTGTTCTTCTGAGGCTTCAGACTCTGGAATAACTTCAGACCCATCCCTTTCATTCTCAGCAGACAGATCATCAATTACAACATTTATGGACTCCATCACAACTTTGGTTCTTGAGTTAAACACCCTATAGGCTCTGCTGTTTACTGAATATCCCAAAAATATACCTTCATCAGACTTAGGATCCAGTTTTCTTCTATTTTCCCTATCAGTCAAAATGTAACATCTGCTCCCAAACACATGGAAATATTTCACTGTAGGTTTTCTTCCTTTCCACAATTCATATAAGGTACAAGCTGTTCCCTTCTTCAGAGTGACTCTTTTATGGATATAACATGCAGTGTTCATAGCTTCAGCCCAAAACATATAAGGCAGCTTCTTTGCATGTAGCATAACTCTTGCACATTCTGCTAATGACTTATTCTTCCTCTCAACTATACTATTTTGCTGAGGTGTTATAGGTGCAGAAAACTCATGTTTTATACCTTCAGAAGCTCAGAACTCAGAAAAACTCTTGTTTTCAAACTCTTTGCCATGATCACTTCTGATTCTGACAATACCACAGTCCTTCTCTCTTTGTAATTGAATGCACAGCTCTTTAAATACTTCAAAAGTATCAGACTTCTCTCTATCAAAATTAACCCATGTGAATCTTGAGTAGTCATCAACCATTACAAATGCATACCTTTTACCTCCAATACTTTCTACTTGCATAGGCCCCATTAAATCCATATGAACAAGTTCTAGTACTTTAGTAGTTACCTGATGTACTAATCTGGGATGAGACTTTCTTGTTTGTTTCCCAATTTGACAATCACCACAAACACTGTCCTCATTGATCTTTAGATTAGGTACACCTCTGATAGCTTTAGTACTTAGGATTTTCTTCATGCCTTTCAGATGCAGATGTCCCAGTTTCTGGTGCCAGAGTCTGACTTCCTCTTCTGAGCTCATGAGACAAGAAGTCAGGCTTCTTTCTTCTTCAGACACCCATAAATAACAGTTATCTTTGGATCTGCAGCCCCTCATCTGAACCTTACCTTCCTGATCAGTTATAATACACTCTTGCTTGTTGAAATTCACTTTTAAATCCTGATCACATAGCTGGCTAATACTGATCAGATTAGAGGTCAATCCTTTCACCAACAACACATCATTCAATCTAGGCAAACCTTCACTAATTAAATCACCAATACCCAGAATCTCCCATTTTGCTCCATCACCAAATGTCACATAGCTTTTGGAATATGGTTTGATATTGCTCAGCAGCTTCTTCACACCATTCATGTGCTTTGAACAGCCACTATCAAAGTACCAGTCCTCTCTAGAAGTGGCTCTTAATGAGGTATGAGCAATAAGGCCTACATTCTGAACCTTAGGTTTCCACACCTTCTGAACATTGTGTCTGGTTGCAGCTGGTTGCACTCCTCTATATTGAAAGTGTTCAGGATAACCATAAAGATTAAAGCAAAAAGGTTTAATATGCCTCTTCTTACCACAATGATGACAGGTCCAGGTATGATTCCTCCTTCTTCTGTTGAACTTCTGGGGTTGCATCTGAACATGCTTCTGAGGTTGCATCTGAACATGCTTCTGAGGTTGCATCTGAGCTTGCCACTGAGGTCTCATCTTAGATGTCCCAATCATAAGATTATGAGTCTGAGTAGCAGGAACAAACTGTTTAACTAGATTTTTCTGCTTGAGGTTCAGACTCTCATCCACAAAAACTAAACCAGTTTTTCCTTGTTTCTGAGCATCCAAAATTTCCTCCAACACATCAGTAGCAGTATTCATCATTCTAACCTGCTTTTTCATATGCTCAAGTTGGGAATTTAGCTGGCTAACTTCTTCTTTCAGTTCTGAATTTAACACCAACAGTTCTCCTTTTTCAGCCTCCAGTTGAGATATTGTCTCCTTCTGATCCAGAACTTGTTTGCAAACTTCAGCACTTCTGGTATATAGCTTTCTGTAGTTGTCAGCCAGTTCATCATATGAGGATTTTGCAACTTCAGATACAGATGAAGCTTCAGACTCTGAGTCAGACTCTGAAAAAGTTTCAGACTCTAAAATAGCTTCAGTCTTTGAATTGGTACTGATTTCTGAGACATTAACTTGACCATTAGACTTGTATTACATTTATCTGATTCACTCACAGCATCTTCTTCAGAATCATCATCAGACCATGAGACAGTTAGGCTCTTCTTCTGCTTCTTAAGAAAAGTAGGACATTCAGACTTGATATGTCCATAGCCCTCACACTCAAAGCACTGCACACCTTTAGCTTGATTTCTTTTCTCCTCAGACTTGGTCTTCTTCTCATCAGTTTGTTGCTTCTTATTGCTGAATCTGAAATTCTGACCTTTGGTTTTGGATTTTATGTCAACCTTCTTCAGAATTTTGTTGAATTGTTTTCCCAACAACACTAGGGCTTCTGATAAATCATTATCCTCCTCATTAGACTCTTGTTGATCATCAGCATGAGAATTAACTGCAAATGCTACTCCTTTTCCTTTCTTCTCAGGCTGTTTACAGAAAGCAGTCTCAAAGTTCAGCAATGACCCAATCAGCTCCTCAACCTTCATACTGGTGATGTCATGAGCTTCCTCTATAGCTGTAACCTTCATATCAAATCTTCTGGGAAGAGACCTGAGGATTTTTCTCACTATCTTCTCATCAGACATCTTTTCCCCAAGGGATTCAAAGGAATTAGCCATGTCCAGCACATTCATGTAGAAATCTTGTATGCTTTCCTCCTCCTTCATCTTCAGGTTCTCAAACTTGGTGGTCAGCAACTGGAGTCTGGACATCTTAACTTTAGAGGTTCCTTCATGAGTTGTTTTTAAAATTTCCCAAGCATCCTTTGCAACTGTACATTGCTTGATGAGTCTGAACATATTCTGGTCCACACCATTGAAAATTGCATTCAAAGCTTTTGAATTTCCAAGTGACAAATCATCTTCAGCTTTGGCCCATTCTTCTTCAGGCTTCAGAACCTCAGTTTTGTTCCCATCTTTGTCTAACACCACAGGATGATCCCAGCCTTTAATCACAGCTTTCCAAGTCCTGCTGTCAATAGATTTTAAGAAAGCACACATCCTAGACTTCCAATACTCATAGTTTGTGCCATCTAGTAGGGGTGGTCTATTGACATAACCTCCTTCTCTATCCATACTTGCTAGAAAACACTACTCTGGATCTCACCCAATCACAGGCAGGGTGCCTGCTCTGATGCCATTTGAAATTCTGGCTGGACAGGTTAAAAACACGATGCAGGGCACAATAAATTGCAAAAACAGAGCACAAGCAAACACAATGCAAGAGCAGCAAAATAAAGTGCAGGAAAGATAAAAGGCACAAAGGTTTGTTAACCCAGTTCGGAGTAAACACCTCCTACTCTGGGGGATACCAATCCAGGAAGGAATTCCACTATAGGAATTAATCCTTATGACTCAAGACACTGAACACCCAGTTCCCAGCCTAAGCAATTAACTTCCTCCTAGTCTGAATTCTACCCAACACGTTGAGTATTAGAGACCACTAACTTCCTATTCAAGTAACAAACCTGTTACTGAACAACTTAAACAAAACTACCCTGTTTTAGAAGAACAACTTCAATGCATAAACTGCACTCGTACCTACAGGCTTAGAGTGATTACAACTCAATAACACACCTAAACCAACTCAATAGAGTGCTGCACAAACAAAGCTAAAAGCTTAAAAACTCTAAGACTCTATTTCTCTTATTTTCTTCAATTCTTCGTAAGTCTTGAATAATGGCAACAACTCTCCTTTTATAATCTTCAGCAACCAACATTAATCTGAAACCAATCTTCTGAATATGATTTGTTTCTGAATTAAGAATAGCCAAATAAATCTGCATTGTATCTTTGAAAAATTCATTCAGAAAAATACGAGCATTCATAAAACACGAGCCAATCTTCATGAAATCTTCACCAAATCAACCAGCATTCTAGAAGACATATGCGTGGAAAAATCCTTGTTAAATCTCGCCAAGATTCGCGCAAAAATAACTTGAAAATAACCAGCTTCTGAAGAAGTCAACAAAAGTCAACGCCAGGAATAGTACGTCTGAAGGCATAACCTGCGTCTGAAGCTTCAGACTCAGTGTTCCTGTGTCTGAAGAAATTTTCAGCTTCTGAAGGATTTTTCAGCGTCTGAACAACTTCAAATCAAATTTCTTGCAACTGAAGACTTGTTATACACATGGAGATACTTCCATAGAACACATTGGATTTGCCAAAATATGCAGCCAACTTCAAAATACTCAACAAATACATTTAAATCTGCAAATAAAATTAATGTAGGCTAAAACATATATACATACATATATATATACATATATATATATATATATATATTAAAATACAAAATAATAATAATGTCAACAGTAATAAATATTATAAATACTTACTTAAGTAAATCTTTTTTGTGTGTTATTCCTCTGGTTTCTAGGAGTAAGGGTCACTAGTAATATTTGAAGTAGCAATAAACGTCGTAAGAAAGGGGAGGTTTGAATTGTGACCCTTTTAAAATTATTCCTGAAACTTTAACAAGTTTATATACTCAATAAAGTTCTTGGTAAATGTTAGTCTAATAAGATTAGAGTTTTAGGTATAAAACAATTGTTTTATCCAGGACCAAAATGTTCTGGATTAAATAAACTTTAAGTGTTTAAATAGTTTTAAAAAGGACCAGAATTGTTCAACAATTCTTTGTTTTCGCACAAGAAAGGTTGTTATGATTCTTTCTCAAACTATTGTTACGAATAGACTTGAGAATACAATACACTTTGTTTGATGAGATGAATTTGGATCAAAGAAATTTCTCAACATATGTTTGAAATTTTAATAAATAAATTTGAATGAGTATGATCCAAAAGATATAATGAGAGAGCTTGGAATTTGTTTGATTGTGAAAAGCTTGTATGTAGTGATGATTTTCACTTGTAAGAATGCTTGTTTTTCAAACTCTTGCTTTGATCCTTCAAATCCTCTTGTATTTATAGATGAGAAGTGACTTGGTGATCAAATTTGAAAAATAGAGTTGTTGGACACGTTTTTTACAGTTGTCCAAAGCTTCAATGATTTCACTTTTCTTCTTCTTCTTCTTCTTCTTCTTCTTCTTCTTCTTCTTCTTCTTCTTCTTCTTCTTCTTCTTCTTCTTCTTCTTCTTTGATTTCTTCACTTTGTGTGGATGTGCTTTCTTGGTCATTTTGAGATGCCTTGAGAGCAATCATCTTTCCCTTTTTTATTGATTTGTCTTTTTGAAGAATTGTTTCATGAGATTTTAGTGATCCAATGAGGTCTTTAAGAGCTAAGATGTTTAGATCTTTAGCTTAAGTGATTGCAGTAACCATGGGCCTCCATGAGCTTGGAAGACATCTTAATATTTTTCTAATTCTATCATGGGTAGAATAAGTTTTCCCAAGTGATCTTAATTCATTTACTATAGATGTGAATCTAGAGTACATTTCATCAATGTTTTCTTCTTCATTCATTTCGAAGATTTCAAATTTTCTTACTCCGATATCTATTCTTGTTTCTTTTACGTGGCTTGTTCCTTCATGATGGATTTTTAAAGTATCCTAAACCTTTTTTGTAGTATCACATTCATCAACTCTTTCACTTTCTTCCATGCTTAATGCACGTGATAAATAGAGTCGAACTTTAGAATTTAGGAGTATTTTTTCTTTATCTTCTTTTGACCATTTTCTTACTCCGATATCTATTCTTGTTTCTTTTACGTGGCTTGTTCCTTCATGATGGATTTTTAAAGTATCCTAAACCTTTTTTGTAGTATCACATTCATCAACTCTTTCACTTTCTTCCATGCTTAATGCACGTGATAGATAGAGTCGAACTTTAGAATTTAGGAGTATTTTTTCTTTATCTTCTTTTGACCATGATGCCTCTGGTGTAACTGTTTCTACTTTAGTAGTTGCATGAGTTGATTTGGGTACATGATCTCCATCAGTGATTACTTTCCACATGTCTACATCTTCGGATCTTAGGAATAGTTCCATTTTTCCTTTCCAGAAGTAGTAGTTCTTTCCAATGAAGAACGGTTGTCTTGTGCATGATAGACCTTCTGGTATGTACTTTTATTTTGACATTGCTTCTTTCTGAATCTTATTCTCTAGCACTTGTCAGGTGCTTAGTTTAGAGCCCAGGCTCTGATGCCAATTGAAGTAGCAATAAATGTCACAAGAAGGGGGGTTTGAATTGTGACCCTTTTAAAATTATTCCTGAAACTTTAACAAGTTTATATACTCAAGAAAGTTCTTGGTAAATGTTAGTCTAATAAGATTAGAGTCTTAGGTATAAAACAATTGTTTTATCCAGGACCAGAATGTTCTAGATTAAATAAACTTTAAGTGTTTAAATAGTTTTATCAAGGACCAAATTGTTCTGGCTGAAATAAAGTTTAGATGTTTAACAAGGACCAGAATGTTATGGAGAATGATTATATAATTAATATATAAGCAGAATGAGAAAATGATTAAGTGTAAAAACTATTCTAACAAGGACCAAAATGTTCTGGAGAATGATTAGATAATTAATATAAAAGCAGAATGATTAAACAATATTATATGTTAGTTTAAGCGTGAGTTTGTATTAAGCAATTGTTTTATCTTGGACCAGAATGTTCTGGATGCAGTTATATAATTAATATTAAATAAAATGATAAAACAATATTAATGATTAATTTAGGACCATAGCACTCTGGATTAATTTGGTTGTGTTTAATTAGGACCAGAATATTTTGGATAGATTAATAATGATTATTATAATCATGATAGTGTGTGTGTGTGTGTGTGTGTGTGTGTGTGTGTAATGTAACGTAAATAATAAGAGAAAGGGAAGAAAGAATAACAGAGGAGATTTATCCTGGTTCACCAAACCCGACTACTTCCAGTCCCCACACCTCGTTTGAGATTATCCACTATAATATCCTGCTAACATAAACTTCTGACTAGCACTATATGTTATTGATCACACCAGATCAGTCTGTTACATCCTGTATTATCAACCGCAACATGCTTCTACAATTCTTTGCTTTCACACAAGAAAGGTTGTTACGATTCTTTCTCAAACTATTGTTACGAATAGACTTGAGAATACAATACACTTTGTTTGATGAGATGGGTTTGGATCAAAGAAATTTCTCAACACATGTTTGAGATTTTAATAAACAAATTCGAATGAGTATGATCCAAAAGATATAATGAGAGAGCTTGAAATTTGTTTGATTGTGAAGAGCTTCTATGTAGTGATGATTTTCACTTGTAAGAATACTTGCTTTTCAAACTCTTGCTTTGATCCTTCAAATCCTCTTGTATTTATAGATGAGGAGTGACTTGGTGATCAAGGGTGAAAATAGAGCTGTTGGACTTGTTTTTTACAGCTGTCCAAAGCTTCAATTGATTTTGTTGGATATTTGGTTGTTGGCTACATGTTTTGCTAAAATCAAATATACAAGCAGTTGTGCAGTGCGTCCTCAGAAGCTGGGTCAGAAGCTGAAATCTCAATATGTATGTCTGCAGAAGTTGGAACAGTACTTCAGATGCTGAACCTTCAGAAGCTGATGTTCAGACGCTGAACAGTACTTCAGAAGCTGACCTTCAGAAGCAACCTTCAGAAGCTGAATTGTTCAGACGCAAAACTTCAGACGCAGACTTCAGAAGAACCTTCAGAAGCTGGTTTTCTGCGTTCTGGTTATTTTCTCATATGATCCTTTGAAGATTTAATTGAAGAATTCTCCTTGCTGCATTTGTTTCTAGAAGGAAGATTAATTTGCGTGAAGATCTTTGTTGAAGATTGGTTTTTGTTATTTAAGAATATATTTTCAGAATAATCTTTGGAAAATATATTTCTGAAATATAATTGCTTCTATGTGCTTCTAAAAGAATTCTGGAAATATATCTTTGGAGATTATTTGGGTCAGAATTATGTTGCTGCTAAAGCTATAAAAAGAGGACGTTGCTGATTGAAGAAGGACATCAAAAACAGAAGTCATTATAGAGAGAGTCTTAGTTTTTGAGTCTGTAAGCTTTGTGCTTTGTTCTGTATGTTGGATATTTGGTTGTTGGCTTCATGTTTGCTAAAATCAAATAGACAAGCAATTTGTGCTTCAGAAGCTGGAAATGTTCATCAGAAGCTGAATTGGTTCATCAGAAGCCGAACTGGTTCTTCAGAAGCTGACCGTACACTTCAGAAGCTGAACAGTACTTCAGACGCACTGTTCAGACGCTGACTTTCGTTGACCTTCAGACGCACTGTTCAGACGCTGACTTTCGTTGACCTTCAGAAGCACTGTTCATCAGAAGCTGAACCTTCAGAAGCTGCATTTCAGAAGCTGAATTTCTGCGTTCAGAATTTGTGTCTTCAAGCTGTTAATTCTCTCACATAATCTTTTGAAGATTTAATTGAAGATTTATCCAAGCTTCGTTTTTAGAAGGAAGTAATTTTACGTGAAGATTTTGTTGTAGATTGGATTCAAATATTTGTGAATATATTTTCAAAGAAATCTTTGGAAAATATATTTCTGAAAAATATATTGCTTCCTTTAGCTTCTAAAGAATTTTGGAATTATATCTTTGAAGGATTTGGTTCAAGAATTATGTTGCAGCTGATTGCTATATATAGAGGAAGCTGCTATTGAAGAAAGATCTCTCAACCAAAGCTATCATTGTTAGAGTTTTGTTAGGTTTGAGTCTGTGAGTTTAGTGCTTTATTTCTGTGCACCACTCAAAGTGTTTAGAGTTGGTTGTTTGTTATTGAGTTGTAATCACTCAAAGCTTTTAAGCAAGAGTGACTGTTTTTATGTTTTGAAGAGTGTCTTCAACTTAGTTGTTTTTTTGAGTCTGATAATCACTGGGGCAGTGATTGACTGAGGGAAGTAAGATGGGTTCTTATATCTAGGAGTTCCTAGGTAGAAATACCACGGGTAGTGATTAAGTAAGAAGGGGCTGTGAAACAGGGGCTGTGTCATAGGACTTCGAATTGATACTATATTAGTGGAGTTCCTTCCTGGCTTGGAGCCTCCAGATTTAGGTGAAGTTTGCACCGAACTGGGTTAACAAATCATCTGTGTTCTTTTACTTTCTGTCTTTATTTTGCTGCTTCTGAACCACTGTTTTTAGTGCTCTGTTTAGCTCTGTTTTACGGTTCAAACTCAGACTTGCCAGAATTTCAATTGGTATAAATAAGTATATGTATGTTTCAGAAGTTGTTCAACAGTTCAGGGGGAGTTGGAGTTTCTGATTGATCTGTTTCAGGGGGAGTTCCTGAATGTCTGTTTCAGGGGGAGTTCCTGAGTTGTGTTGTTCCTGAGTATCTGTTCAGAGGTAGTTCAAGGGAGTTTATGTGTGAAATGTAGTGAATCATCCGTTGCTGACTCTGTTGCTACATTTGTGTTATGTTCTTCATTGTTGCGATCTTTGTTGTGTGAAGAATTTGCTTGTTGCTATGCTTAAATTGATTTTAGCAAAAAATTTGCCAAAGGGGGAGATTGTTGGATATTTGGTTGTTGGCTTCATGTTTGCTAAAATCAAATAGACAAGCAATTTGTGCTTCAGAAGCTGGAAATGTTCATCAGAAGCTGAATTGGTTCATCAGAAGCTGAACTGGTTCTTCAGAAGCTGACCGTACACTTCAAAAGTTGAACAGTACTTCAGACGCACTGTTCAGACGCTGACTTTCGTTGACCTTCAGAAGCACTGTTCATCAGAAGCTGCATTTCAGAAGCTGAATTTCTGCGTTCAGAATTTGTGTCTTCAAGCTGTTAATTCTCTCACATAATCATTTGAAGATTTAATTGAAGATTTATCCAAGCATCGTTTCTAGAAGGAAGTAATTTTACGTGAAGATTTTGTTGTAGATTGGATTCAAATATTTGTGAATATATTTTCAAAGAAATCTTTGGAAAATATATTTCTGAAAAATATATTGCTTCCATTAGCTTCTAAAGAATTCTGGAATTATATCTTTGAAGGATTTGGTTCAAGAATTATATTGCAGCTGATTGCTATATATAGAGGAAGCTACTATTGAAGAAAGATCTCTCAACCAAACCTATCATTGTTAGAGTTTTGTTAGTTTTGAGTCTGTGAGCTTAGTGCTTTATTTCTGTGCACCACTCAAAGTTTTTAGAGTTGGTTGTTTGTTATTGAGTTGTAATCACTAAAAGCTTTTAAGCAAGAGTGACTGTTTTTATGTTTTGAAGAGTGTCTTTAACTTAGTTGTTTTGTTGAGTCTGATAATCACTGGGGCAGTGATTGACTGAGGGAAGTAAGAGGGGTTCTTATATCTAGGAGTTCCTAGGTAGAAATACCACGGGTAGTGATTAAGTGAGAAGGGGTTGTGAAACAGGGGCTGTTGTCATAGGGCCTGTGAAACAGGGGCTGTGTCATAGGACTTCGAATTGATAATATTTTACTGGATTTCCTTCCTGGCTTGGAGCCTCCAGATGTAGGTGAAGTTTGCACCGAACTGGGTTAACAAATCATCTGTGTTCTTTTCTTTCTGTCCTTTATATTTCTGCTTCTGAACTGCTATTTTCATACTCTGTTTTACGGTTCAGAACCAGTCCTGCCAGGAATTTCACTGTACACCACTCATCTGTTAGAGTTGGTTTAGGTTTATTGAGTTGTAATTCACTTAAAACTTTTAAGCAAAAGTGACTTTGATGTTTTGAAGTGTGTCTTCATCCTTGTTTGTTTATAGTTTACAATCACTGGGGCAGTGATTGCTTGAGTAGGAAGTAAGATGGGTTCTTATATCTAGGAGTTCCTAGGTAGAAATTCCACGGGTAGTGATTAAGTGAGAAGGCTGTGAAAAACAGGGGCTGTTTACACAGCAGTTCGAATTGATACTATTTTTAGTGGATTTCCTTCCTGGCTTGGTAGCCTCCAGACGTAAGTGTGTTTGTCACCGAACTGGGTTAACAAATCATTTGTGTTCTTTACTTTCTGTCTTTTATTTTGCTACTTCTGAACCATTGTTTTTCGTACTCTGTTTAGCTCTGTTTTACGGTTCAGACTCAGGAATTGTCAGAATTTCAATTGGCATCAAAGCAGGCACCCTGCCTGTTTTAGGGTGAGCTCCAGGGAAGGTTTTTTTCTGGAATTATGGACAAGGAAGGAGGATTTGTGAACAGACCACCTCTGTTGGATGGTTCCAACTATGAGTATTGGAAATCTCGTATGAGTGCTTTCCTGAAATCTATAGATAGCAAGACTTGGAAAGTTGTTCTGAAGGGTTGGGAACATCCTATTGTGCTGGACAAAGATGGAAAGAAGACTACTATGTTGAAACCAGAGGAAGAATGGTCCAAGGATGAAGATGAATTGGCTCTTGGAAACTCCAAAGCTTTGAATGCTCTATTCAATGGAGTGGACAAGAACATGTTCAGACTGATCAAGCAGTGCACTATAGCTAAGGATGCCTCGGAGATTCTCAAGACGACTCATGAAGACACTTCAAAGGTAAAGTTGTCCAGACTTCAACTTCTCACCACCAAGTTTGAAAATCTCAGAATGTTGGAGGATGAGAACATTCAAGACTTCTATATGAACGTCCTGGACATGGCTAACTCATTTGATTCTCTTGGAGAGAAAATGTCTGATGAGAAAATTGTGAGAAAAATACTCAGGTCTCTACCTAAGAGATTTGACATGAAGGTGACTACCATTGAGGAAGCACATGACATCTCCAGTATGAAGGTTGAGGAGTTAATAGGGTCCTTGCTGAATTTTGAGACAGCCTTCAGTAACCATACTGATAAGAAAGGGAAATGAGTTGCTTTTGCAGTAAATACTGATGTTGAGGATCAACAAGGGATTAATGAGGATGATGAAGGCTTATCAGAGGCACTTGTGTTGCTAGGGAGACAGTTCAACAAGATTCTGAAACATGTTGACAGGAGATCCAAATCAAATGGTCAGAACAACAGATTCAACATCAGTGAGCAACAAAATGATTTGAAGAAGACAAAGACTGATGAGAAGAGCAATCAATAAAAGGGAGTTCAGTGCTATGAGTGTGAAGGATATGGTCATATTAGGACATAATGTGGCACATATCTCAAGAAACAGAAGAAAAGCTTGGCTGTTTCCTGGTCTGATGAAGATGACTTAGAAGGAGAAGTAGAGAGTGAGTCTGCTAATCATGTTGTTGCCTTAACTGGAAGATACAAGTCTGATGTTAAAGTTAAGGTCTCAGAAGCACTTTCAGAGTCTGAAGCACTATCAGAGTCTGAAACACTATCAGAGTTTGAAGCTCTATCAGAGTCTAAAGCTCCATCAGAGTCTGAAGCCAGTGTTGAAAAATCCTCTTATGAAGAACTGGCTAGCTCTTACAAAGATCTATACATCAGAAGTGTAGAAGTTTGCAAGCAACTAGTGGATCATAAGAAGACTATCAGTCAGCTGCATGATGAAAGAAGTGACCATTTAGCACATATTTTTGATCTCAAAGATGAGGTAAGCCAACTGAATTCTCAACTTGATCATATGAAGAAGCAAGTCAGAATGTTAAACACTGGTACTGATGTGCTGGAGGAGATATTGGAGTGTCAGAACCAAGGGAAACCAAATGGCATAGGATTTGTTGATGGGACCTTGAACATCAAACAGCAAAATCCAGCTAAAAGGTTCATTCCTGCTGTTAAAACATATGATCCAATAATAGGCACATCTAAGATGGAACATCACAAGAAACCTCAGAAATCTAAGAGAAAGAGGAGAACTCATCCTTGGGTTTGTCATCATTGTGGTAAAAAGGGTCACATAAAGACATTCTGTTTCAAGCTGTATGGTTACCCCAAGCACTTTCAGTACAGAAAAGTGGAACTTATTGCAAACAGAATCAATGTCAAGAAGGTATAGAAACCCAAAGGTAATAATGTTGGCCTCATAGCTCATACATCTTTGAGAGCCTCCTCTAGGGAAGATTAGTATTTTGATAGTGGATGCTCCAGACACATGACTGGTGTCAAGAAGTATTTAAGCAATTTAAAACCTTACTCCAGCATCTATGTGACCTTTGGTGATGGAGCTAAAGGAGAAATTCTTGGAATTGGAGACTTGATCAGTGATGGATTACCAAGGCTAGACAATGTGTTGTTAGTAAAAGGACTAACTTCAAATCTGATCAGCATCAGCCAGCTGTGTGATCAAGAGTTGAAAGTGAACTTTAACAAAGAGGAATGTCTGGTAACTGGTAAAGAAGGTGAAGTGCTGATGAGGCGCAGTAGATCAAAGGACAATTGTTACTTATGGATGCCTCAAGAAGAAACAAGCCTATCCACATGCCTTGTAAGCTCAGAAGAAGAAGTCAGACTCTGGCACCAGAAACTTGGGCACTTAAATCTGAGGGGTATGAAGAAAGTCATGTCAGTTGAAGCCGTCAGAGGTTTACCCAAACTTAAGATCAATGAAGACAACATTTGTGGTGAATGTCAGATTGGTAAACAAACACGAAAATCTCATCCAAGGTTGGAGCATCAGGTAACAACAAAAGTTCTTGAACTGTTACATATGGACTTAATGGGACCTATGCAAGTTGAGAGCATTGGAGGAAAGAGGTATGCTTTTGTGGTTATTGATGATTTTTCAAGATTCACTTGGGTAAGCTTCATTAGAGAGAAATCAAACACTTTTGATGTGTTTAAAGATCTGTACACTCAATTACAAAGAGAAAAGGATAGTGTCATTGTCAGGATCAGAAGTGACCATGGGAAGGAATTTGAAAACAGTAAGTTCTCTGAATTCTGTTCCTCTGAAGGAATCAAGCATGAATTTTCAGCTCCCATAACACCTCAGCAAAATGGTGTTGTTGAAAGGAAGAACAGAACCTTGCAAGAATCTGCCAGAATTATGATGCATGCAAAACACTTACCTCAGTATTTCTGGGCAGAAGCAATGAATACAACATGCTATGTTCACAATAGAGTGACTCTGAAGACAGGCACTACAACTACTCTGTATGAGTTATGGAAAGGAAGAAAGCCTACTGACAAGTACTTTCATGTATTTGGAAGCAAGTGCTACATTCTGGCAGATAGAGAAAACAGGAGGAAATTGGATCCAAAGAGTGATGAAGGAATCTTTCTGGGTTACTCAACAAACAGCAGAGCATATAAAGTTTTTAATTCCAGAACCAAGGTTGTAATGAAATCTATCAATGTTGTAATAGATTATTTACCTACTGAAAAGGTGGCTGATGTGGAACCAGATGTTGTAACATCAGAAGAACAGTCAGACACACCTGCTGTGGAAAAGGAAGTAGAGTCTGAAGAAGGTGAAATTGATCCAGATCATGCTTCAACAAGTAAAGGACCTTCAATCAGAATTCATAAGGATCATCCCAAAGAACTAATCATTGGGAACCTTGATCAAGGAGTCAGAACCAGAAGATCAGAGGAAGTGACTACTGATTCGTGCTTTGTGTCAAAATTTGAACCCAAGAATATTAAAGAAGCACTTACTGATGAATTCTGGATTGATGCAATGCAAGCGGAACTGAATCAATTCAAAAGAAGTGAAGTGTGGGACCTTGTTCCAAGACCTGTAGGCATGAATGTCATTGGAACTAAATGGATCTACAAAAATAAATCAGATGAACATGGAAATGTGACCAGAAACAAGGCAAGGCTAGTTGCTCAAGGGTACACTCAGGTGGAGGGACTTGATTTTGATGAAACCTTTGCATCTGTGGCCAGATTAGAATCCATAAGATTACTTTTGGGTGTAGCATGTATACTTAAATTCAAACTGTTTCAAATAGATATGAAGAGTGCTTTCCTAAATGGGTACTTACATGAAGAGGTTTTTGTTGAACAACCAAAGGGATTTGTGGATCCTAATTTTCCTAACCATGTTTACAAGTTGAAGAAAGCTCTATATGGATTGAAACAGGCACCTAGAGCATGGTATGAGAGACTTACACAGTTTCTGGTTACTCAAGGCTACAGAAAAGGAGGAACTGACAAAACACTATTTGTGAAAGAAGAAGATGGAAGTCTGATGATAGCACAAATATATGTTGATGACATTGTCTTTGGTGGAATGTCAAACCAGATGGTTCAACTCTTTGTTCAGCAGATGCAGTCTGAGTTTGAGATGAGTCTTGTGGGTGAACTAACCTACTTTCTTGGTCATCAAATCAAGCAGATGGAAGACACCATATTCATTTCACAGAGCAAGTATGCAAAGAATATAGTCAAGAAGTTTGGGATGGAGAATGCAAGCCATAAAAGAACACCTGCAGACACTTACCTGAAGTTGACCAAAGATGAACAAGGTGTTGCTGTTAATCAAAGCCTGTATAGGAGCATGATTGGAAGTTTGTTATATCTAACTGCAAGCAGACCAGATCTAACCTTTGTTGTTGGAGTCTGTGCTAGATACCAGGCTGAGCCAAAAATGAGTCATTTGACTCAAGTGAAGAGGATTCTGAAGTATGTCAATAGTACCAGTGACTATGGCATTATGTACTCACACAGTGGAAGTCCTGTGTTAGTTGGGTATTGTGATGCTGATTGGGCAGGTAGTGCAGATGATAGAAAAAGTACATCTGGTGGATGCTTCTTTCTGGGAAACAATCTGATTTCATGGTTCAACAAGAAACAGAATTGTGTGTCTCTATCTACAGCTGAAGCTGAGTATATAGCAGCTGGTAGCAGTTGTTCCCAATTGGTGTGGATGAAGCAAATGCTGAAGGAATATAATATTGAACAGGATGTTATAACATTGTATTGTGACAATCTAAGTGCTATCAATATTTCAAAAAATCCCATACATCATAGCAGGACTAAGCATATTGATATACGTCATCATTTCATCAGAAACCTTGTGGAGGAGAAGGTTGTGCAGCTTGAACATGTGGACACAGAAGAACAACTTGCTGATATATTTACAAAAGCTTTGGATGCCAAGCAATTTGAAAACTTGAGGAGTAAACTGAGAGTTTGCTTGTATGAGGAGTTATAACAATTACAGATGGCTGAGGGTGAGCAAGCAGGAAGTGAGGGTGATGAAGATGATACTGATCTTACTGTAAAAGCTGTGTCTGATGACAAAGCAGCCTCTGATGCTAAGTCAGTTTGTGTTTCCTGTGTGAAGACTGTATTTTGTCAAAATTATTTGGCTAAAAAGGGGGAGATAATAAACAAGTGTTCAACAATTCAGAAGTATTTCAGAAGTTTCAGAAGCACTACAATTCAGAAAGCCAATTTGCAGTTCAAAAGCTGTTGTGATCTGTTTCAGGGGGAGTCTCTGTTTCAGGGGGAGTCATGACAGAAGCAGATGTGCTTCAGGGGGAGTGTTATTTATTGATGTGCTTCAGGGGGAGTGTTGTTTTTTTTAACGTAGTGTTTTATCCGCTGCTGACTCTGTTGCTACGTTTATGTGTGGTTCTTCATGGTTGAATACTTTGTTGTGTGAAGAAGCTTGTACTTTGTGTGTCTCTCTGTTCAGTAATTGATTTTAGCCAAAAATTTGCCAAAGGGGGAGATTGTTGGATATTTGGTTGTTGGCTACATGTTTTGCTAAAATCAAATATACAAGTAGTTGTGGAGTGCGTCCTCAGAAGCTGGGTCAGAAGCTGAAATCTCAATATGTATGTCTTCAGAAACTGGAACAGTACTTCAGAAGCTGATGTTCAGACGCTGAACAGTACTTCAGAAGCTGACCTTCAGAAGCTGAATTGTTCAGACGCAGAACTTCAGATGCAGACTTCAGAAGAACCTTTAGAAACTGGTTTTCTGCGTTCTGGTTATTTTCTCATAAGATCTTTTGAAGATTTAATTGAAGAATACTCCTTGCTGCATTTGTTTCTAGAAGGAAGATTAATTTACGTGAAGATCTTTGTTGAAGATTGGTTTCTGTTATTTAAGAATATATTTTCAGAATAATCTTTGGAAAATATATTTCTGAAATATAATTGCTTCTATGTGCTTCTAAAAGAATTCTGGAAATATATCTTTGGAGATTATTTGGGTCAGAATTATGTTGCTGCTGAAGCTATAAAAAGAGGACGTTGCTGATTGAAGAAGGACATCAAAAACAGAAGTCATTATAGAGAGAGTCTTAGTTTTAAGTCTGTAAGCTTTGTGATTTGTTCTGTACACCACTCATCTGTTACAGTTGGTTTAGGTTTATTGAGTTGTAATTCAATTAAAGCTTTTAAGCAAAAGTGACTTTGATGTTTTGAAGTGTGTCTTCATCCTTGTTTGTTTAGAGTTTACAATCACTGGGGCAGTGATTGCTTGAGTAGGAAGTAAAAGGGGTTCTTATATCTAGGAGTTCCTAGGTAGAAATTCCACGGGTAGTGATTAAGTGAGAAGGCTGTGAGAAACAGGGGTTGTTTACATAGTAGTTCGAATTGATACTATTTTTAGTGGATTTCCTTCCAGCCTCTAGACGTAGGTGTGTTTGTCACCGAACTGGGTTAACAAATCGTCTGTGTTCTTTACTTTCTGTCTTTTATTTTGCTGCTTCTGAACCACTGTTTTTCATACCCTGTTTAGCTCTTTTACGGTTCAGACTCAGGAATTGCCAGAATTTCAGATTTCACTTTTCTTCTTCAAAACGACCAGATTGTTCCTTTACACATCCAGAACATTCTGGATGTTCAGTTTGCCTTTGGTTCTTTACGTGAGAGGGATACAGCTGTGATGAGCAATTTTTTGTTATGTAGAAGTGACCTTGCTTAGGTCATTCTCTTGTCCTATCATGATGTCATGATATTTCACATGTGCTTTAATCATTTTGATGAGATATTTATCTTTTAATGGGCTTGCTTCAAATGGGTCGAAAATTCTTAAAGCCCAAGACATTTTCTCATATGATTTTCATGTCATGATTTCCTTTTTGCTTTCTTGTCTTTTGATGTAAATGTTTTATTTGATTTGTGAATCCAGAATGTTCTTGTAACAGTGACCAGAACATTCACATGAAACAATTCTCACAAAGCAAATTAGTAGATAACAAGATGAAATAAATTTAACATGTTTGTAATCTTTAAAACTTCAAATAAGGATTTTGTCTTCAATAGTATTGAGTTCGATTGGGAGGTAAGTAAAATATGACCAATAATTATTTCACCTATGAATCAAACTCTATTACTTTTTGTAGAGTTCATTGACCAGTTCAGTTCAATAATTTGGTTAAATAGATCAGTTTGGTAGAGTTAAATATTTTTTGTTGCTTAGAGCATGATCAACATAATAGGCTTTTAATTATATTTTTTTAGTCTTATCTATTTAAAATAAAGTTTAGTCGGACCCAAACCTGATATAATCTAAGTTGTAGGCCCCTATTGATCAACCTAATTTACTTCCACCCTAATAGCGTCGATCGAAAGTTACAACCTAAATATAATTTAGTAGGTTTATAAATCTAATTACCATGACCATGGACCCCGGACCACTGTGCCATTGGGCCTTGGGCCATTGCGTGAAAGCTGGGCTGGTAGCCATCCGTAAAAACAAAGGCAATTTTTTCCACTCCATTATCTTCTGACACATCCTATTTATTTTCAAAAATATTCTCGTTTGATTATATAATCCGAACACTTTTATAGTGATATTCGGATTATATAATCCAAAAACTCTACCCAGAAATCATATTGTAATTGATACAAAGGTCTATGTTGACCATCATATTATCCTCACATAAACTGCAAAACAATTTTGGAGACAGTAAGAGTGGTCGACAGTGACCAGTATCATAACCCACTCCCATAATTAGTTTTATGTGAAAAATGGATAAAATTCAATTAAAACATCACAAACCGTCCAAACCTTGCTTGTAACGCCGATATCCATATACTAGGATGGTTTGGATTATATAATTCAAAATATTCTAAGAATGAATTTTGATTATATAATTTGAACCAGTCCCAAACTGTGTTATAACTTGAGGTTTGAAGGGTTTGGCAGGGTTGAGAACAGAAAAAAATTAATTTCAACAACACACACAAATGATCATGGATTGGCCAAACTTAAATCTTCATCCGGTCTATCCATGTAAGCCCTAATTCATCGTAAGTCCTGGGACGAATCAAGCTTTCTCGAATATCTTCAAAAGATCTTACCAAGGAAATGTCCAACTCGATCAGTCCTTTAGAAATGTATTAACCAAATATAGAGAACATGGTTCTAATGTCATCGTCGTTCATGAGCTTCATTTGAGTCAACCAGACAGTTCCATCTGAGTTGGTCGATGGAAGACGATACTCAACACTATCCACCCTCCTTGTGTCTCTGTTGTTTAGTCGATGGTTAGTTTGGTTCAACTGATCCTTCAACCCAAACAGTGTGACACCAACCCAGACCCTGGAAATATTTGGTTTTCCTCCGTTGTACTAAATTGCGGCTAGCTTGGTGTTCAAATCTATTGGATAAGTGTTCATCGTTGGTTTAGATCAAATGAACCAAGTACACCAATTTATAGAAGTTTATGTGCGTCGTGTAACACATAAATTGTCAGTGCAATGTGGAGCACATAAAGATCTTATACTTGACATATTCATATTATACAATCCGTAATATTCCAAACCCTCAAAAGTACGAGTTTTAACACGTACTTGGACCAGTTCAGATGATATAATCCGAACAATTCTTGAATGGTTTATGATTATATACTCAAAACTAGTTCAAAATATGGACGATTTCTTGGTTGGCAAAACTGACTCATTTAACATGTGTTTGTTGGGTTCCTTGACTGGTCAGACTCTCTTGACCTCATTTTTTGACCCTCATTGATTGATCGTTACACTCTATGCAGACTCTCTCCACAAATTCCCCCTATAAATATCCACTCATTCTTCACAAGTGCTCATTTCATCTCACATTATCTCCTTCTCTTTTATAGTAGTGTTCATGATGCTAATGTTCAACCGTTGACCTTTCATACAAAAAATCCTCTCATGTTGTAGGGATAATATGAATGGTCAAAGGGCATTGTCCCACTCCGCAAATTCGCTCCATTCGTATGGATTTGAGTTGTCCATCAGAGTCTTCTTCTACCATATAACTCCTTCTGAAGATGTGCGAGAGAAAACAAAACTTCCCCTCCTCTCCTTCTTAGGATGTACGAGAGGAAACAAACCTTTTCCTCATTCCTTCTCCATCTTTTTCTACTACAAATTTAACTTTAAGTGTCTACTAATTTGTTGTAATAAGCATTATGTTAACGTAAATGTATTATGAACCTATTGATTAATTAATAAAATATGTTAAATTATTGATAATTTGTATCACGTTTCCTTACATTTATGTTATTTTTTCATTTTCAATTATGTCATCTTAATAATATATGTCATTGTTGTTTTGAAAAGTTGATTGGAGACCTGGTCAAAACATGTTTTCGGATTATATAATTTGAAAATCCCTATAAAAACGTTCAAATTATATAACCCGAACATAAACATTTTCATAAATAAATAGGGCGTGTGAGAAGAGATTAGGGTGAAAAAATAAATTGCTAAAAACAAATTGATAGTGTTTTTTTTTTATAATGCACAAAATGATACTCCCTCCGTTTCAAAATAATTGTCTTTTTAGCATTTTTTTTCTGTCTCAATATAATTGTCTTTTGAATACCAATGCAACATTTATTATATTATTTTTTACATTATTAATACCATTACTTATTGAATTTCATCCAACTTAACTACTCCACTAATTACAATTAATAAGGGTATTTTAGTAAATGATACTAATTTTAGCATTGAAATTAAAACAATTAATAATTTTCTTAAAATTGTGCACAAACTTTAACAACTATTATTTCGAGACAGAAGGAGTACACTATCCGGTCACTATTATAAGCAAAAATCAATATTTTAGATTCATTCATTAAGTGATGTATGTGGTCTATAATAAAGATCATATACATCATTAATTAAATGAATTTAAAATATAAAATTTTGCTTATAATGATTAGAGGATGTAGATTGGATCCGACTCATATCAATGTATGAATGAAATGATTTCCTCTTTTAATGGATTGAATAAATCGAGGAACAAAAATCTCTTTTACTATATTTAATCTGATTAAAATATATTTGTGACCTTGACAAAAAAAATGTATTTGTGAGTACAAGTAAATTTTAATTCTAAAATTGCTACCGTGGAATGCTTTATTCAAATATTTATTTTACAAGCTAACAAGTAATTGTAAATTGATTATTAGTTTAGCTTATAATTTTCTTTATTATTTATTGAAAAAATTATGCAGCTGAATCTAAAAAGTAACTCATTATTTATAAATAGAAATATCAGTTATTTTTGTACCCAAAAATAACATCAATTAACCGATTTGACTATTAAGAAAAACTTTTTCTTATAAATGGATCACCTAAAAAGGTGATCATAATTAATGGATAAAGTTTTTCTAGTTATACATGTAGAACAATCCATGAAGAAGGTCACATTTATAACATCTTTTTCTCGAAAGTAATGGCTTTGAAATTGGAACATTAGAGTGGTTTGTAATAATTTCTTAGATGTAGTTATCAAATCCCATCTAATACCTCCAAATTTGGCCATCATTGTCTTAACTCTTAAATACAATGCTTCAAGAAGGATGTGGGGAATCGTGGATCCCACTATCATGTGTAGGATGGAAGGTGGCAGTGAAGACACCACAACACAATATATATAAAGGAAGAAATAGGCCCATAATATAATGTCCTAAAGCTGGCACAAGTAAAAAGCAAACAGCCATTTCCTCCTATGGATAACCTTTCATTTTCTTGACTTTATTACCTTCATCAACAACTCAAGTTTTAGGATTTGAGAGATTAATTCTTGTGATCCTCATGTGTATCTTTGAGTGTGTGTACATACATGCATTCATGATTCACGAGTAATTAGATAGATAGGGAAAGGAGAGAGACTCAATTATGGAAGTAACTATGTTGAAAAAAATCAGACATAAAATTATCTCATAATAATAAATCATAAAGAAATATTATCACAAATACATAACTCTAAATAAAATAGAATAAAGAACTCAAACTTATCTATTTTGACTAAGGCATACAAAAATACTAGAAGAATTTTGCAACCACTTGTCATTTCCATTGCCGTATAGGTCTCACAGTCAATATTCTCTATAAACAACAATCACTTCTTGCTAGTTTTGAATTAACAAAGGCAGCAATCCTTGGATGCTCAAGGTATTTAAAATTTGTCAATTATGTGTGTGGTTGCTTTAATTTACTCTCAATTGATGAACTACTGAATTAACCTTTCAAGAGTACAAAAAAAACAAATTGTGTGCTTGATATTTAATCTGAGATGTTACTATTATGAATATGCCTTTTCCCTTTTTTTCGTCTGTCTCTGCAAAACTTCTCTCCCACACACAAATATATATAAAACACATCAACTAATTTTTATGTGGGAGTGTTTTAGCAAGCTACACCTTAGGGTGCATTTAAGCACTTTTTAGTTATCACTTGCTGAAATACTCTTTCTAAAAAAATAAGTGGATGTATTCTGCGAATGCCTATAGGAGTTGCTAGTATACACCCACTTATTTTTTAGAAGGTGTGTTATAACAACATACACCTCAATGTGTATTTATTAGTTATAACTTGCTAAAACACTCCCACATAAAAACTAGTGGGTGTGTTCTAGCTATATAACCCTTTCATTAAAACAGTTTTAACGTTTGCATTGCAAAGTTCTCAACATGCAGGACCGTAAATTCAATTAGTTAGGCCAATAAGAAACATGCAGTATATGTGTTAGGGTTACAAGTCACAATTTAACTCGGTTATACCAATCCTTTAGCCGAGCAAAATTGTGACTTGTAGACGCATGTGTCAAACTTGAGAGTATTCATATTGTACAATTAACTTCAAAGTAGAATTAATTAATCAATATACATTACAAGAGGTTTTACAATATCAATCAATCATGACTTCATATCATTATAAACCTTTGACTTTTATGACAATTACTGTTCAAATCTCACATACGGTTGATTATAGTGGACAATGTAAAATTTTTCATGTGTATGACAATTAAACTGTAAATTTTTTATGTGTATGACAATTAAACTCTAAAAAAGATGCACAAGTCTAACATTTTGACGTGGATACTCAATGGCTGATTTGGTACTGTGTTATAAATTCAAAAGTGGGTCCTTCACTTTCAATAAATGAATAACAAAAATACAAATTTGGCTGGCTAATCGTTTGGAGGTTCAACTTTTTTCTCTACTATTCACATTGAATCCAAACTTTACCATTTCTTTTTGGATACTTACATATATCTGTACAATTAATACTTTTTTCTCTTCAATATTTGATTCATGAATGGATTATAGAATATGATGGGTCTAAAGTCCAAAAAGCATATCTTTAAGCTTTTGTTGGAAGGGGCTCCACACAACGAAATAATGTGATTGAAACTCCAGCCGAACAACGGGACATAAACTCTAAAGAGGTTTGAATTTTAAATTCTCCACTTATTTACTTTAAGGACATTACAATATGCAAAAACCGAGGTTCGAACTTTATATTCTCCACTTATTCTATCCAATTGTTCAACAGTCACTGACTTTCAAAGAATATAAACTTATTTCGAGACCTTTGAATGGATCACACAACAGACTTTTCTTTTCTTCATAGATTTCATTTATTGGATGAAATTCTATTCCAGACGTGTCATACACTAAATGTTAATCGTGATTCAATCCTTTTTGACGGAGTTTAGCCCATTCCACGGTATCCAAATCATTGTTGTTGGAATAGGAGGTTTTATACTTTCACATTATTTCATGGTGATCACTCGCAAGTCGCCCTATTTTGAATATGAAGTGTAATTGTCATCTAAGATAGGACATCTGCATGTTGAAGCATTGGTCACTTTCCTAGTTACAAAATAATTTTACAATCTTCCAAAGTTTTTTTTTTTTTTATGTTATATAATCTTCCAAAGTTGAAACTGTTCAAAATAGTACGTATGTACTAATTAAGTAAACCAGATGGGAAGCATCAATTCAGCATTTCATCCGGATCGACACACCTGAAATCTCAGTTCATAAATTATTTTAATTCATTATTTTTTTTGAGGAAATTATTCGTTATCTTTTGTCAAATGAGTATCTCATCTTCTACGTAATCTAATATCAATAAAATTTCACCCCTCCAAAAAAAAATCATGGGTGTTTTCAATTGCATATGAAATTTATGAGGTAAATAGTAATTAAAGTGTTTGTTGGTGAACAAATGGATTTGGTTTTGAGAAAACATAGAAGAATTGTGACAAAAGAGAATATGAGAGAGAAAGATAGAATATATGAAAAGAGACTTAAGATTTTATTCACATGAATCATGTATATATACAACTTGTATTCTGTTGCTTGCAGCGCAATAAGTAAAGTCTCGCGTCCTTAAAAAAAAAAGTAAAGTCTCAAGTCTTAACTAATTACGGAGAAGTAGTTACAATCTGTTTCTAATTAAGTAGAGCATATCCAATCAAACATATACAAGAGTTTGTAATTATATTTCAACAGTGTTTAAGTCCTAAAGCCACAAGATTTGATATAAACGCTTAAATTTAAAGAAAATATTGTGTACATCCATGCTTGTTTATGAGACTTTTGGGGGCCTAAGGACAAATATACTTGGGTCCTAACTAAGTATATAAAAAATTTGAATTCCTTAAGTGTGAAAATAATTTGCTTGAAGATGATAATGTTTATTACGTTAAGAATTAAATTATCTAATAAAAAACATCAGACTTCACATATAAAATATTGAATTTCTTATTTAATATCCAAAAGCTCATACAAAATAAATTCTACGAGTATTTCAAGATGCAAAGTCACTAATAATTGTGTCTACATCAATATGTTATATGATATCTTTCTCAATACATAAAATGACTAGACCTTTCAACCTTTATTCTGACATTGTGGGTCTTTGTGGGTCTCAAGTAGTTTTTCAATATTAGTGATATGTTCAACACTGTTCTCATGTTAGTTTCTCACTTAAAGCTTCCAATCATTCACTCCATCATTTGCTAAAAGACTCTTGTGACTTATATTTTGAGAAGTGAACAATTTATAGCAAAAACAATATACTTTATCTACATGTTTAAAGTAAACCAAATATTTTCTTTCGAAAGTCTTTCCATTACTCAAATTTATGAAAAAAAAATAAGAATATGAAAAAATGTTTAGAAAGCTTGTCTATAAAAAATTTGATATTCAATTCCCTAATAGGCCATTTTTCAATTAAAATGTCTTTTATTTTAACATCAAGATTACCTCAATTTTTAGGATCATAGATATCTAAAGGAGAGATGAAGTGGTCATCGATACCTATATCAATATTTGACGCATCAAGAACATTATCATTGCCATCATTCAAATTTTCATTAGATTTTTCAAGATTATCTTCTACAACCAATCTATCACTATTCGAAGACTATTCTACTCCTTTAAAAACAAATTTTTTGTTACCATCATATTTGTACGAAGTTTCTACCGTCGTTTAGCAGTGACTAATATCCGTTGGGGAAACTTGTGGGGCACACAAGGTGGGTTCTCTCCTCCCAATGGATTTTTTTCATACGCAGGATGCAGTAATCGAACCCTTGACCATCATATTTTGTATTATTTATTTTTTGCTTGTTCTAAGAGTTTAACGGCAACTCACACACACACAATCTGTTAAAAAAAATGAAAAATTGTGGGTTCGAACCCGCATCCCAACATATGAAATGTTTATTCAATATTTTTCTATCCAAATCGTATTTAGACGAGAAATATTGATGTATCTATCAATAACATAAATGAAAAGTGAATTCACATAACATAAAATAAAAGTGATATATATATATATACACTTGAAAAAATATAATTAATATCACTTAAAAATTAAATTGACAATTTTTTGGGACTAATATTTTTTTAAAATAGGTAAAAAAAATTGGGAGGATAAATAGGAAAGTTGTCGTAGAGCAAAAGGGGGTAGAAATTTAAGAACAACATTTAAACAAAAATAAGAAATGTAAAAACAATCAACCAATGGCAAACAAAATAAATTCACAGTCTCATCACATTCAACAAACTAGATTCTATTCTTACAAACTAACAATACAAACTAGATAAACAACTTTGTTCTTGCATGTTTTCTGATAGTATAATGGGTCAACCCGAGTCAATACCCCAACCACCACCCTTTCCTTTGTGTTAAAGATCCCAACCCAACTAAGTCTTGGATCCTCAACACCATTCAAGGAGTTTTTTCACGCGCGGTTCGTTCTTGACTCCACACCCCTCATGTCCTTTCCATGCGCCACTTTCAATCTCTCAAATTAAATAATATACTAATTAAATTAAAATATTAATAATAACACTACTCATCACTCTTATAGTTATTGAGGTGAAACTCAAGTAAGATATATATCAATTTGAAAATAGATTTCACAAACTAAATTTCACCTCATAACTACGGAATTGATTTCCCTACAATCAACATTTTCTTGAAATCGTGATAATAGTGGTTGTCTGATCTTGACCGAACAATCATTGCCACGTGACTGCAAATATATCATCTAAAAAAACTTGTTACAAAATACAAACAACTCAAAGTGGAGTCACATGAGAGTTGATGTGTCATGTGACATTAACTCTCACATTGGAGTGCTACTTTTATCTTTTGAATAGTACATGAAATGAGATTGTTCACCGTTTCCACTGATTCCACCGTGAGTTTTGCCGTCGGAAGACTGTTCACAAGTATCTGGAATGCTACTGTCAAAAGTGATCCACTCGCTCTCCGCTGCGACACGTTGTCGTGATTACCACTCCCGTCGCTGTGTCCATCTGGCAACACGGCGAAACCCGATGGAAGAAGCGCAACGTAAGCTGAGTCACCGCCGTTCATTACTACATGCATTGCAGGAATATCTACCGGCGCGTACACAACAAGCGATCCCGATGCGTCGGTGCTTGTTTCTTGTAGAATCAACATGCTACTTTGATTTGAATTCATAGCCTGTAACACGAAAAAACAACGTTAAAAAAATTAAAAAATTATTTCTTTTTTGGAGTTTTGTTGGATACGAATACTTGTAATTAAAATTAATTCAAAATTTAAATTTAGTTTCAAATAATTAAATATTAAAAGATGATATGACATTAAATAAACAATTAAATGATAAGTAGACATCCAACAAAATTTCGTGATGTAAGAGTGTTTTTTGAAATAACTATTTATATTTTATGTGTTGTAGTTTTCGTTAAGTTTTAGGGTGGGGGTGGTAGTCAATAAGTCAAACCTTGGTACCACTTTTTTTGGTTTTTTCCGTTCTAAATGAACTTACTTCAAAATTTAGCTTAAAAGAATGAGGTCAGAACTCAGAAGTTAGAAAAATAGAAAGTTGACAAAAGTTTCAGATTTTGACTTTTTGGAAAAATTTGCTGAAACAAACGCTGCCCTGTTTCTGTTACAAATTGTCTTCATAGATGCTTCCAAATATTTCCAACCCTGTCCTTCTCAGTTTCACCTTTTCATCCAATGACTACGCGACAAAACAAGATTCACGTTTCTTCTTCTCTTGAAAACGTTATCGTCATACAACAATCAAATCAAGAATAGGAAAACGTACACCATTCATTTCTAATTTCAATTTAGAAAGTTTGATCATATATAAATAAGTGGTGACATCTTGGGTACCCATCAAATAAAAGGTGGATAACGCAACCCATGAGTTGGTATCAATCAAAATTATTTGTTTGTTTTCTATTATTTTTAATATTATATAAATACATTATTTTGATTGGGCCAACTCAACATGGGTAGTATTACCCACCTTTTATTGATGGGTAAACAAGAATTTCCCTGAACAAGTAGCTCAAATTGAATCATATTTCACTATGGTAATGTCGGCAATAATATGGTTTTATAAAATATTTACATAAAATTTATAGATGAAAAATTATATTTATACAACTTAAAGTTTTTTGTTTCTACATATTCGTCGTTAATACAATTTTTTAGTAATATATGGTAATTAAATTTTAAATAAAATTGGTCTTTTTTTAATCTTCTAATCATGTCTACCATTTTTTAAAACACTTAATTATGGTATTAGTGTGGAAAATAAAGACAAAAAAACACTAAACGAATTCTAAAATATAATTTTAAACTCAAAATATGATTAAAAAAAATGGCATTTAAGATGGAAGAGATATTCATACACTAGCTCGTAGGAGGGAGACACAGTTGCCAAGGTCATGTCCTTTGGCAATATGAGCCATCTCTTGCATTGGACCACCGTTGGAGAGTATGTCCCATTCACTTCTAAGCCTCTCGTTGCGGAGGAAATCAAAGACTTTTTGTGGTGAAGCGGGTAGCCAAACAGAGGTTGCTGCACTAAGCACAATCCCCGGTGGCTCGCCCGGATCATCCACACTCTTCCTTGTCATTACCCTAACGTTCTCGCCCACATTCCCTGCATTCAATTTGTTCCATTTGTGCACCGTTGATGCACAAACTCCGGCATAAAAGTTGTTTGTCATTCGGTGTGCTAGCTTTAGCATGCTACGCCTTCCCCCCGCACTTATTGCTACACATAGGAACATAACACAGTGGGTTATTGTGGACAAATGCATTTTGTTAAATGTGTGTGTATATATATGGTGTTTGAATCCTCTATACAACTACAACATCATAATGTAGTTGTAAGTTGAGGATCCACGTTGGTACGTGTGGATGGATGGATATATACCCGAGTGTTCTCTAGAGGGGAGTGATGATGACATTAAGATGGCTAGACATTCACATTGGCGTTGGAGGGTTGCAACCCAACGTTGTGCGCCAAAACCCATGCCTAAGCTTAGCAAGGGTCTATAGAGCTGGTGAACTTGGCTTTCTTCATATTCTGCATGCTCCACCCATGTCACCTGCATCATATGTTAATGTAAATCAACCACGTTATTGGTTATACCATTACCATGCTCATTTTCCTACCATATTCATGAAATTCCAACTTTGAAAGGTTTATTAGTTTATTGTAAACATAAAAAAAAAATTATCTACAACAGCAGCACCACAACAGTTGTTAGCTATTAGATCTAAATGTAATTAAGTAATTATTGTTGAATCTTACAATCAGAATTACTGATGAGTCCGATACGAAATTCAAAGTCTAAGCTTTAATAATGGTCGGACGCGTTCTAAATAATTGAGTTATTAAATTTTCCTGAAATTAGTAGTTACATCTGAAATCACAATGTGTTTCACAAAATTACCGTGACATTGTCATTTTATTAAAGCTCATATATATAATTTGGCAAAATCAGGATTGTTCACGGTAATTTTATCGTTCTCACAATGTATTTAAGCTGTCATCATTCACACATGTTGAATAGGAATGAAGCTGCTGATTGATTATGATCATGATGTACATGTATGAACAGAAAATCTTGGAGAAAGCCTGGCAAGTTGACTCAACGACAGACCAAGGTATCTATCTTATGGAGATCGAGCAACTACATACATAAAATAATGGTACTACTAGGTAAAGCCATCATCCGGGATTTTAGAGAAGCTACGTGCAATATAAAATTAGGTTCATCGAGATTTGCTATATTTTGCAGTGTGGTGAACTCATCCCAAACACTTATAGCAAAAAGACAAAATATTCAGTCTATTATCTTGACTCAAAGGGTCCACATTGAATATATATTATATAACATGTTTTTATAGGGTTCAAAACCAGGTCAGACACAATTTCATGAATTAAAATAATATTCTTATAGGGAACAACCAGCATGAAAGATTGGAATAGAAACATCATATGAATTTTTAATAGAATGTGATAAAGTTAAAAAAACAACAAATTAATTACTTAAAGGGTTCGTAATTAATGTGTTCATGCAGCTACCAAAATTTAAGTGATGGAGACTTCCATGAATAAATTAATGGATTCACCTAGATTTCACCTACATTGATGTGTCTATCACTCAAATAATTTATGTGATCAAAATATACCAGAGTTAGTAAGAGTTTGACATTATAATTTCAAATAATGAAGTTCAAACCTCACTAACAACTTGTAAATTTAATGGCGATTAGTGCCAATTTAATTGATAATAATTCATCTTCTGCCTAATTTTTTAAAAAAACTGGTTAAAATTGAAGTTTATAATATAGTTGACACAAGAGGAAGCATCCTAACCCTGGTTGCATATTTGAGAGACTAATTATAAAATCAATAACATGGGAATCATCACTGACAGAGTGGTTCTATAGTGAATACTCACTAAACAAGCTGAAATATTACTTTGAACCATGAGCTTTCTAAGTTGCTTGGGAAAGCAAAAGCTCCATGATTCCTTAGCTTTGTGTTTTCCCCCTTCCCAACTTTAAAATATTGCTCAATTCAGCTACCATGTTTCAATTACTTGTACACCAACTTGAAATAAATAAATGTGATGAAAAAAAAAAACAGTTGAGATAGTAGTACGGTTTACTATAGGTGTCCTTTACATAGATTACAAAAATAATCAGGATACAACTTTGGACAGATTGTGAATCCTTTTTTACTTTTTGGAATTTGATAAGGTAAAAATGCAGTAAATTAAAAACAACGATTCACACTACTAGGAAAAATTGAAAAAACAAATTAAATTAGAGATGAAAAATATAAAATTGGTTTCTAAATTTGATGTCCCTAACATGTATGCCAATGTTAGAGGTTGATTTTGCATTTTTGTGTTACTACCTTTTCGTCGTTATTTAAATTTTGGTCGCTATTTCAACTTTTAATTTGTATAAACTAATAATGTAAATTTTTTAAATGCATCTATTAGCATCTCATCATATAAATATATGTGAAGATATTTTAATAAATAGTTTTTTTTTTTTTTTTTACCTTAGAGTAACCATTTGGCATATCTTGAACCACACAACCAGAAGGAAGCCTCCTACAGTTAAGAAAAGTGGGTGCACCAGCTGAAGTTTCTCTGATGGTATCTATGGACACATCAACCACTGCCCATACCCCTTCTGCATGCTGCTTGCAAAACCGTAGAAAACTCACCTCACGAACAGGAACCAATGGAGAAAGTACTTGAAGTTCAGCTTGCATCTGTCAACAAATAAATTTCATGTGCTAAAACAAAAAATATATAGAGGTGTTTTTGAAGAGATGAAAATAAAGGGTAACTAAAACATTATAGTATTATTCCTTAAAAAAAACATTATAGTATTATTATTCAAAAAAACAATATAGTATTAATTTTGTCAAATAATAAATCATTATGGCATTAATGGAAGGTAACAATTTCTGTTTATGTACTATATAATTTATATACCAGTTGTAGAGCACCATTTCTGGTTCCATTTATTCCACTAGATATCACTTCAGTTGTGGAGCTTCTTGCAATCACACAAGGGAACATCTCTGACCATCGATTCTGTTATACAACAGAAACAAAATCAGATTCAAGTACAACAATTTAGTATATATTAATAAATTATCACTAAAAAATTATATTTGCAACATAAATTTATTAAGACAAAATATATAATTGTCTATGATAATTTTATCATCAAACAAATTGCTTTCTAGTAGTTTCTAAAATATTTTGTAGTAGTAAACTAATAGTAAATAAATAATAGCTTGATTATATTCCTTAAAAAAATAGCTTGATTATAGTTCAAATTAAACATAAGATAATTGTAAAAATTGGAGCAGTCATTAGTTTTTTTTTTTTTTGACAAATGGAGTAGTCATTAGTGTCACCAGTATTAATAATAATTTTCATTTCTTCAATTTTTTCTTAATAAATTTCTAGTATAGTACTAATTATATTCATCCATGTAAAATGAAAAAAAGAATCATCCTAATTAGCCAAGAATGATTGAAAGGCTAAGAAGAGAAGTTGGAGAAAATTGAATGAAGTAGTTGAAAAAGGCTTACTGAATCCATTAAAGTTTCAACAAGAGCCAAGCTGTTTATGATAACAACACCACTTTCTCTAGAAGCCTCAGAAACAAAACCATTTGGTTTCAAACCAATACAAGGAGTACTAATAATCCTTGTATATTCCTCATGATTAAAAATTTCTTTTCCACCTTCAACACTTCTAATCCAAAGAGGCTCATTAGTTTGTGCCATCTTCACCAACTCATCCATTGCAGCCAAAGCAAGTTCAAGAAACATAGACCTCTCCATTGATCTATCAAAACCATTACTACTACTATTTGTTACCATATTTGTTCCTCTTGTAATTGAAGGTGGTGACATTGACACCATGCCAAAATCTTGTCCTAAAGGCAACGTTGAAGGCAAAGTATTGTTCAAACCAACAAAACCAATTTCTAAACTTGAGTTTGGTAACGACGTAATTGGACGGCCTAAAAACTTGCCGGCAAATGTACAAACTCGGTCTAATTCATCTTTTAATCTTGCATTCTCAATTTTTAGATGTTGTTCTTCAAGTGAAATTTCACTAATAATTGCTGGTCCTCCACAATTTGAACACATGGGATTCCTCATTGCTTCTCTTATTGACATGTTCTCAGCTCTTAGTTTATCATTTGCTTGTCTAAGTAGTGAATTCTCATGACGTTCCAATTGAGTCTGTTATAATCATCAAACATTAGTACTAGAAAAAGTTGAAATAACGACAGAAGTTAAATTAACTAAAAAATTAGAGACGAATTTTACCATTTTTCATTTCTAATTTTTTTAACATCAAAATTTATTAGAAAAAGAAAAAGATACTATTCCATGTGAATACAAAGACTTTTGGAAAGTGTTTTTTTGGTTACCTTCATTTGTGTTCTTCTATTTTGGAACCAAAACTTAACTTGTCTTGTTTCCAAACAAAGCCTTTTGCTAAGTTCAATTCTTTGTTTTTCATCAGGATGAGGACACTCTTTAAACATCCTACAAAATATAAAAGACAAAAAAAAAATTAAACCCAACAATTATTTTTTATAAACTTCATAAAAAAGATGAATTTTTTCATGAAGGAAATTATGATATATACGATTCAAGTTCTTGAATTTGTTGAGGAGTGTGTCGGTGATAACGTTTTTTTCTTGGTGGATTGTCGGCAACATCAAAATCATCACCAGAAATACCATCCATGTTATCACTACCAGATCTGCAGCTTTCATGTTCTTCTTCTTCTTCTCTATTCCTTCTCAAACCATTATTTGTTTGATGAAAATTCTCAGCCATTAATCTCTTCAGATCACCACCTTGTCCTTCTATATTTGTTTGCTGTAATATTCAAAATTTTCCAAACAAAATGAACATAAAAAATAGTTTGAAGTAAAAATATAAAATCATATTAGTATCAAAAGAAAATAATCTCTTACAAGTGCTAAAGATAGACCAGATGAGTTGAACATGGATTTAACCAAAGTAGGAGTTGATAAACGAGGTTGTGAGATTGCACTAGAAGGCATTATTCTACTGTTGTTGATGGTGTTACTAACTGATATGATTTTATCACTTTCACTACAACCTGGCTTGTTGTCACCAAAACTCATCAAAGTAGAAATTTTTTGCTTTCTTTTCTTTTGTTAATCAAGCTCCACAAAAGGTTCTTCATACATAGCATGGTGTTATTGTTACTAGTGATTCAGCTTTGTGAGTGTTTTTATTTTTTTTGTATTGATTCTTCTTATCCTAGAACTTCCAAACTAATGGGTATCTTAAGAAATGAATTGGGTTGTTTAGGATCAGCCTTATATACTTGGGTGTGCGATAAAAAACAAATATTTTTGAAGCCAAGAAAAAGTAATATATATATATATATATATATATATATATATATATATATATATATATATATATATATATATATATTGTTAGACCAGCAACCAATAACAAAAGAATAATAGAAAAACCAAAATAAAAGACAATTTATAAGATCGATCTTTTTTAACGCAATTTGTTCAATAATACCTACATATACGACTATAGAGCAGCTATAGTTTCGTTTGTATTATTTTGATGAATTAGGGTTTGAGTCTTATAAACAATATATAGTACTAAAGGGAGTACAAGAGTATTCTAACCTTTCTTAAAAAAAGTATTATAATCCAGTATATGAAAACATGGAACTAATTAAAATGTTGAATCAAATTAATTAAAAGAGATAATTCAACATTGTATTTTTTGGGACTCGAATCCTTTACCATAACGTTTTCACGTGGTTTCTGATAGATTATAGAATAATCTTAATTGTTTGTAATTAGTCTTTACTAGTTATTATTGTATATTAATGTATATTGATATAGGTTGACTAGTATATTAATGTACATTAATATAGGTTGATGAGGAGCATAATTTGAGGCATTGTATTTTTGTATATATTGGTCTATCATGGAATGAATAAGACACAGAATCAAATTCCTTTATGGTATCAGCAGACTAGGGTTCCTTTCTCTCTAGCTTCCGCAACCCTAAATTGCAAGCCGTCATTCTCCTTCTTCCTCTTCTCTAATCTGCCGCCCACTCACCATGTCTACCCCTCCAAAAAATTCTGAAACTACCAAATATCATCCTTCCTTATCTATCTCCAATGTGAAATGTTTTATTCCCATCACATTGGACTTAGAATCATCACAACATCATTCATGGGCGGCACTATTCAAAGTTCAAGCAAGGGTACATGATGTGCTTGAACATATCATCCCACATACGGAGAAAGACGAGATCACGGCGTATGAAAAGACCAAAGCCGCTGATCTCCCACTCTGTAAGCGGCTTGATGCAGTGGTTTTATAGTGGATTTATGCCACGGTCTCAACCGACATCCTCACTTCTATACTTGTTGACAATGACTCAGCTGAACAGGCGTGGAAAAGGGTTGCTGCTCTTTTTCATGACAATCAAAATTCCAGGGCTATGTATCTTAATAAGGAATTTACCAACACAAGACTTGCTGATTTTTCGACGACAAATACATATTGCAATCGTCTCAAAAGTCTCACCGATCAGCTAGCCAATGTTGGCACTCCCGTCGATGATCACAACCTTGTTTTGAAAATGCTTCAAGGATTGACAGAACCTTATTCTAATTTTGTCATTGTGATGCAAAACAAGAAGAACTTACCTCTTTTTGCTACAGCTCAGTCCAAACTTGCTTTGGAGGAGACCACCCTTTTGGAACGCATAAAACAAGAAGCCCTTGTTACTAACCATAATTATTCTGCTGATGACGGTTCATTTTCCCAAACACCACATCCAAGTAATAATTTCCCTGGTCGTGCGAAGTCCAACAAAAACCGCAACAATAACAAAAATCGCAACAAAAATAGCGGAGGCGGTGGCCGACAGTCTGGTGGGGACGGTCAGGCTGGTGGTGGACGTGGCAACAACCGCTGGGGTGGTCAGACCGGCCGGTGCAACAGCAGTGGAGTCAACCTCCATGGTGGGCGTCGATGCAAGCTCCATGGGCCATGCCTCCCTGTCCTTACCCGACTCAACCTTGGTCTAGGCAACCTGGGCCGAACCAACATGGAGTATTAGGCCCCAGATCACAGCAGCAGCAGGCCCATGCAGCAGCGGCACAGTGGGCTCCAACGGATATTGAATCAGCGATGCACACGATGTCCCTTTCTCAGCCCGATCCAAATTGGTACATGGACATCGGGGCGACATCTCACATGACGTCCACTAATGGTAATCTCTTGTCTTATTTTAATTTGAGCAATAATAATGGTATCACTGTTGGTAGCGGTCAATCTATTCCAATTCGTGGTTATGGTCATACATCCTTACCTCTCCCAAACCCACCTTTATCTTTAAAAAATGTCCTTCATGCACCTAAACTCATTAAAAATTTAGTGTCGGTGAGGAAATTTACTGCTGATAATAATGTGTGTGTGATGTTTGATTCTTTTGGGTTTTCTGTCAATGGTTTACAGACGGGGACACGGCTAATGAGATGTGATAGCATCAGTGAGCTTTACCCCATCACCTCCACCAATCCAAATCAAATTTCTCATCATTCTGCTTTTTTGGCGTCGTCTCTTTGGCATGATCGTTTGGGTCACCCAGGAGCCTCTGTTTTAGAGTCGCTTCGGCATAATAAAATGATTGATTGTAATAGTACTTCTAGGACTAATATTTGTCAATCTTGTGTACTCGGAAAACATATTAAGTTGCCTTTTGTTGCATCCACATCTGTGACATTTATGCCTTTTGATATTATTCATAGTGATCTTTGGACATCTTATGTTTTGAATTCTTCAGGACATCGTTATTATGTGCTTTTTCTAGATGATTATTCTAAGTATTTGTGGACTTTCCCCATTGCTAAAAAATCACAAGCTTTTTTCCATTTTCACAACACTAAAAGCTCATATTCATACTCAGTTTGAACGTGACATTAAAAATGTACAATGTGATAATGGGAAGGAGTTTGATAATAATCTTTTCTGGAATTTTGTGAGTCCAATGGTATTACCTTTCGTTTTTCATGTCCACATACTTCTTCACAAAATGGGAAGGCTGAGAGAAAAATTAGATCAATTAATAATATCATGAGAACTCTTATTATTCATCCATTTGTATCGCCGTCATTTTGGCATCATGCATTGAAAATGGCAACATACCTTCATAATATACTTTCGAGTAAACTATTAGCCAATGAGTCCCCACTCAAAATTCGTTATCAAAAAGAACCATCATATTCTCACATTAGAGTATTCGGGTGCTTGTGTTATCCTCTTTTTCCTTCAACTACAATAACCAAACTCTAGGCTTGTTCAACTCCTTGTGTATTTTTAGGGTATCTGTCAAATCATCGTGGCTATAAGTGTTTTGATTTATCGAATCATAAAATTATCACTTGTCGACATGTTTCTTTTGATGAGAACATATTTCCTTTTGCTACGATGCATGAACCAAAACTCATTACTTGTGATTTTTTAGATAGTAGATTGTCTCCTTCCACGATCCACTATCTTCAACATCAATCATCACATTCACCTGCGGCCGAGCCTACACAAAGAGACCAGCCAACTACTCCACTATCTCCAACGGCCCATCCAACTACTCCACACTCTCCCACGCCGATTCCTATGACTCCGCCCTCACCAAATCTGCCCACATCGCCTAGCCCACATGCTGGACCGGTGCCACTGCCCACACAAATTCAAACCCATCCTACTCTTATTCATGGTCCAGTAACTCACAGCCAACATGGTATTCATAAGCCCAATCCTAGATATAAACCAGACCAAGCTCATAATACCACGGTTACAAAATCACCTCTTCCCCGTAACCCCTTTGCTGCCCTTCATGACCCGAATTGGAAATTGGCTATGGATGATTAATTTAATGCTCTTATTAAAAATAAGACGTGGGATTTAGTGCCCCGTCCACCTGATGTTAATATTATTCAGTCCATGTGGATTTTTACTCATAAAGAAAAGTCTGATGGTTCTTTTGAGCGGCATAAAGCCCGTCTTTTAGGTGATGGTAAAACTCAACAGGTTGGCATTGATTGTGGAGAAACTTTCAGCCCCGTTGTCAAGCCGGCAACAATTCGGATCGTCCTTAGTCTTTCTTTATCAAAAAATTGGCCAATTCATCAGTTGGATGTCAAGAATGCTTTCTTGCATGGTGAGTTAAAGGAGACAGTTTATATGCATCAACCTATGGGTTTCAGGGACTCTGTGCATCCTGATTATGTCTGTTTACTGAGAAAATCTTTGTATGGGCTTAAGCAGGCTCCACGTGCGTGGTACAAAAGGTTTTCTGATTTTGTTTCTATCATTGGTTTCACTAATAGTAAATCAGATAATTCTTTGTTCATTTATCAGAATGGGTCTGATATGGCCTACCTATTGTTATATGTTGATGATATTATCTTGACTGCTTCTACTGATGATCTTCGAAAATCTTTAATGGCTAGCCTTAGCTCTGAGTTTGCTATGAAGGACTTAGGCCATTTGAATGATTTTTTGGGCATACGTGTGACTCGACACAGAGGAGGATTGTTTTGTCTCAACGGAAATATGCAGAGGAAATAATCGACTGTGCTGGTATGCTCTCCTGCAAATCAACTCAAACCCCCTGTTGACACTAAACCGAAGATCAGTGCTAAAACAGGCACTCCTTATGAGGATCCGACTAAGTATCGAAGTCTTACGCTGTTCAACAGATTTGCCTACATATGCATGACCCCCGGGATGAGCATATGAATGCTCTGAAGCGTATAATACGATATATTCAGGGCACTATTCATTTTGGTTTACATCTTTACCCTTCCTTCATAGATGTTCTTGTCTCCTATACTGACACTGATTGGGGAGGATGTTCAGATACTAGACGATCCACGTCAGGGTATTATGTATATTTGGGCGACAATCTAATCTCGTGGTCGTCAAAACGTCAGCCTACTCTATCTCGCTCTAGTACAGAGGCCGAATACCGAGGAGTGGCTAATGTTGTTTCCTAATCCTGTTGGATTCGTAATTTGCTCTTGGAACTACATTGTCGGGTTCGCAAAGCAACATTGGTCTATTGCGACAATGTGAGTGCCATTTATCTGTCAGGCAATCCCGTTCAACACCAACGCACAAAGCATATTGAAATGGATATTCACTTTGTTAGAGAAAAAGTGGCGCGTGGAGAGGTTCGAGTCCGTCATGTTCCTTCTTGTTATCAAATAGCCGCTTCACTAAGGGGTTGCCTCTTATCTTGTTTGAAGACTTCCGTAACAGTCTCAGCGTTCGTGACCCTCCTGCTTCGACTGCGGGGGTGTGATAGATTATAGAATAATCTTAATTGTTTGTAATTAGTCTTTACTAGTTATTATTGTATATTAATGTATATTGATATAAGTTGACTAGTATATTAATGTACATTAATATAGGTTGATGAGGAGCATAATTTGAGGCATTGTATTTTTGTATATATTGGTCTATCATGGAATGAATAAGACACAGAATCAAATTCCTTTAGTTTCACCGTTAGTGGCGGAGCCGCGTGTATAGCCCTTTGTGGGCTTGTGCCCCCCTATGTTTTGAAGGTGTATTTAGCTTCATGCATGCATATTACACACATGACACATATACACTGATATATACACATATCATTTATTTATTTATTATATTTACTCAAAAAAAAAATTATCAATCTTCCATACAAATGTTATGGAACCTATTAAACAAAAACGTGCTTTGCACATCTTCTTTTATGTTGGTTTAATTTTCTTTAATAATTATTAATATATGATAATAATGTAATTATATATTTTGGAAAAATTTAAGAGGTTTTGAATCAAAAGGGGTTATCAATCTTTCTATTAAAATTACAAAAACAATTAGTCATTTTGATTTTTAAATGTGTCATTAGTTAATTAATTTAATCTTTAATATATTTTTCACTAATCAATTTGGTCTATACAATGAATAACAAAAGAAACATTTGAATATGTGTTCATAATTTTGATAAATTTCAAACATTTTAGTGAAAACACATCACACATTTAGAGACCAAAGTGACTACTCCAAATTATTCAAATTAACGTTATACATCGACGTCTAAATTGCTTAAGATGACCCTGCTACAAAATTAGAATGAGTTTTCAAATTATTTAAGTTGACTCTACAACAAATTTATATATATATAACCCCCACTATTCAAAATTTCTTGCTCCGCCACTGTTTCACGGTTGTAGTTTGAGATCGGACGGATCCAATGAGCTATTTCTTGAGAGATATACAATAGAACCATTCATTCACATTACATTAATAAAAATGCATTTACAGAGAGAAGATTTAGATGATAAATTGAAGTGATTCATTAAGGAGAAAGGGAGAGACAAAAAGGTAGAGATATATTTACGCAAACATGTGGACTCACATTTTTTTCTCTTTTTTTCTTTTGAAGAGGAAACATGTGGACTCTTGAAAGCCTTAAAACAAATATGCATCCAAAAAGGGTAGGCTAGTTTGTCTCTGTTTACATTGTGGTCACACTTTCTCTCTTTTTTTTTTCTTTTATCTTTTTTCAGTTCATCCTTCTTTGCTTTTTGTTATAAAGTTTGTGAGCGATTGACAAAAGTTGTAATATGCTTGACGACTTTTTAAGAATAACAAAGAAAAATGAAAATTTACAAAAGCACACATATATGGTTGCATGGAAGGTCTATTCTATCCTTGGAATCTTTCCCAAACTGTTATCGGGGCTCTCAATAATTTGACTAAATTAGCATAAATCACTCGTAATATGATAACAATGAAATAATCACAGAAATTTTCGTGCATTTTTAAATTGAATCAATTATACTACACCCTTCTAAAGGGATAATGGAATTATAGGTTAGGGAAGCGCTATCAGGTGTCTATGAAAGATAAAAATTATATATTGAAAGTTGTGTCAATTTGTTTTTTAATTTTTTTTCTCAATAGATACTTACTATTTATGAAATCTTTAATATACATATGTTAGTAGCATGACCATATAACTTAAATTTCTAATTCGTTCAACGATTGAGAGACGAGAATTTAAATTTTAATCAACGGAGAGGTATAAGAGCAGATATTTTAAAAAAAATGATTGGTTCCACGAGTGGAGGGAGAGATTTTAACGGGAAAAAATGCAAAAAAATATATAATTTTATTGTTGTTCAAAAGAATATTAAATAAAAAAGCTTAAACGATGTAATCATCCGACTTATTTCTTATTTCTCTTAATGGTTGAGGAGCCGAGTGTTGCGATTAGGCAGGAGGAGGCACTCGATTTGTTTTCCGGATTCAAGGTGGGGATCTCTGGTCTTGTGGTTTCACACTTTAAATATATGAATGAAACTTTTTTGTTTTTTTGGATACAATACGACTAAGATATTTTAATAAATTATTTATAATAAACTTATATGCATATAAAATACTTGAAAAAATATGCATTGTTTATTCTTCATTAATTTATAACAATAAAAATCACGATCTGCTAGGCTAGGATAACAACAAAATCATCATTAAAATAACTCGACACACACACACACATCTCCATTGAACTCTCACAATATTGTCTCACTTTTTTTACCTTCATCTTTTAAAGGATACATATCTGGAAAGTATCTTCTAAGTATATGTCTTTATCTGTGGAGTATCCATGAGTATCGGGGGAGTACCACTATCCGATATAGACCCATCTCCATGTTTGGTGTATTCGGGCTTCATAGCTTTTAGTCTAAAGAGAATATTAGGAAGGAACTACTGTAATTTAATTATTTATTGTATTTATAAATTTTGTCAAATTTGGCAATAAATTTTTTCTTTGTTTATTGTATTTAGAAATTTATTTATTCTTTGTCAATTAATGCATAATAATCACTAATTATCAGTTCTATTTAAAATAGCATAAATAACATAGATAAGAAAGAAAATGGTTTTTAAATAACAGTGGAAAGGAAAAATTAGGGTTCGCGGTGAGGTGAAAAGAACGTTAAGATACACATTTCTTTTTTTGAAAATGACCAGATGTTTATAATCTAGTTACTTATAAAACCAGCTTAAGAGGTAATATTGTTAAAACCAATTTTGATAATAATTGTCTCTATAGGTTGTACACCTTCTCAGGTTTCATCTTAATTTTGCGAAAATGTCATTGCATCTAATGTGTTATATTACACCATGAGCAAAACTCAACCAATAGGGAAGAGACACGTATTACTTGTAGTACAAGTAACTAGAGTGTAGTACAATCCTAGTAGCTTTAATACATTTCTATTTCTATATATAGCTTTGTACTTCATTCATTCAATCTAATGAGAATTTTAGTCTTGTTCATTCAATTCATATTATGGTATCAAAGCTCTCTTTGAAGAGAGTTAGTTACAATCCGTAACCGTTTTCTTTACTGCATTTTCGCGCCTTTTCTTGCATTTTCTCACAGTTTCTTGCATTTTCTTGGTGAATTCATTGCATATTCACCATTCTTCTTCTCGTTTATTCGTGGTTTAGAAGAACGATCTTCATTGCCTTGCTGTTTCTTGTTCTGCACTTTTCCAGATTCATCTTCTTCGTGAATTTCATTTCTACATTTCACAAATCTTCATCCTATCACCATGGTTCGTCAAAATTCTACTGCAGTTCAGGTTAATACTGATTCAATTTTCTATGTTCATCCAAGTGAAGGTCCCAATTCAGTTACATTTACGCCTCTTCACACCAGATCCAATTACGTAGCTTAGAAAAGATCAATGCAACGTGCACTTGGTGCGAAGAACAAGCTAGCTTTCATAGATGGATCTATCATTGTTCCTGACATTGATGATTTGAACAGAGGTGTGTGGGAAAAGTGCAATCACTTGATTCATTCATGGATTCTTAACTTTGTTTCTCCACAAATTTCTCAAACAATCATCTTTCATGCTCATGCTGTTGATGTTTGGGAGGAACTCAAAGAAAGGTTTTCTAAAGCAGATCGAATTTGTTTTTCTATGCTTCGTTCTGTTATCAACAATCTCAAGCAAGGATCCAAATCAGCTCTTGATTACTTTACTAAAATGAAAAACTTATGGGAGGAGCTCAATTCTCACATGCATATGCCTATTTGTACTTGCATTCACCCTTGTAGATGTGAAGCTATGCGTGCTGCAAGAAATTTTTGTTTAGAGGATCAAGTTATAAAGTTTTTAACTGGTTTGAATGAACAATTTTCTGTTGTGAAGACTCAAGTGTTACTCATGGATCCTCTCCCTTCTATCAACAAAGTTTACTCTCTTGTTGTTCAAGAAGAAAGCAACAATATTCCTTTGCCTTCTTCAGCTTATGTGGATGATTCCAACATTTTGGTGAATGCAACTGATGCTAGCAGAAGTTATGGGCGTGGAAAGAACTCTTATGGTGGTAAAGGTTCAAGGTTTTGCACCTTCTGCAATCGTTATAATCAGATTGTGGAAACATGCTGTCAAAAGCATGGTTTTCCTCCTTTTAACAAGCCTAAACCTTATGCCAATGCTTCCTCTCATGATGCTTCTAAAGTTAAGCCTATGACAAATGATGCTGAGGCTTTTCCATCTGTTCCAAATGATGGTATTACTCAAGAGAAATATCTTCATCTTGTATCCTTGCTTCAATAATCAAGTTTGGCTCCTTCAGCATCTCCTTCTGCCAGTTCTAACCATGTCACTTCTCATCCTGCTACTCATGCTCAACAGGACATTTCTTCAGGTATAAACACCATTTTTACCAATTCCTTGAATGTTCAAGCTCCTATATGACTTATTGATTCTGGTGCAAATGAGCATATATGCTCTTCCATTCAATTTTTTAGTTCAGTCTATAGCATTTCACATATTCATGTTAATCACCCTAATGGTCAATCTATTATTGTTAAACATGTTGGCAGTGTTCATTTTTCTCCACAGTTTCATATTTCACATGTCTTATTTTCTCCCCAATTCAAAGTCAATCTCATTTCTGTTTCTAAACTTTGCAAATCATTGGCTTGTATTGTTCATTTTCACACTGATAGATGTCTTATACATGATTTGACATCTCAAAAGATGATTGGTTTGGGTGAACCTCATGATGGACTTTACAGATTGAAGTTTTCAGATTCTTTTCTTCATAATGCTTCGTTACATTCTAAGCTTTCTCATTGTAATAAATCCATAAATAAAGTTTATGTTTCTAGCTTATAAGCTTCTAATTCTTCTATTCCTTTATCTGCTTTATGGCACTTCAAATTAGGTCACTTGTCTCATCAAAGGTTGTATCATATGAACAAATAGTATCCTGATATCATTGTTGATAATAAAGATGTGTGTGATATTTGCCATTTTGCAAAACACAAGAAGTTACCATTTTCTCTTAGTTTATCTCATGCTTCTGCAAATTTTGAACTATTACACCTTGCTATTTGGGGTCCCCTTACAACTCCATCCATACATGGTCACATATATTTTTTAACCATAGTTGATGATCATAATAGATATGTTTGGATTGTTTTACTTAAATCCAAAGCTGAAGTGTCTTTACATGTTATGAACTTCATTACCATGATTGAAAATCAATACCAAACCAAACCTAAAGCCATTAGAACAGACAATGGTTCTGAATTCATGCTTCCTTCATTTTATGCTTCTGAAGGAATCCTTGACCAAAATTCCTATGTAGACACTCCCCGGAAAAATGGGAGAGTAGAAAGGAAACACCAACATATTTTCAATGCAGGAAGAGCCTTGCTTTTTCAATCCAAATTACCAAAAACTTACTGGTCATATGCAGCTCTTCATGTTGTTTTTCTCATCAACAGAGTTACTACCCCTCTCCTTAAACATCAATCACCTTTTCAAATACTTTTTGATAATATACCTGATCCATATATCTTCAAAGTTTTTGGTAGCTTATGTTTTGCATCCACATTACAAGCTCACAAAACAAAATTACAATCCAAAGCTAGAAAATCACTTTTCTTAGGCTACAAGTCAAGCTATAAAGGCTATGTCTTACTTGATTTACATGACCATACCATTTACATTTCCAGAAATGTTATCTTCCATGAACATATTCTACCTTATACACCCTCTACATCCTCTCCTATTTCTCCTTGGACTTACTTTCCTTCTTCCTCTATTCCTCCACCCACATCCATAACCCCTCCCATCATAGATGACCCTCCTCTTCCTTCTGCACCTACTATTATAATCCCTCCTCTACCTATTGTTCCAGTTAGATCATCTTCCAGACAAAAACAAACACCTACATACCTCAAAGATTATGTTTGCTCCATAGCTACTACTAATATTTCCAATAATTCATCTAGTGCTTACTCTTTATCCAATTTTCTGTCATATAATAATTTGTCTCACTCCCATTCTTGTTTTGCTTTGTCTCTTTTACATTATGTTGAGCCAAAATCTTATGCTGAAGCAAGCAAACTTGATTGCTCGAAGGAAGCTATGCAAAATGAATTGACTGCTCTTGAGAAGACTGGTACTTGGGAAATTGTGGACCTTCCTGATAAGGTGAAACCTATTGGATGTAGGTGGATATACAAGATCAAGCATAATGATGATGGTTCTGTAAGGAGATACAAATCAAGATTGGTGGCCAAAGGTTACACTCAGATTGAGGGACTGGACTATTTTGACACATACTCTCCAGTTGCTAAACTCACTACAACCAAAGTAGTTATTGCCTTAGCATCCATAAATAACTGGCATCTTCACCAGCTTGATGTCAATAATTCTTTTCTTCATGGAGAACTTCAAGAAGATGTCTATATGATCATCCCTCCAGGTGTTCCTCACTCTCATCCCAACCAAGTTTGTAAGCTTCATAAGCCTTTATATGGCCTCAAGCAAGCTAGAAAGAAATGGTATGAAAAGCTTACCTCTATTCTCCTACAGAACAAATATACACAAGCTTCTTCTGATCATTCCTTGTTCACCAAGCAAACTGATAGAAGCTTTACTATCATTTTGGTCTATGTGGATGATGTGATACTTGTTGGAAACTCTCTCACTGAATTCACCAACATCAAAACTATTTTACATGACAAATTCAAAATCAAGGATTTGGGCCAGCTAAAATACTTCTTGGGACTTGAAGTAGCTCATTCTTCCAATGGTATCTCCTTGTGTCAGAGAAAATATTGTCTAGATCTATTGGATGATTCATGACTATTAGCTGGTAAGCCTGTTTCTAATCCATCTGATCCTACCATTAAATTACACCATGATTCAAGTCCTCCACTCACTGACATTCCCTCGTATAGGAGCCTTATAGGAAGATTATTGTATCTAAATACAACCAGAACTGATATCACTTTTATCACACAGCAACTCAACCAATTTCTCACCAATCCCTCTCAAACTCACTACAATGTTGGTATGAGAGTTCTCAAATATCTCAAAGGATGTCCAGGATCTGGTATCTTCTTCCCTAGAGACTCTGACTTCGATATTCACGGTTTCTCAGATGCTGAATGGGCAGGATGAAAAGACACAAGAAGATCCATATCATACCAATGTTTCTTCATAGGCAAATCTTTGGTTTCTTGGAGAACAAAGAAACAACTTACATTTTCTAGATCTTCTTCAGAAGCAGAATATAGAGCATTGGCTTCAGCTTCATGTGAAATGCAGTGGTTATTATACTTGATGAAAGATTTGCAGATTCAGTATAACAAAGTACCAATGATCTATTGTGATAACCTAAGTGTGATTCATATTGTTGCTAACCCTGTATTCCATGAATGCACAAAGCATTTGGAAATTGATTGCCACATAGTTAGAGAGAAAGTGCAAGTAGGAACTCTGAAGCTTTTACTAGTTTCCTCAAAAGATCAAGTAGCAGACTTTTTCACAAAGTCCTTACTTCCTCAACCTTTCAACAATCTTCTATCCAAGTTGGGGATGGTTAACATTTACCAACCTCCAACTTATGGGGGGCTATTACACCATGAGCAAAACTCAACCAATAGGGAAGAGACATGTATTACTTGTAGTACAAGTAACTAGAGTGTAGTACAATCCTGGTAGCTTAGTAGTACATTTCTATTTCTATATATAGCTTTGTACTTCATTCATTCATTCTAATGAGAATTTTAGTCTTGTTCATTCAATTCATATTATGTTATAAGTCGATTATTTTAAACAACCGTCTTAGAGTGTTTCACGACATAAAATTAATTGCAAAAATACCATCGTGTAACCTTTTTACACAACTATCACTTCACCTGATAAAAAATGGGGTCTTATAATCTCTATTTGGCACTGACATTGTCTCCACATGCATGCATAATATGTGAAACTTGAGTTTATATTCTTCTGCTTTTTTTTTTTTCTTAACCCTCCAACTTTTTAGGAGAGACTTTGTTAATATGAAATTCAGAAGATCAATAAGTAAGTAAACTCTTTTGAAAAATTGTTCAAACCGAAATTTGGACTCGAGTACTCCAAATCTATTTTTACTTAATAATAGAAGCTCTTTAGGCCAACCACATGATTAATCTTTTCTGTGAAATAAAAATTACTGAAGAAAAAAAAGAGATATCTTAATTCTCTTAATGAAAGTGTAACAACATTTTTACAACTTGTCTAAAACGAATTCATTACCAGTCAAAATATAATATTCATTGAATGTTATTTTTTTTTTACAACTTAAAAGTTGTAACTTATAAGAACATATAATATATTTTTGTTCTATAGTATAGTTTTGTTTAATATTTTTTTATTTTCCATTTCCATTATATTTTAAACTGGGAAACATCAAGTATTACTACTATCATTATATTTAATTTGGTTTATTTGTTTGCTTGAATTGACCAAAATGTATTTTTTTTTACAAAGAATCGATTAAATGTTCATTTGTCTGAAAATTTAATTATAGTTGACTTGACTATATTCTTACTTCTTGTTCAAAACAAAATTAACACATTTTTTTGAACAATAAAAATTGTTTATCATTTTTATCAAAGAAATACATTAAAAATATTAAAACTTTTGAGAGTCGTACAACTTTTTTTTTATAAATCATTAAAAAAATTAGAACAATTGTTTATTATTGTATATGTGTATATAAAAAAAAGTTTGACTATTACTACTTTTAATTAATCAATATAGTGTGAAAAGAAATTACATTTGACTTGATTAAATATATCTTACACTACATGTTGAAGTGTGTATAAATACATCCTAACCTTCCACTTTTTATCCAGTTCCCTGAACATATTTTCTATCACTTCTTACAAGTCCTTTGAGACATAACCAAAGAGAAGTGAATTATAAGTAATTTTATATGCCACCAAGTCGTGGGTAACCAATTCATCAAGTAAACTTCACAACCACGTCAAAATCATATTTTTCCTTGGCCTCCGCATCAATCAATGCAATATATCAAATTGGATTTATGGACTCATATTCTCATCAACATGAACATTTCTTTAGAAAAAGGGAAACATCCTTCTCTTTAAGAAAGAAGTGTTAATGGCTATGAGAAACTGAGACCTAAAACCTACTTTGATTAACTATATTGCATTGGTTGATGCAGGGGCGACCGAAAAAAAAGATTTTTAAATAGTTTTGGTATCCAAAATATTACTAATATATACTATACACACCCAAACCTCATAAGTTACTAGCTAATTTGTATATGTTTCTTGGGTGATTTTAATTTTCACTAAAATTGGTTCATGCAGTTTTAAGGTTGAATAAAAAAAAAGTTTGAATGTGTTAATCAGTCACTTAAATATAGAATATATTTGTTAATACTTTATAGATGAGTTTTTTTTTTGTTACACTATAGATGAGTCATGATCCTCTCTATTTTCTCTCTTTATTTTTTTCTCCATTATTATAGTTTTAAAGAGCTTTTAAATGTATATTAAATAATTTTTTTTGAAGGAAAATGTATATTAAATAATTTGACTCACCAAATATCACATTTTTGTATTTATATTTTCAAAACTTCTTTGTAGAAAAGATGGAGAGAGTAAAAAAATGAAGATAATCTTAACTCGTTATAGATAGATTTTATCATAAATATTCAATAGTTCTGCTTGGCCGTATATAAGATGTTCCTCTAAATCTTTTTTTTTTTAAATTACATTATCAATTCTGAAGTTATTCTATCGGAAACATTTTGATTGGCAATAATAGAGGTTGGATATGAGAGGTCAAAGTACAAACACTAGCAACCCATGTTCATTGAGTTGGATTGACAACCAATGAATTTCAACGGAGTGAAATATGTAGCATTGCCCAACTTTTTTCAATTATTGGTACGTCAATTTCTACGGATTCATACGACTTTTTCGTAGTATATCATCTTTACACGTAAATAATTTGCACATATAAGAATTCACATCAACTTTTATATATTCAATAGTCTCCGGTCACAATTATAAACAAAAATTCATTTTTTAAATTTATTAAATAAATGATTTATGTAATATATATTATAATAGTGACTATATGATGTATATATTTAGGATCAGTGAAAATATTGGATATGAAAAAAAGAAGTGTTCTGTCAAAAAAAAGTGTGTTGGGACATTCACAACCGATGGGTCACTTATGTCTACATCATTCATTTTAGGTAATATTTAATAACTATCAAATTTCTCCAACCCCTCATCTCAAAAGAAATTATTAAATAGGTCCCAAAAATAGTTCTATATCATTACATTGCAACAAAATTCATTTAATTCAAATGATTTATTAAATGGGGCTAACGAAAAGTGAAGAGAGAGAGGGTAATTCCATAGCAATCTTCTCTATAAACACATAAATATTATATACTCTACAATGAGGGTGTCTATTTAGTATGGTGATAAATAGGTGAAGCACCCACGATTGTAGATCGTCTTAGTGAGAGAAAAGGATTAAATGTGAGTACATGACTCTAGCGAGAGATATTGTCACTTTTTTTTACTTTTAATAATGATATTTGAATCCTTCTAATATTTTAATTGAATAAGTTATTTTCTTTATATCTCTCTTTCTACATCACAATAATTAATAACATACTATTGCTGGCGGAGCCACTTTTAACTTTTAAGCTCGGGCAGGCCACGGTCCACTCCACTATAAAAATGTAAATTTTTTTATAGTGTAAATTAGTTAAATATCTTTAACTTTTAAATAAAATTATCTTGTGACTCATCCTTTTCTCCATCTCAGTGAGTGATTGTCAACTTTTTGTTCATCTTACAAGACCTTCGCTATATTATATAACCATGTGTCTCACAGACACCACCTTCTCTATTTTATATCTCAGCTTGAGATTAATACTACTAGTACTCCTATTCATCATAAGTAAATTCTTTTTTTGTTGTTAATTTTTTTTCTCCATTTAAAAAAAAAAAGAGATATCGTAAAGTTTGTTATTATATTTTAAAAAATAAGGTTTTTGAGTGTGTGTACGTGTGTGTATAGACAGTGTGTGTATAGACACACACCACATTGAGTAACTACATAATTAATCTGATCCTTAAAATGACTGGAGCCGGCTGAGGGTAAGATAATCAAGACAATTGCGTTAGACTTCAAAAGATATAAATATTTTAATAAAAAGCTTCATAGTCTACTTTTTATTAAAATTAATATTATCTTTAGTAAAATCATATCTAAAATTAATGTTGTCCGAACAAAATATTTATCGACTGACTTTATCATCAATTAAAAAAAAGTAAATAGAGTATCAAACAAAATCGATTACACTATTTAATAAATAGTTTTTGTATTTTAAAACATCTAAAAAAAAACTTAAACCAAAATTTAGTAATTTCACTAAAATATATATCTAAACGTTAAAAATGCCTCGTATATCTTTCAAAAAAGATGCCTCGTATGAAAATTTGCTTTAATCCTCTATATGTATCCTGTTGGCCCTGGAAATGATACTTGCAGCCACAATTTTCTTTTAAAGCTACCAGCTACAATAATATCTGAAAGAAATAAAAATGAGTTCCAAAAAAAACTAGTGACAGTATAAAATAAGGCCTTTTTTAATGTTACATAATATTTTAATTAGATTTTACCTATCTTGCATTTTGAGCTGTTAATTAAATATGTCAATTGGTACTATCATTTTATATACTTTTTACGACTTAACACATTTCATTCATAATCTGAGACACCCTGACTAAGATACGAGTGATTAAGTTGGCTTGGATATATTAGCACAACATTAGATTTCTTGCATTGCAAGTAAGTGTATGAAAGAAAAGAGGATGAAAGAATATAATGAATGAATGAAAAGATGATGAAGATGCTATAGAGAAGAAAGGGTTTGTTGTGATCTAACTATTCATTGATTGATGAAAAAAGAGCATTACAACAAGTTATATACACTTGACTTGTGATGCAAATTTTAAGTAACTAACTCAACAAAGTCCAAAAAATGATTATGTAATGTTCCAGCTAAGAGAACAATGGTACCAACCCCCTGAGCAGTCAATGAACTCAAGAGCTTGGTTCTAGGTTTTTCTGTATAATGAATGTGTTGGATTGGGGGAGCGTTCCGTGCTCCTTTTATGCTTGCCTTGACCTAAGGGAAGTGGGGCGATCTTTTCGGGATTCCCAAGCCACCTGGTGCTGTGACTTGGTCCTCCTCCCCGGGGATTTCGGCCCACGATGGGAACGTGGGGGGAGACTTAGCAAACGGGTCCAAATAGGACTGTTAGTTCGGGTTTCTACGTGGACAGCCCGCCCCGGATGCGCTATCGGGGCCCTTCATCTATCTGAAATGTTACAGCGGGACTTTGACCACGCCCACGTGGCAGGCACGTGGGGAGCAGGATCCAGCTTGTCGGGGAAGGTTGTCGCGCGTCCTGAGAGGAATAAGATGACGGTACACAGCCCCCCAAGCACGAGGCTCAAAGAGGCGAAGTGATTAATGACATGGTCTTCCATCGAGGGCGCCAGGGAGATATCGGTACACAACCCCCCAAGCACGAGGCTCAAAGAGGCGAAGTGATGAATGAGGTGTTCGGCCCTGGCGTCGTGGGCGACCACCAGATTCCCCCTGCCGGACTGAACGATTGTTTGTCTTCAGGCGAGGTGAAATATTAGCCCGCAACGAGAATTGGCGGCTTGCTGCCGCTTCTGTGGCAGACCTTGCAACGGTCCTGCTCGTTCTGGGAGACTGCCACGTATCTATGAGGAATAAGATGACGATACACAACCCCCCAAGCACGAGGCACAAAGAGGCGAAGTGATTGATGCAATGTCGCCACACCGATGTCGACAAGAAGTTGGAGGTACACAGCCCCCCAAGCACGAGGCTCAAAGAGGCAAAGTGATTGATGAGTACCTTCTTAGCTCCTGTGTCGTTTATTTTGCATAGCCTTTTTGTTAAGTTATATGGAGTGTAAGGGCGTTTAGATGCGATGATTGAAGCTTCTGGCGCATCTTGTTAAGTTAGATGGGGCGATATCGTTTTGACTCGAAAACTCTACCAAGATCATGCCCTCTTGGGCGGGATATTATCCTGACTCAACAAGGGAGCTTGGTGGAACTTGCTAAGCCATTTGCAAATGCAAGCTTCAGGAGGCGTGATACTGCCCCGACCCCATTGGTAAATTTAGCCGAACTTTAGCTAAGCCCATTTTTCTATGCTAGGATGTCGTCAACCTTTTTCAAAGCTTGAACTCTTGGTCGCAGTCCAACTTTTAATCTTAATGAAACTTGATTTTTATACATTTGCTTTTATCATGAAATTTAGCAGGCGAGAGCTCAGGTGAAGCGCCTTTACTCCGAGCACTGTTTTAGGCCTGAGCTCCCTAAGACGCAATTTTGCGCTACCTCGGCAGGCCATTTTGGAAAACCTGCGCCAAGTCTAGGCGTGGTGTTTTAACTCAAACAGGGAACTTAATGTATTTTTAGCTAAGTCTTTTAAGGACCTAAAGTCCTCCTAATGTGGTAGGGCATCACCTTGTAGTGATAGGTCTTAGCGCCATAGGGGTCTTACCACCTTTTAGATGATAGGTCTTAGCGTCACAAGGGTCTTATCGCCACAAAACAGTAGGTCTTAGCGCCACAGGGGTCTTACCGCCTCAAAACAGTAGGTCTTAGCGCCACAGGGGTCTTATCGCCTTTTAGATGCATCGAGTCAAAATAAATAAAGTAAATACACATATATTAGAACTGAGGCGCCTCGTTAAAATCCTGCAAAACAAATCTGAAAAGATCAAAAAAGGTTAGAATAAGGTCGAAAAAGGTTAGAATAACTTCGCGTTTCCTCTTCATGTTTTTAATGGCGGGACCGTTGCTTCCATATGCATTTCTTTTTTCACACTTTAATTATGGCGTGCTGGTTGGTGAGCTTTCTTTGAATCTTGGACTTGACGAGCTTGTCTGCATCGTGGACATGATTTATCTCGCCAAGTCAATTGCTCATCAAACCTCACGTCGCTCTCGTTGAAGTCCTCGTCCAACCTTGTTTTGTAGAATTATCCTTACAAAGATATTAATATACATACTTGCACAAGTTATGTTAGCTACTTTTAAATCAATTTTCAATGCCCTACAATATCATAAATACAGTATATATATGAAAACATAGAGAAATAGAGCATATGATTCCTGTTCCAAAAAGTGACGGAATAGGCAATACACTAATAATACTGTTAAAATTAATTAGTTCTTCTCAATCATGCTTGCTCCACAGAAAATATATACTAAGAACAAACAACGATACAACCGGACAAAATGGAATAGACCAACAAGCAACACTTCCGAAATAAACGTTTCTAAAAACCTGTAGCTTCCAATACACACTTTGAAGACAACGTTGATAGGGTTCATAGCGACGTGGATTAACTAAGGTACTACAGTACATGGTTTTCTTTTCTAGTTAACCCCATGATCAAATTGATCCTACCTCATCCAAGGGAAACGATAATTACTTATCCAAAGTATCATACTTATAAAGTAGAATTGTAGAATTGATATTTTATTATAACAAAGAAACATACAGACTAGACTGTAAATGCTTTACCAATATTATCAAAGAAGTGGACGAGTTCTTTAATTTGAAGGCACTCATGAGTATTACTCAAATATTTAATAGAAAAATGATTATGCAAACTGCCTTTAAACCATGGATCAAATGTTTGAAACAATTCAGATTAATGTGAAAAATCTCAATTACGTAGTATATATTCTATTCGATCGATTTTAAATCTTTGAATCTCAAAATTATACCATATAACATCACAACATATGCTTCGTCAGTTTCCGCATAAAGGTGTTTACTTTAAACAATAATCGAATAACTTAAATGCGACCACATCAATATGGATAAAACACAAAAATATTAACCAACAATAGGAATACAAAAACTTAAATTCATATGGTTATACGCACAAGTTGGCGAGATCGATACATGAATTAGGAGTGAAATATGAGAGGTCGATTTACCTTTGAGAGGTGCGATAAGGCCCTAGCACCAAGGGAGAAACAACGAATTAAACCAACCTGAAAAGATCATGCCGCCAACCTGAGAAGATCTGGCCGCCGCCTGCATCTTAGTTATTATCGGCGAAATGGATTAGGGTGTGGCCAGGTCAGTTTTACCGGGCCCCACGATGGGCGCCAACTGTTCCTACTAAGAGAACAATGGTACCAACCCCCTGAGCAGTCGATGAACTCAAGAGCTTGGTTCTAGGTTTTTCTGTATAATGAATGTGTTGGATTGGGGGAGCGTTCCGTGCTCCTTTTATGCTTGCCTTGACCTAAAGGAAGTGGGGCGATCTTTTCGGGATTCCCAAGCCACCTGGTGCTGTGACTTGGTCCTCCTCCCCGGGGATTTGGCCCACGATGGGAACGTGGGGGGAGACTTAGCAAACGGATCCAAATAGGACTGTTAGTTTGGGCTTCTACGTGGACAGCCCACCCTGGATGCGCTATCGGGGCCCTTCATCTATCCGAAATATTACAACGGGGCTTTGACCACGCCCACGTGGGGGGCACGTGGGGAGCGGGATCCAGCTTGTCGGGGAAGGCTGTCGCGCGTCCTGAGAGGAATAAGATGACGGTACACAGGCCCCCAAGCACGAGGCTCAAAGAGGCGAAGTGATTAATGACATGGTCTTCCGTCGAGGGCGCTAGGGAGATATCGGTACATGTAACTAACTATTCTATGATTATGGATTAATATTCTAATGGGATAAAGCTAACTAAACAATTTTGAAACAAACTAACTTCTTTGCAAGCATCAACAAAGAATCCCATTTCAGTATGGTTTCCATTAGTGTCAACGTTGATTGGGTCCAATGTGAATATTATTTTTTATATGTACAGTTTGAAATGGGGGAGGTCAGGGTAGGTCCACTCCAATCCAAAAGCTGTAATTACATCGAAACTTTAATAAAATGGGATGGGATGGGATTATTAATTTAAATTCAATTAAATTGTGAGATGCATGTACCTTCTCTCCTACCTTCGGTAAAGTTTCTCATCAAGTTAAACATCATTTGAACATTAAAGATAACATTGCAAAATCGGTTAATTATACATAGAGAAAAAAGTATCTAAGAGAAATGTTAATGACACATACTTTTGTTAAAATTTATGAGTCTTACCAAATTTCTACAGGAAATATGTAGGAGGCTCTTCTAGTAGCTAGAAAAGATTTCTTTCACTTTTACCCGAAAGAGAAAAAGTAAAGACTACTTCCATTCTATATTTATTTCCATAAATGGGATCAAATCGTTTGTGTATGAAACGTGTTTGGCGGCATTCACTTGAACAAATGTGAATTTAGCTTATTGGTCAAGGTATGAATTGAGTTTGAGTGTTTGACATGCAAAAAGAAAAAAAAAAGGTGGAAAAGGAAGAAAAAGGGGCATAAATGATTATGGCCCGAAAAGAAAAAAGAACGACCCAATTATGAGAGAAAGAGATTGGTCAGCAAAAATAATATAATTTGATTGGTGTCTTGTTGCCCATATAGTTTGTTCTACCTGATGTAGTTTGGAGTAGCTGCTTGAATGAAAATTGCACATGCTGTGTTTAGCCATTGGCATATCAATAAATCTACATGTAGATCATCCATTTTCACACTTTATATTTATACATTTAGGTTTCTATATTCCTATAATTGATGTTTTTTTCTTCGTAATTTTATGTCCTACATGTCACCAAAATTAGCCCCATCCAGCACCCTCTCCTTTTTTTTTTAAGTAGAGTATCACTCATTGATAAATCCAACTATGTTGATTTACTCATGATATAGTAAATGTTATTTATATGCATCACATGTTGAATATCTCATATTTCTTTGGAAAACTAAGATATCTGTACACAAATGAATAAAACTAATCTCTCATGGTGTCAATTAAAATCTCGAATATGAGTACAAAAGGATATGAGCAATTAACATTTTGTATTTAAGATAACAAATATGTTAGTGCAAGTTTGATGCTTACACTCAATAATGAGAGAAAGAGAGAGAGAGAGATCGTAACTTTCTGGTGATATCGGAATGCTATGTACTAAGATCAGAATGAATAGAGTTTATTGGTGAATGTATAATTATGAATTCAGTTATTCAACTGATTACAAACACATGTACATATGTGCTACTAAAATGTGGTAACAAACAGTCACCAACTGATTAGTTAGTTCCTTTAAAAAAAATCTTAACTAATTAATTAATAACTCATTATTATTAGCAAACATAGTTGGATTTATCAATAACAAAATACACCATCTTGTTTATGGTAACAAAAGAAAAACAAGATGGAGTACCAAAGTGTGTAGAGATATGATGCCGGGCAATAACATTCACTTCCATAGAAGGCCTTAGCCATGGCTGGGTGCCCAACAAAAGATATACGAAGATTTTATATAAAATAAATAAATAAATAGAAGAAGATCACAGCACCTAACAACTATAATCATGGCTTTTTTAGTGACAAAATATAAGTATTGTTAATATATTATTAGAGTTGGAATTTGAACTCTCAAAAATTTAGCAACGGAAATTAATTAATGAAAAAAATGATTTTTTTTCTCTAATTCTTTCGTCACATAATTTAGTGACAAAATTAGAGAGATATTTCACATTTTTCATACCTTCTTCACATGGCATGGAACATGAACCAAAACTAAGTGAAAACAGCTTAAATGTGGAATATAATAATGAGCTTATGACAAGGTGTGTTGGAAAATTCAAAGACCAATTTTAGAATGCGTCGTTGTCAAGGTGGCACTGAAATATAGGGATGGCTCGATTGAGGGATACTTTATCATTCATAGACAAGCAATTGCACATGAGTCTTTGCATTCAACTCATCATATCTACACGCAATGACTTCATTATTAAGGTGTGATCGATAGTGTTTTGATAATTTGAGAACAATAGCATGTCTATAGTATGAGAGAAAGGACCACACTATGCTTAATTTGGTTAGGTTAGTTGTGTGTGCTTACATTTATGTATGTTAATTTATGGGTGCTTTTAATTTTTTTTGGAATTTTTTATCTATAGGTTAGTTTCTACTATATCTCCACACATAGTTCAAAGAGTATCTGCAAAAGTATTTACATTTACCTACATCAAACAACCTTAGCGGGGGCTTGTATCTATGACATCCAATATACCACGCTCCCTTCAAAAATATTATGTGCCTCAAAAGCACAATGTTTTATCAATTCTAACGCGATACAAACAAACGCTTAAGCCTCCCACGCGCGAGCATACAAGCTACGTTTAACCGCTAGAGTACGATCAAAAACATTGCTCTTTAAAATCAACCAACAAACAAACGTTTTCTACCAAAGAACTACGTAGCTTTGAATTCTCCATCGCACCAGGAGATACGTAGGAGCAAGATCCAACTCTTGTCAAGCACACTAATAAAAATACCTTTTTTCCCCCTTTTCTTTTTCCCCTTTGAAATATTAAAACGTAGCAAGCAAACCTTTAAAACACTTTTAACCCTAAACTAACTAGGAGGTTCCCGTTGAGTACAACAGATGTGAGGGGTGCTAATACCTTCCCCTTGCATAATCGACTCCCGAACCCGTTAATGGTTGCGATGACCATCCTTTCCACATCGTCAAGGGTTTTATCAACATTTCCCTTTAAAAATAAAACTTTGGTGATGACTCCGTAGTCATTCCGAGCGTTGGTACGCTCGAGCGTTTTTAGAGAACGCACACCAACCCCCTGAGCAGTCGATGAACTCAAGAGCTTGGTTCTAGGTTTTTCTGTATAATGAATGTGTTGGATTGGGGGAGCGTTCCGTGCTCCTTTTATGATTGCCTTGACCTAAGGGAAGTCGGGCGATCTTTTCGGGATTCCCAAGCCACCTGGTGCAGTGACTTGGTCCTCCTCCCCGGGGATTTCGGCCCACGATGGGAACGTGGGGGGAGACTTAGCAAACGGGTCCAAATAGAACTGTTAGTCCGGGTTTCTACGTGGACAGCCCGCCCCGGATGCGCTATCGGGGCCCTTCATCTATCCGAAATGTTACAACGGGGCTTTGACCACGCCTACGTGGGGGGCACGTGGGGAGCGGGATCCAGCTTGTCGGGGAAGGCTGCCGCGCGTCCTGAGAGGAATAAGATGACGGTACACAGCCCCCAAGCACGAGGCTCAAAGAGGCGAAGTGATTAATGACATGGTCTTCCGTCGAGGGCGCTAGGGAGATATCGGTACATGTAACTAACTATTCTATGAGTATGGATTAATATTCTAATGGGATAAAGCTAACTAAACAATTTTGAAACAAACTAACGTCTTTGCAAGCATCAACAAAGAATCCCATTTCAGTATGGTTTCCATTAGTGTCAACGTTGATTGGGTCCAATGTGAATATTATTTTTTATATGTACAGTTTGAAATGGGGGAGGTCAGGGTAGGTCCACTCCAATCCAAAAGCTGTAATTACATCGAAACTTTAATAAAATGGGATGGGATGGGATTATTAATTTAAATTCAATTAAATTGTGAGATGCATGTACCTTCTCTCCTACCTTCGGTAAAGTTTCTCATCAAGTTAAACATCATTTGAACATTAAAGATAACATTGCAAAATCGGTTAATTATACATAGAGAAAAAAGTATCTAAGAGAAATGTTAATGACACATACTTTTGTTAAAATTTATATGAGTCTTACCAAATTTCTACAGGAAATATGTAGGAGGCTCTTCTAGTAGCTAGAAAAGATTTCTTTCACTTTTACCCGAAAGAGAAAAAGTAAAGACTACTTCCATTCTATATTTATTTCCATAAATGGGATCAAATCGTTTGTGTATGAAACGTGTTTGGCGGCATTCACTTGAACAAATGTGAATTTAGCTTATTGGTCAAGGTATGAATTGAGTTTGAGTGTTTGACATGCAAAAAGAAAAAAAAAAGGTGGAAAAGGAAGAAAAAGGGGCATAAATGATTATGGCCCGAAAAGAAAAAAGAACGACCCAATTATGAGAGAGAGAGAGAGAGAGAGAGAGAGATTGGTCAGCAAAAATAATCTAATTTGATTGGTGTCTGTTGCCCATATAGTTTGTTCTACCTGATGTAGTTTGGAGTAGCTGCTTGAATGAAATTTGCACATGCTGTGTTTAGCCATTGGCATATCAATAAATCTACATGTAGATCATCCATTTTCACACTTTATATTTATACATTTAGGTTTCTATATTCCTATAATTGATGTTTTTTTCTTCATAATTCTATGTCCTACATGTCACCAAAATTATCCCCATCCAGCACCCTCTACTTTTTTTTTTTAAGTAGAGTATCACTCATTGATAAATCCAACTATGTTGATTTACTCATGATATAGTAAATGTTATTTATATGCATCACATGTTGAATATCTCATATTTTTTTGGAAAACTAAGATATCTGTACACAAATGAATAAAACTAATCTCTCATGGTGTCAATTTAAAATCTCGAATATGAGTATAAAAGGATATGAGCAATTAACATTTTGTATTTAAGATAACAAATATGTTAGTGCAAGTTTGATGCTTACACTCAATAATGAGAGAAAGAGAGAGAGATCGTAACTTTCTGGTGATATCGGAATGCTATGTACTAAGATCAGAATGAATAGAGTTTATTGGTGAATGTAAAATTATGAATTCAGTTATTCAACTCATTACAAACACATGTACTTATGTGCTAAAATGTGGTAACAAACAAGTCACCAACTGATTAAAAAATCTTAACTAATTAATTAATAACTCATTATTATTAGCAAACATAGTTGGATTTATCAATAACAAAATACACCATCTTGTTTATGGTAACAAAAGAAAAACAAGATGGAGTACCAAAGTGTAGAGATATGATGCCGGGCAATAGCATTCACTTCCATAGAAGGCCTTAGCCATGGCTGGGTGCCCAACAAAAGATATACGAAGATTTTATATAAAATAAATAAATAAATAGAAGAAGATCACAGCACCTAACAACTATAATCATGGCTTTTTTAGTGACAAAATATAAGTATTGTTAATATATTATTAGAGTTGGAATTTGAACTCTCAAAAATTTAGCAACGGAAATTAATTAATGAAAAAAATGATTTTTTTTTCTAATTCTTTCGTCACATAATTTAGTGACAAAATTAGAGAGATATTTCACATTTTTCATACCTTCTTCACATGGCATGGAACATGAACCAATACTAAGTGAAAACAGCTTAAATGTGGAATATAATAATGAGCTTATGACAAGGTGTGTTGGAAAATTCAAAGACCAATTTTAGAATGCGTCGTTGTCAAGGTGGCACTGAAATATAGGAGTGGCTCGATTGAGGGATACTTTATCATTCATAGACAAGCAATTGCACATGAGTCTTTGCATTCAACTCATCATATCTACACGCAATGACTTCATTATTAAGGTGTGATCGATAGAGAAGTTTATGTTTTGATAATTTGAGAACAATAGCATGTCTATAGTATGAGAGAAAGGACCACACTATGCTTAATTTGGTTAGGTTAGTTGTGTGTGCTTACATTTATGTATGTTAATTTATGGGTGCTTTTTATTTTTTATTTTATCTATAGGTTAGTTTCTACTGTATCTCCACACATAGTTCAAAGAGTATCTGCAAAAGTATTTACATTTACCTACATCTAACAACCTTAGCAGGGGCTTGTATCTATGACATCCAATATACCACGCTACCTTCAAAAATATTTTGTGCCTCAATAGCCATAACGATCAAACAACCATCATGCTCAATGCCTTAACCTCTTAAAATATACCACGCTCCCCTTCAAAAATATTCTGTGCCTCTATTAGACCACCCACGATGACGAGTGTTTCATCTATTTTCTGATTGTCAGATTACTTGCTTAAGTTGTCTGCGTAAAATTCATGTCGAAGTGGAAACCATTGAAGATCAAATATCTTGAATTGATACAAATTATTCAGAATAATGTAACCTAATAGCAGAAGTAAACCATATTTTTTACATTTATGAAGTTTCAGACATTTAAATTAAAGTTGACGATATAAACCTTCATATTCACATTAAAAAGTTAGTCATAGTGAATTAATGTTTCATAGAAGCAGCACAGGCAAAACTTCCAAGAAAAATTGTAGAATTTCAATACAAATTTAGAAAATTAATACGTGCAACTTATTTCAAGCAGCAAACTCTCTCAAATGTCTGTAAAAAGAATTAGTAGAGTCTTAGTCCAACTTGTGTCTAAAGGGCGCTCTTCTAACCATCCTTATTGGAGTGTGGTAAAGGTTTGGCAGCATCGATACAAACAAGGAGTGGGAAGTGAAGATTTTACTTCATACATGGCTGCTTGCGTTGATAGGGTACTAAGGCCATGTTTCTTTTTCCTGAGAAGTGTAAATTGAGTTTCTGTCTTTACTTGATAATGTAGGGTAAGCTATTTGTAGTGGAGAGTTCTCAGTTCCACTCTATCAAATAAACAATACTCTTAGGCTTAGCAATGAGGAAGGTGGCAGACCGGGCTAACTTAGAAGAACTACCTCTTAGTTTGGTTCTTGACAAGTTGGAAGAACACATCGATCATGTTAGGTTTGGTGTCGTGTGCAAGAATTGGCGATCAACTGCAAAGTTGAACCATCAAAACCATCAATTTAGGATTTCATTAGTGGACAATAACAATACCATAACTCTAGTCAATCCTTTTAAGTATAGTAGTATACCTCCCATTAGTCTGCCACCTCTCAAATATCTCTCCATGGTTACCTTGTCTGCTGACCCCATTATAAGTCCAAATGATTATGTCGTTGCAGCCATTTACAACTTTGGTGATCTTGCTTTCAAAAGAGCAAGCCAACCATTTTGGATTCATAAAGCAAATGAGTTTACTATCGTTGATGTTGTATTTTATAAAGGTCTGCTAATTGCCGAGGGCGATGGAGACACCATTATATCCTTCAAGTTCAACAATCCTCCTTGTGATGACTCAAATGACCGGAATTTTACTTACTATGAGAAGAGAGCTACTACTACGCATAGTGTTCCAGTGACTGGAGTGGTTGATTTTGTGAAATCATTGAATGGAGACATATGGATGGTGAGAAGATATTTATCCATTCTGTATGGCAAGTGCTCATATAGACTCGATGTCCATAGTGCAAAATTGAGAGTTTGGAAGACAGCATTTTTTTTTTTTTGTCGGAGAAGGTGATTCCATTTCTGTGTCAGCCTCTTGTTTCTCCAAGTTCGAAAAGGATTCAATTTATTTTATTTACGACGCTGGGTTAGGGATCTCTAACGTGAAGGATAGAATGTCGGACACAATATTTACCGCTTTCCTTCGAGTGGATGCATCTTTTTTGGGTTCTACCACAATTTCAATGGAATTGATCGGTTCGTCTTGTTATTTAAGTATTTTAATTAATGATCCATACAAGTGTATTGTATCCTTTTATGATTGCTAAGTTTGAATTCATTACTTGTTTGTCAGTTGTTTTCATGTGTACAGGCTATTCTGATCTGATTGTCATGGTGGAGTACTGCTGCTTACCAAGCATCTGAAATGAAGTTGGAATCTTAATCATACATGTTTCACCTGATGGTTTAATATTTAAGCAATAACAAATGTCTTGAAGACTTCCTTCATTAATAGAGAGTAGAAACTCTCACTAGGTTGTGATGTAACCAATTATGTTCCAATGGCTCAATCGAACGGTGCATTTTAGTGTCTTTGTGGTGAGTGGTGAGTTACATATAGAGATGTAAATGTGAATTGGAAAAAAAAAATAAGTTAAGAGCAATTTTTATATAACTATATTATAGGTACGTCATTTAGCAATGACTAATCACCGATAGAAAATCTATAGGACACAGTTTGAGTTTTCCACTCTCAACCAGATTTTCTCCATACATTGTCAGAGATCGAATTCATAACTACTTGCTTAATGTGTCCACATAAAATTCATGTGGAAGTGGAAACAACTAAAACATGCGAGTTCCATATGTAGTGTTACTCACATAAAATTCACCCAATAATAATGTTTACTAACTTTGGGATCATGTACAGAAAGGAAAAAATAGAAAGAATAGACAGTGAAATATAACCGGATCAGAACTCTTTTTCCAATGAATAAGTAATGTTAAATAAAAAAAAAATGAATTACAATTCATCCATGAAGCTTAGAGAAAATATAATGAACACTAACTTGTGCTTTCCACATAAAACTGCACAAGTTTTCCCATTTTTGGCAATCCTAACCTTAATGTCTTCTTTATATTAACAAGTTATAGAACACTGCTTCTCTTTGATGGAAAGAAAGATATCGTTGATTGACACCACCACTGAACAATGAAGGGAATTTTACCTAAATTACACCGCTCTCAGTGGAATGAGAATTAGAGCTTCCAGAAGGTCTTGGTCAAAACTAGAATTTTTTCTCTGCCGTGTGAATCAGGTTCTTTATCATAAATGGTCGGCCTCCACCTCACCGCATGAGCAATACGCGCGACTTTGTCGATTACTTCGGGAGCATCGCTTACCACAACAGTTCCCTCCGGCCGCAAAATTCGATCAATTTCCACCATCAAATCAACAATATTACATCTACAATGAAGTTGGGAAGAAATCCGGTTGAGGACACAAATCATCAAATGTTTAAAGTAAGGAAAAGAAAAATAAATTGCTTTAGCATAGAGGCTGTTGTTGTACGTTGTGGTTTGACATGAATCTAATAGGAGGAAACCATTGAACATCAAATATCTCGTATGATACAAACTCTACATGCTCAAACTATTCGGAATAATGTAACCTAATAGAAGAGATAACCCGTATTTTTTTACATTTATGAAGTTTCAGACATTTATATTCAAGTTAACAATATAAACATTCATATTCACATTAAAAGGTTAATCTTATTGAATTAATGTTCAAAAGAAACAGCACAGGCAAAACTTTCAAGAAAAATTGTAGAATTTCAATACAAATTTAGAAAATTAATATGTGCAACTTAGTTCAAGGAGCAATCTCTCTCAAATGTCTGTAAAAAAATAATAGTTTTTTTATTTAGGAATTCAATCAAAATGTCAAGATCTATGTTCAAGTCTTGTTACGAAAAATGATCTCTTGAGTCAATAGAATAACAGCTTAGGAAAAGAGATGTGACATCAGATTAGCAGTTTAACAAGAAAAATACCTGTTTTTACCAGTGGCTGGATCTTTTATAAGTGATTCGATGCTGGCTGCATGGATCAGATCATAAGTTCGAGGGTATGTTGAAAAAGGTTCACACCTGGGAACATAATCATACAACTTAGATTCTCCAAGAAAATACATCCATTACGATACAAATGGATATACAAGTTCAAATGCACTAAATAAATAAATAAAATTGACAAATATCTGAACCGCATCCAGATTAAAAATTAAAAATACAATCCAAGAGCTTAAGTTCATTACTTTTCACTGTATAATGATTCCTAGAAGACTCCTCTTAAAATTAAAATCTTAACATTATGTTCTAAAACCGATTTAGATACACACAGAAAACATCAAACAAGAAATAGATTTCTTAGAAAGGTGATTTCGAAGTTGAGTAAAAAATAAATTTATTTCAGTTATTCTGTGTAAAGCAGAAGCTGATTGAGACAATCTAATACAACTTTCAAAAAAAAAAAACGAGACAATCTAATACAAGAATATCTACCACACATTCACATGATATATATATATAAGATTGTAATTGCCAAAAAAAAAAAAAAGTAAAGCCATAAGTATCATGAAAGCAACTCAAGACAATTATCATTGCATGCAATACACAAATTTTCCACCACATATCTTATTTTAAAATCATGTCGGCAAGGAAAAAAGGAAGTTTGCTTTGCCAAGTATTAAGATATAACCCTAATGTTTCTGGAAAATAATCCCTTTAAGAGAAGATGCATGAACTTTCAGCAAAAACTCACCAATCATGATAGACACCAATAAGTCCCCTGTCAAAGATCGCATCAAGAGTTGGTGGCTTTTGAGCTGGAACTACATTCATCACCCACACAGGATCAGATTTTAAGGCAGCTGCAAAACCCCCATATAATGCATTCATGTCCATGACGTTGCGTATTGATGGAGTCCCCAACTTTATATTTAGTGAATTCTTATAATGTGCAACCCTCCGTACCCACAGCTTAGTGTCAGCCTCATATACATCAACATCGGTTTTCAGGAGAGGGGACCTCGAAGGTGCGGCAGTTAGCCTCTCTGGCCACTTGGGAATTGTTCCAATAGCATAATCTCCTTTGATAGACGACATACTACTTACACATTTCTTCAATTTAAAGTACCTGCAAAATGGATCAACTTAATTTTGCAATTCAAAGTAATCAATAAGAGATATTTCACAATCTCAGCATTCATTGAAGTGCTATACAACTATACAGGACAAGAAGAGATGCAAAGATAATCAAAGGAAATTACCAAGCTTGACTTAGGTCCCCAGAATCATCACATAACCCAAGACCAAATTCATTTCCGTTAGGAAGACACGAATCTGCTGCTGGCTTCTTCCAGATTGCAGTGTTTTCATGTACAGTTATTTGTTCATAACACAAGGCCTTTGCCACAGCCTGGAGATCTGACCATTCTTTTTCCTGTTTAGCCCACCGAACTGGAGGACCGGAGATGACTAAATATCCACCAGGGCGAAGTAATCTATCCACTTCAATGAAATAAGTTGCGTCTGCATAGTAAATTTTCTGCATAAGGAAGTGACAAGCATATATACAATATCTGAAGATGCGCAGTAGCGATCTGCGATGCAGAACTTACTGTAGGCTGTAAACGGTATCAAACACCGAGAACAATGAACCAAGTCAAATCCGAATGCAGGAAATGGAAGTCTTCGAGTGCCAAGCATAGCAACAAAAGCCGGTATTCCTCTTTCCAGGGCAAATTGTATCTGTGATTTATGTGAATCTCTTGGAGCAAAAGACATGGTTAAAATATCTTGAGCTAGTAAATATCCTCCAAAACTAGCAACCTGAAGAAAATGGATGTATTTGAATGTTAAACAGTTATAAATTCTAGTATAAGGTTTAAAAAAAGAGGAAAACATTACTTACCCCACATCCCATGTCAAGTGCAGTCCTCAGAACACCTCCATTTATGGGAATGTATTGACCAAGTTTTTCGATATATTGTTCTGCTCCATCTGGAAACATTGTACCACCACCGGGGAATATAAAGTGTTGACCTTCTCGTTTCATCCACCCCTGGTGACCTTTCCTGTCAGCGATTTTGTTGTGGGGCATGTTGCTATGCCATATCTGCACAAAATATAATATATTGATGCATTTAGACAGATGGATAAAAGAGTGACAAATATCAGTAACATTCCAAGAGTAGGAATCAATGGATTAAAGTCCTCTCTTGTCATTCCATCTGCCTATCACCTCTTTCTTAATTTCATTGTACTCTGAACTGAATCCTAATTTGGCTTCACATTCTCACCTCATCTCAATTTCATCACACTGTAAACTAGATACCAATAAGTACAATCCCAAACATACAGCACTATCCCATTCTAAACAAAAAATCCACAAAAAACAAGTTGCTAAGTCCTTCACCAAACACAATAACTCCCTCCAAATTACACATAACAAGGCACCACGACCATAAAAGCCATCATGTCTACCATTTGAATTTCACTATATTGCCCTCATTGCAGTAGCTTCTCAGTTAAAAATAAGTTTGTTCTTCAATCAGGGTCAGGGAAAGTCCCTCTAAATTTAAAGATATTTGCACACGAATTAACTGTGAGTGCTTCCGAAAAAATTGAGACAATCTAATTTCAACTTAAACAAAACTTAGATGCAGATCCTTATGTTTTGAGAAAGGAATTACATATTTAACAGTATATGCAGATCCTTATGTTTTGAGAATGGAATTATATATTCCACAGTATAAATATGACCATCATGAATTTAATGTCAAATGAAAATTTTAATCTCCATTGCATATTGTGACCGGTTAACAGTATAAACAGCACCAACAGTTTTGTTCTTTCAACTTAAACAAATATCCTATTGTTGATAAAACTCATACTTCTTACTTTATCCCACTCAATGTCTAAAGGCATAAAAAGATATGAAGCACTCATACACACGGACATGACTATGATGCATAGACACCGGTAATAGTTTGAGAAAATGGAACTGATTGAATGGTATTTGTATTTCACGCAGTAAATTGATCTTGGTCGTCCGATCTCAAATATAAACAGTGAAGATTACATAAAGATGATACGGCAAAGGTGTAAGGTGAATCGACCAATCTCAAATCCATTACCGAAATCAATTAATACATGTTGTAAATGCGTGGTTTTTCAAATGCAAGGGATCGAGGTCAAATTGAATGTAACCACATGTGTCAATGTCAAACACCAAACACACTTTAAGTGTGTGATTGCTACATAGATAATAACAAGTACTACAATTAAAAGTTAAAACAAGCAACCAAACATTAACCAACTTTCTATAACACTAACACCACACCTTATGCATGCTTTCAGGCCACCTCACCGGAACCCGATACCCATTAGGCGGTGGAATTAAACAAACCGCCGCCTCCTCCGGCAAAGGACAATGTCTCTCCCTATAGTAATTCATCTCTCTACTCAACTGACTATTCCTCCTCGGATCCTCACACGGCATATGATCCACCTCACTTGCCGGACAAACCTCAATACTCTTCCCATTAAGCATCCCTTCCTCAATTGCCACCACCAGACGGTTGCGCTGTTGCGGATCAACGGTGGAGGGAGCCAGCACACGGCGGCGACCAAGGGTGGTGTAAAAGAGAACAAAGAAGAGAAAGAGTAATGAGAAAAAGGCAATGGAAATGAGGTCGATGAGACGCCATTGACGTGTGTTGGTGCGTTTCCATGGTGGGAAATTTGAGTGACCCATTTTGAGGAAGAAGGTGGATCTGATTAATAAGGCATTTGGGTCATCGAATTTGATATCAAAATCGGTTTTTGATTAAGGGATTGAAAAGGGTTGTTTGTGAGATTCTGTGATGGAAATAGAATGTAGGTAGAGTTTGTTTTGGAGTTAGGAAAAAATGTGTAACTGGATTGATTTCAGTGTGTGTTGTGTGTGAGAGTGACTCTTTGTTGTGATTCTTTTGTTATCAAGTGTTGTTGTCGGTGGTGGTTTTGTTCTTGGATGTAAGAATAATGTGACAGGACTTAAGAGTGAGATGTGATGTGAATGATTGAGAACAAGATGCAGGATCTAATGCTTCATTATTTTTTTAAGGATGGGTCTAAATTCTTATGCTTCATGATCTGGTTATGTATTATAATATTGGTATTATGTTATTGTAGGATCTTATAATAAAAATCAAAGTTGTTGGAATATGAAATTGGTTTTAAAATGTGTGTGATTTTGCAAGGTTAGGAAGCTATCCTATAGTCTATAGCTTATCAATTCGATTGATTCAAAAAGACTCTTTGATAATTATATTTTTGTAACGACAATATAGTTTGTTTGCTTAATTGCATGTTTGGTCCCTTATGTTTATTTTAGGTTTTAAGTTGGTCCCTATTGTTTTAAAAGTTTCAATTTGGTCCAAAACATGTTCTAGGAGGTATTCTCGTCGTTTTCCATGCAATTTCAATTTGAATCTGAATGTGAACATAATTGGAGCTCAAATTTTAATAATCATGATTGTATCCCTTAAAATAAATAAGCGAGGAATCCAAGATCCGAACTCAGACTTTTTCATATTGCAACGTCTATCAACTGAATTATATTCACAGATTTTTTTTAACCATGAAATAGATATTAAAGCATCAAGTTAGATTAGCGTAAATTAATCTGTCGAAAAATATGTTTGACACAAAAAGTAAGTTTTCCCTCCCAATCAAATTTACTCTATGCTCAAGAGTAAGAAATCATACATCCAACCACCACTCAAAATGCCCAAAGATTTCAATTCAATTACATTTATCTTTTTTGGTTAAATAGCCAATTGGCAAGAATTACATACATAAAGTGCTAAAAAGTGGAGAATCTCGTATTCGAACTCACGCTTCAACCTATCAAATGTCCTTACAACCACCGATTAAGTTGTACTTCAATTATCATTATCATAAATAAATTGGTATTTTGTTTATTTTTCTACTCAAAACTACAACTATTATTGTGCAGCTTGCTTTATCTTTAGATAAATCCTTTAATAATTAGATCTAATTAAATGAATTTAAATTAGATCGATTTTCGGTTGGTACAATTTATAATTGTAAAAAAAAAAGAGAAAATTGGTTGGTACAATTTATAATTGTAAAAAAATCTTTTTTTTACAAGGAAATTGTAAAAAATCGTATTAATACTAATATCATATAGTCAAGACAAAATAACATGTCATACAATAAAATAACATAGTATACAATAAAATAACATGTTATACAAAATAACATATCGTTAAATGAGTTAACGATATGAAATAGCAACGATCGATTATGTTTGAAAAATGAAATAGTAATAAAGTTATACATAATTTGATTCAATTTTGAAAAGGAATTTGAAATCCGATGCGAGCGATCTTCGCGTATGAAGATCCAAATTAATCCAATAGTGTTCCATTTTGGGCAGTTTTCAGTTTTTAAATCAGTTTGCATTTTTTATTTGGATTGATTTGGAATATAAACATCCCTACTAAAAATTGGACACCAAATGCAAGTACGCGATAATAAGTTGGTAACGTTCTGCACAAATGTACGTTTGCCGCCTTGACAATCAATGATTAGGCAAAGCAATACTCCTCTAACTTCAGTATAGAACCTCAATCTATGTCAACGCCTATGAGCCAAAACAGACAAAAAAACTTGGTCCAGTTATGATAAATCCATGATCACAGTCTCCTAATTCTTGACTTACTGCACTCATACTTCAGGAGACTGGATCTCAGGAACATAGACTGAAGATCTCGATCAAAATCCCTTCCATTTTCTAGAACCCTTTGAAAGGTGGCATTCCTTAGATCAGCATGTCGTGCATACAAAACCTTGTTGTGTGAATCAATTCGTGCCTGCAAGACCATAATTAGATACATAAGCTATGCATATCTGATGCCTAAAACTGTAGAGACTAAAAGGCATTTCACTCTAAAATTAAACTGGGTAAACTAAGGAACCTGTATCTGATTATCAGTAATCAAACTCTCGAGTTCTTTCTGAAGTCCAGCAACAGTTGTCTTGAATGCATTAGCCATCATGTTCAAATCAACAGACAAAAATGGATGTGTGTACTGGACAAGGGCTTTTTGGCGGATTTGATCATAAAGTGACTCAACATGAGGATGCAAATGTATGTCCAGCAACAAGTTTGATTTTAGGTTCCCTAGGTACTCCAGACACAAGGCATAACGACTGCAAAAAGAAAGAAAATGTTATTATTTAGAGGAGAGATGAGCAAAAGAATGAATAAAAAACAGAGTTTGAATAACATGCCATTAGAATTAGTGAAATAAAGTACTCTAATCTTAAAAGAAGCCAACTCCATTTTACCAAATACCAAAGAATATACTTTGGAAAAAAATACAAATCAAATGGATCATAATTAGGATTGACAGTTACCTCTTAAACACTTTACCTAACTAACAAAAAATATTCTTGCAACATACATGCACCATTCGTCAAATTATTACTTGTAATGATCAATCCATGATTCATGGGAAATATCCAGATCGAGATACCAAGTTCAAGTAACAGCATTCTCCATTACCTCCAACACCACCACCCCATAGTGACAAGAATAAGAGATTTCCACAATGACGTACATACAACATTGATGAATGTATTACATTAATATTAATAATCCATTATTAAAAATAGCCAACCCCGGAGATCAATTTTAAGTTTGGATCAACAGTTCTACAATGCCCCTTGTTATAACTAAAGACTTCCGTAACATACAAAACACTTGTCTTGTTATAATTCAAGACTTCCGTAACATACAAATAACACTTGTCAATTTATTGCATCACACAATGTCAAGTAATACTGTTCTCCATGCATACAATACAGTATTTTTAAATCCATGCTCATTTTCACATAAATAAAGCTAAGCACCATATATTATCTGGTTACTACATAGCCTAGGCAGTCCAATTCCACCAAATGGGGGGTCTTGATAACTTATTTTCAGTTCATTTAGGCAAGAAAACAGAAATGTGATGAGTGGAGTTCACTCAGCAGAGAAAAAAGAAAGTGCAACAACTTACCTGGAGTAAAAATCATTTATAAGCTCCCTTACTTCAGGCACTAACTCTAAGAAATTCCTGAAGACAGTATTATCTATAACTTTGTTCTGCAAATAAAAGAAAACGAAATCAGAAAGGCAATATAATCAATGTCTCACAATTGCCATTTACAAGCAAAATAATAAACTGAGTACATGCCTTTAACTCTGTCCGATCAAACGTAGCAAGAGCGCAAAGTCCTCCATACATTGCAACATCCTGGGATGAAATCACTTCATTGTACTGACTCCCTAGTTCGGGGCTAGCCTCTATAAACTGAATCAGATAATGAAGACTGTCACCAAAAAGTTATAAACAATAATGTGAACATTTTATCATTATTCAGTCAAAGGTAAATGATATAGAATCCTCCAACAATTAATATGAATGCTCATCTTGATTCCAACCACAAGTAAAATGAAAATGATAGATTATACAGATTAAGAAATTTTCAACGATGTGAAAGTCAGTATTCTTTCTTTTTTTGGTGTATTATAGTCCCGGTCAATAATATCAAAATGACATAAATCATAATAAATAATAATTTTAACTTCACCAAACTGGGAATTAAGACATGAACCACCAACTCTTCATTCACCAACTCAAATGTCACAGATCAAACTCCAAAATGAATAAATAAAACAGTTTCAACCCGGTCACTGACTCTTGGTCACTCGTTATCCACCATATCCTCTCCATGGATGTTTTTCTATAGCAACTATTTGAGCAAGACATTTTCCACATAAGAATGTGATGCCACCTCCATCCACACAATAATTACCATTGCACAATATACTTCTACCAGAAACAAGGACAAAACCAGTGATGCAATACTTAATAAATGAGATCAATTGAAGAATTGACATAATAAATTCATAACAAACTCGTGCTTGAATAAAATAAAGTGTTGTGGCATAATCATAATCAAGAACAGATTCATTCTCAAGCACCCTGCTGAAATTTTTACCAAGTAACTCACTCTTTCATCGCCCCAATTACAGCAGAGCAAATAATATTTTAGTCCCTCCTCTCCACAACCAGAGGATGATGTCAGATAGTAAATAACAACCATATAGTGGACTGCACAGGATATATACACAGTTGCCATCTAACATGTTTTCAAGGATCGCCCACAAATTGGGTATAGAAATAGACCCGAGTTACTATCAGCATAAAGACTCAATTTGTATTTCACTGTGTCTTCAGAGCAATAGTTCTTTCTTCACAATGAAGCATTACCTTTCTGAACAACTATTCTGTCTCTTATAATGCTCTCAGTCCTCAATGGCTTTACTCTTACCAACCCAGAAATTTTTACTATCTCGGTTCTTTAGAGCAATTTAACATAATTTTAAGTGAAAACCGAAACAAATGGATATGTCGAATAATCAAACTGTAAATCTGCTTGCATTTTGATCCACATAATCTTCTTTTGACTAATTTTCAAATATTTTACACAATAGTTAGTTAAAATGAAGCACGGACACGATACGAGTATGGGATACGATACATATCTGATACGGCGATGCGCCATTAATTGAAAAATATAGTATACGATACTTAATAAATTATTGTAATTTAAGAAAATTAAATTAAAAAATAGCTCTTAAACATTAGTAAATATAAGAAATAAAAATTGCAATTGGTTATTGTAGTGCAGTGTCTTAGACGAGAATGGATCCTCTGAATAGTTTTTCTCTCATGTCTCTCAATTGTTGTCAATCTCACCATTGAATGGAAAAAGGTGAGATTGATTTTTAATATTAAAAAATGAGAGTTAAAAAGTCTACTGGTGAAATTGATAACGATTGAGAGACAAGAATGAAAAACAATTGAGAGGATCCATTCCTGTCTTAGACCAATCTTGAATAAAGAAGTAGAGAAAACTGGTAGATGCAATGGTTAAATAGTAGTAAATGGGTTCATCATAATCTTGAAAATTGCAATTAGTTAATGTAAAATTGAATGTGTAATTGGTTAATCATGGGGAAAAAAAACCAATTTTCAAAGTTGGCAATGGCACCCATGAAATTGCATGGATGCATCACAAATTAGATGTATCAATCATATAAAGGAGAGAGAGGAGGTATAATTAAAGAGGAGAAATTAAGGAGGGAGAAAGTTTGACTCATGTACGGGAAAACTGAACATCAATGGGATGAACTGGCGTATCTGGTGCCGAATCCGAGGTGTACCGGCGATCAGGATTTATTTATTAATTATTTTGAAAAAAAAATTAATAGGATACTCCTTCGATACATATTGAAGGCGTATCGGGTACGATTCGGATACCATTTTGGCGTATCCATGCTTCATAAATCCAAAAGTTTCAGATATGTATTGAAAATATGGCTTTTGGAGACATTTTATATATTAGTATCCCATAGCATTTAATATGACACTATTAACTATTCTAAATATTAATGCAACATTCTGGAGGTTTCTCGTGACTGCAATCCATCTCCATAGTTAGTGTTCGTTTGGATTGGCTTATTTTTGAGCTTATGAAAAATATGTTATGCAAATAAATAAGCTTTTATGTTAATTTATAAGTTCCCACTAACTAAAATTGTATCTTCATAAGCTGTGTTTTCATAAACTACCTTGACAAGCATGTGAATAATACATAAAAGCTTATTTACTTGCATAGGCTGTTTTGCATAAGCACAAAAGTAAGCCGATCTAAATGGGCCTTTAATCTAAAGTAATGTTATCGAACATAGGCCATGTCGGCGCCATAGCAGATGCAGGATTTTGACAGACCGCCACACAAAGGCGGTCGTGTGGAAGTTTTTTATGGTGGGGTCACGGCGGCAACCATGTAGGTATCGAACATGGCGGCGCGGTGGAAAAAGCAAAAAAAATGAAGTAAAAGGAGAGAGCATGGGTTGGGCCGTGAGGCCCGCCAAACCCAGGCCAACAATGGGTTATAACGCAACCCTAAAAAAAACAAGGTAATATCTGCTCTGTTTATGCATATTCTGTTTTCTTCTTTTTCTATATTTGTTTTATTTGCTTAAATTATGTTTAATTATGTTATAAGTCTGTTTATATTTTCCCGCCGCCATAATAGGCCGTTACACAATCCGCCATATGTATATGGAGGATTTTTGGCTCACTGCCATAATCCACCATCCGACAATGACAACACTAATCTAACCTTTTCGCTAAAATATACATCATCTTTCGAAACTTTAAACCAAAGAGCTCACATAAAAAACTGCAGTCACAATCACAAACGAAATACACAAATAATATTGGACAAACCTTTCGAGCAGCAAACTTGTACTTTTTGGAAAACAGATTTGACAACCCAGCAGCACAGCGAAGCTTTGCAGCTGTTATTGTGTCAAGGGGGTCCAGAACCGCTTCTGCCTTGCTAACATGGGTGCTAATATGGGGATACTGACCCATCTCAATGCTGACCAAAATCGCATTCAGACACATATGAATAGCATGCTTCGATGTAGTGCAATAATCCCGGGTCCGAATGTAATTCTTAAGAGCTTCCCCCAATTGGCCATGAGCATAGTAAAAATCTCCAAAATCATTGTACCCCATTCTTATACTCTCTTTAATCAAGTTCGTCTGCACAAAACAATCAAATACAGTCAAAATGAATAAAAATACAAATGCCTATTATCTATAAGACTATGTCCTGTTTGGAGAAACAACTTAATTAAGCACCTATAAGTGTTTATCTATAAGATATTTCTTTAACAAAAGATAAAATAAAATATAACTATTTTCATACAAGCTATAAATTGTTTTCATAAGCTTTCCTTAAGAGCTCATGGAAATAAGCTAAAAACAATTTATCTCTATAGCACCGACACTTTTGATCGAAGGTGTGTCCTGATGTCCGACACGCGTAAACCACCGACACAACACATGTGATTACATTGAATGTGTCATTTTCTCAAAATTTTATCGGTGTCAATGTCTCCATGTCTGTGTTGTGTAGTGTCCGTTTCCGTGCTTCATAGTTCATAGCAATTTATACACATGTCATAGGTTGTTTCAATAAGTTATCCCAAACATTCACATGTCAGTAGATGATCCTCCATGTATCTATATGAATGTCTATATCACACCCAAATCAAACTCAACAAAATTTAATAAATACAACAAACAAACAAACAAAAAAATCAACATCAATAATATTCAAAAAATACATGTTATATATTGCACATTGAAAATTTAGACCTAAGATGATGAAAAACAACAAAACCTAAAATTGAGAAATTGAAAATTATAGAAGAATATATACCCTATAGGAATTAAGCTCAGAGTCAAGCTTCTCCTTTTTCAGCTCCGCTTTCTTCTCAATAGCATCACACCAAGCCTCATCTAGAGCATAACCAGAACCCAAACGACCATTAATCTTCTTAACGATTTCCCTCATGAGAAAAGTGTCTTCTCCCTTCTTGATTTCATCGAAAGCCATACGAAGCGCCTCCAACTGCATTGTGGTGTTGTCGCCGCAGTGATCGGCGATGAAGAGGAGACGGGAGATCCTGGTCCGGCCGGAGTAGAGGCTAATGTATGCCTCGATGTCGAGTCGGTCTGACGCACTGATAATTTGACGGTGGTTGGTTTGGTTGTCGTCGTCGACATTGTCATAGAGTTTGAGAGCGGAGGAGGAATCGTCGGCGTCCATAGGTGGGGTTTGGGGAAGAACCCTAGCGGAGGAAGTGAGGGTTTTGGTTTTCGTTACGGTGGCGAGAAGTGAGTAGTGTGGGTGCAATGCTTAACCAAAAATACTAGTACTCCGTTGGATTTTGCTCTCTCAATATATAGAATCATAAAAAAACTAAAGTAATATACCATAATTTTTTTAAGGCTAAAATATTAAAAAGGTTCCTGTAAATATGTCTCATTTGGCTTTTGGTCCTTGTAAAAAAAATGGGCCCATTGTTTTTTAAAATAGGCCCAGAGACTATTTTAAAAAACAAAATATTTTGCAAGGACGAAAAACAAAATTAATTTTTTTTACAATGACCAAAAGCCAAATGAGGCATATTTGCAGGGACTTTTTTTCACTTATGCCCAGCTTCAATGGGCCCAGGGACTATTTTAAAAAACAAAATATTTTGTAAGGACGAAAATCAAATTTTTTTTTTTACAAGAACCAAAAACCAAATGAGACATATTTGCAGAGATCTTTTTAATATTTTAGCCTTTTTTTAATTACTCGTGTGTTAACGTGCATTGCACAGGGACAAGCAACTCATTCGGTCATATTTATAAATAAAAATTAATTTTTTATATTTATTGAATAATTAATGTGTCTAACGTATATTTAGATTGGATGCATTAGTTATTCAATAAACCTAAAAAATTATTTTTTGTTTATAAATGTGGTCGGATGGAGTACTATTTTTCAATCTTCGAACATATATTGTTTTTTGTTTTTTCAATTATCGAAGAAAATTATTTATTTTGTGTTTTTTTCTTTCCAATTTGCATGAACTTTCTTATGCCGCAATAACACATATGTCTTCTTTTTTTTTTTTCTTATAAATATACCATTGACAAATATTTCTTCCATTTTTTTATGTATCAATGACTAATATTTTAATAGTTTTTTATCGGTAACAAATATTTAACCCATAATATTTTTATGTATCACTGATAAATATTTGTGGTATGTTTTTTTATATTTCAAAATTAACAAATTAGTCTATACGCCAAATAGTTATTTAAAATTTAAATACAGTTTTTTGTCCCTAAAAATATAATATTTTATTGGTTCATGTAAAAAAAATTAGTTATTGAAAATATAAAATTTTTTGTTTTTGGTCATTGTTTTTTTAGTCTTTGCAAATTTATTTATTTATCAGTACCAAAATTTGCCCAATGCATTTTATATGTATTAGTAGTAAAAATTTGTCCTTTTTCTATTTATAAGTTGCAAATATTTGTATCTTGTTTTTATTTAACTATTAAATGTGAATATTTTTCTAATGTTTTTTTATGCATCACTGGAAAATATTTATCTCATGTAATTTTTTTCATATTTGTCAATGATAAATATGTGCCAATTTCTCTTATATCACTTGGTTGCATGATTCTCTCCTCAACCTTGTGGTCCTTGGTTTGAGACTTGACGTCTCGTTTTTTTAAGTGTCTCATTTTTTGATAAATATGTGTCTCGTTTTTTTATGTATTAGTGAAAACTATTTGTTCTGTATTTTTTTTATATTTATCAGTGATAAATATGTGTCATGTATTTTGTATGTATTAATGACAAATATTTGTCCCATGTTTTTATTCATCAATGACAACTATTTTCTTTCAAAAAAAATCAAAGACAATTATTTGTCTCTTGATTTTTGTACCAATGATGAATATTTATGTTTTTTCAATATTTTTCCGTGACAAATTCTCACTTGTGCTTTGTTTTATAAAAAATATTTTTTCAAAGAAAATTATTTATTTCATTTTTTTATGTATCAAGAACAAATATTTAATATTAGTCTTGTGTTTTTTAAAGTATCAATGACAAATATTTGTCCCGTGTGTTTTTTTATTTATCAACAACACACTTTTTTTTAAAGAATTTATCAATGACACATATTTTTCTCATGTTTTTTTATACTTCGGTAAAAAATATGTATCCCGTGATCTTTTTTATGTATCATTGAAAAATATTTTCCCTCTATTTTCTTATATTTATCAGTAACAAATATTTGTCTCATATTTCTTTATGTATCAATGATAAATATTTATCCCTTGTTTTTTCTATTCATCAATAACAACTATTTGTCTCGAGATTTTTGTACCAATGATGAATTTTTGTGCTTTGTTTTTTTATTATTATTCAATAACAAACTTTTGTCCTGTGCTTTTTTTTAAAAAATATTCTTTTCAAAGAAAAGTATTTGTTTCATATTTTTGTACGTATCAGGAACAAATATTAGTCTTGTATTTTTTTATGTATCAATGATAAATACTTGTCCAGTATTTTTTTATTCACCAATGACAACTATTTGCCCGTGGTTTTTCAAAAAAAAAATACTATTTGTCCCGTGATTTTTGTACCAATGACGAATATATGTGATGTGCTTTTTTTCAATATTTTTCCGCAACAAATTTTTATCATGTGCTTCTTTTTTAAAACATATTTTCAAGGAAAAGTATGTATTTCATATTTTTTTTGTATCATGAACAAATATTAGTCTTGTGTTTTTATGTATCAATGACAAATATTTCTTCCGTGTTTTTTTTTTCTATTTATCAATGACACATTTTTTTTTGAAAGAATTTATCAATGACACATATTTATCTCATGTTTTTTTATTCTTTTGTGATAAAAATTTATCCCAAGATATTTTTTTCTTTTTCATATTTATCAGTCATAAACATGTGTCTCATATTTCTATGTATCATTGAAAAAATACTTCCCCTTTATTTTTTTTATATTTATCAGTGATAAATATATATTTATCCTGTGGTTTTCTATTCATCAATGACAACTATTTGTCTCATGATATTAGTCTTATCTGTAAACTTGAGACAATATATATGAGATATTGTCATGACTTCTTATATTTCATTGATACTGACTCGAAAATTATACATTATATAGACAACCTCTTCTTTCAAATAAAGTTCGAACTTGTTAAAAAGTTCGCTTCCAACCATTGCAAGAATTTTGTGACCCTGCATGTGAAAATAAATTAAAAAATTTCATATAACATCACATGGTTATTATAATAGTATCATAATATAAAATCTAAAAAACTCACATAGTTATCCATTAAAACCAAATGGTTGGTCAATGGTCTCATGGTGTTCTTCGAATTAGTTGATTTCCATAGCCTGACAATTCTAGCAAAAAAAACACCATTTACTTTTGTTGTCTTCAATTTCAATGAGGAATCATAGTTGGTTCATGAACTATTTAAGTGTATCGTTAATTTTTGTTTTGTTCTATCCATTAGAGGATTTTGTTGGTACTACTGAGATGGGTATTGCAGCCTTTGGAAATTCTGATTGTTCCTTATTCTAAAGTTTTTACCATGTTGATATTGCTTCGGTCTTTGTCCATTTTGATTGTTGATGAAGTTAGCTTCTTCCTCATTTGAACAATAACCAGTTGGATGATTTCTTGAATAGAGGTCACACTTCATTATTTGCTTCACCTTATCTTCTTGCATGCTTTTCAAATGTTGAGGAATTTTCTCTATTTGCATGGAAATATTCCTGAAGGGTTTTAAGGAGAGGTTTATTTTGGTCCAACATTGCCTATATGGACTTTAGCTCGTGTAATCCAGCCTTCTTTTGAGTGTTTCTTTTATTGTACTCATATATGTCGTCGTTTAGAGTCATGAATTATATAATCTTGATAGCATGTGCATCACTTTTAAAGGATAAGGCTCACATATTCAGATTCTAATTAATGTCAAAAAGGGGTTATGTCTCCACCATAATGTTTCTCTACCATATCACCCTTAAGAACGGGTCATGAGAAAGAATGAGCAGGAAAGAGATAAATTGAGATTCAAATTATTGTTTCTATCGCATGCTGTCACATCATCATCCTGGATGAAGATACACTATTTATGTGTCTTTATTACATGAGAATAATATCATCCAATATCCTTATAATGTGTTAGTTTTCTAGAATTAAACATAAATGTGAGAACTAAAACTTAGAGAAATATGATATTGAATCTTTTGTTGTAGCTGGCCAATGTTCACTAAATTATTTTTCAATTTAGGTATATAGAAAGCGTTAGTGGATCAGCAGAGTTATCTCTTTAATTTTGAGCTTCAAAATTCCTTTTTCCATAATTGTCATCTTGGAATTATCTCTAAATTTGACTGATTCTCTAAATATTTCAGCAAGATCAAACATCAAACATATATTACAAATTTCCACACACGTTGCTTCCTGAATCAAGATTGTCAATAGGTTGACTCATTCTGCCTCGTTTGTAACAGCCCGATTTTTAGCATTAGATTTATCTATTATAATTAATTAGTATTATTTATTTAATTATATTTTTTAATTGATTATTTATGTGTGATTGGTGGGTTGGTGGAATTAGTAGTGCTTGAGTGACATTTATGTAAACTAGACTTCGACCCGTGCGATGCACAGGTTGTTTTAGAAAGTCATAATTAAAACACACTGCACATCTAAAAAATGTAACATAGACTACACCTTAACTTCAAAACACCGAGTAAAAATGGCTTCCTCATAACATCCCTACACAAATATTATGTCTTTGATGGTATCTCTTATATCAGTAAATTATGTCTTTGCAGTCCAATATAAAGTTTATCGTCATATTTCCCTAGTCATGGATGTTACCCAATGTGAGCATCTTTCAAAAGTGCACAGTCTACAAAAAGAATGCAGGAAAAATTAATTAAAACAAAGAACAAATTAGCAAAACAAAAAGCAAATACATGGTTCAAAAATAAAATAGAATAGAAAATTGGAAAAGAAGAATTAACATAAATTGCTGCTTCGTTGAACTTATGGTTTTTTGTTCGTGTTCATACTTTCTGCTCCAAGAATTAGCATTTAAGGGGATTAATTTTATTAGTTATCAGTTAGAATACGATTAAATTCTTCAAAAAAAAAAGTAGAATACGATTAACGAAAAGAATACATAATATAGAATCCATTGACTACCTTCATTCCAATTTTGGTGTATTGAGTCTCTTAAATAATGGACATTACTACTTTGCCGTAAAAAAACACACACAACAATGAGTTGTGAGCAACAAATTTGTAGATAGAAAAATTAACAAATGAATAAAAATCAAGTTGACGTAGATTGTTCTGTCCGACACAATATTGTATTTGACCGTCACAATAAGCCGAGGATAATTAAAAAAAAATCCAACATTATAAATGGTTCTCCAAAAAATCAAAAAAAGATGCAGAGAAAAATCAGAGGAAAAGTGGCATCAACGATGATATGAGAGAACCAAACCATAAGGAAAGTCACGTCAACATCCATAAGAAACATCATTTTCAAAAAATAAAATGAGAATGAGAAGTAGAAATAGTTCAAGAACATACCAAATAACACATAAGCCATAAATATCTAATATGCATGGCTTGTCTGCTGCCACGCCTATTATAAAGTATCTCAGTGGTTGAAACCTTATTTCAGATTAAAGACAAAAGCAGAACAACTAAATAATTGTTACTTTGTAGAGCTTAACAGGACCACCATATCAAAGTAAAAAATAATTCACGCTACACTATAAAAGTTCAAAGTAACAAATAAAATAGGAAAAGAAATCGAGAATCTAATGTAGAAGAAGATGAAGGTACAAACCTTGTGCAACAGAGACACTTATATTTAGTAAAAAATCCAAACAGGAGCAGAACAATGATGAATTTTAGAGATAATTTGTCTATAACAACCGCATAAACAACATGCCTTCAACAATCTATTTACCTGCATTTTGTAGGAACTTAGCAAAAATAAATGAATGCTTTAAACTGATTCATATAAACGTCAAATTGCAAGAACATATTAATATATAATATCAAAACAAAACAGAATAAGCACCATTACCTTATCCTCATATTCTCAAAACCTGCAAAAGAAAGTTCATTTCAGAAAAATTACCTTTTTTTCTTTTTTGAATCAGATTTGGGGAAAGAAAGAAAGTGGGCGGCGGTAGTGGGAAATAAGATTTCTTGTTTTCCTTCTCTTTAATTGCATATATGTTTTGGAATCAAACATGTAGACATTATAAACATTAATGTCGTATTGGCAAATCATTGGATCTAGACCATCTTCAACCCAGTTTGTTATGAAACGATCGAAAAAAAAACAAAAGAAAAGGTGCAAAAATTACACCAATTTAAGTTATTAACTTTATTTTGTTACCAAATAATATTACCAGTTTGTGTTTCCGAATTCCTTCTTTCTCAACCTTCATATTCGATTACATTCATGTTAAAAGAACAACTAAAATAGGCAAATTGAAAATAGTAAACATGTTTCAAAAGTCAAAGTGAGAAAACAAAGTAATGTTATAATCTAGTGTAGTGATTTTTGCAAATAAAAAGGCAGAATAAATAACTTCAAGTAATTAATATAATATAGGAGAAACAAAGAGGTAGACAAAATTACACTAAAATTGTATCGATAAAAGTATATGAAAAGGAACTGCTATCAAAAAAGGAATTGCAATGACGTTAGTGACTTTTAAAAAAATGACATTTTCATGTGCTACCTGATTCAATTCCTTGCAGACCTTTTTTTCATAAAAATTAATTAGGTCTGTCAAAAAGGGCGGGGTTTTGGTTATTAGGTTCAATTGCATGATGGTGAGAGAGATGAAAGTGAGTAAGAAATGATTTAGGAATTGTGAGATTGAAAGAAAGAGGGCCCAAAATTTGTGTTGAATACATAACATTGAAGCAATTGCATGTCATAAAAAACATCAGTACCTTTGTGGTAAGAGTTGTGATTTGGAAGCATGTGGTACCTGGTTCGATCCCCACCAGGAGTTTTTTCATAAAATTTTTTCAAAACCAAAAATTAGGGTTAGTCATTAGGGTTAGGTCAGACTCCCTAACATTTAATATTACTAGACTCTAACCCGTGCGATGCACGAATTTTGTAAAGCTTCATATATAACTATCAAATCGTACAATGCACGAATTTTGTAGAGTTTCATATATAAGTATCAAACTAGTTGTATTATTAATTTTAGAGTTACAATCAAAGTCATAGAAACAATCAAACTAAGTGATGATTGAGAGTGATCGACATGCAAAATCTAAAAAAAGTAAATTAGAAATATTCAGTTTGAATCAACAAAAATAAATATGGAATGAAAGTCATAAATTAAATTATGTGAAAGTAATCAAACGTGAAAATAAACACAATAAAAATGATAAATCATAGAAAATACTTTAATAAAAAGAAAACAATATACAAAAGTTTGCAAGGGCTGCTAAATCTATAAAAAAAGAAAAAGAACTGATATGTGGTAACATAAAGAAAAAAGAATAATGAAAAGGAATTGCTAAAAAAATGAAAAGGAACTGGGCAAAATGAACGGGGCAATCTTTAGAAGTTCTATAAAAATTTCAATGATAGGATATAGGCAGTAACAAAACCTTGACGACAACACATTTTTGACCAAATTGTTTCCATTTATATTTACAGTTAATTTGTTTGAATATTTGAACATGTGTAAATTAAGTGAGTGTTGAAACTTATTTTATTAATTGCATTGACGTTTTAAGATTTGTATATAAGGAATAAAGATCTATTACTTTTCCTGCCAATATATATGTCTGATCTATATATTATGCAGCATACCTTATATATTTGTTCCCAACCGAAATTAAACTTCTGAAAAGGGTCCATAAGATATGTATCAATCTAACTTTTCAGAATTGTAGATAAAACATGATTATTTCGAAAAGTATAGCTTCACTTTACATGTATATTCATATCTTGTTCATGGTTTGATTAAAATTGAAATTTCATATTGATTACTTCAGGATATATAACAGTAGTATACTTGAATGTTATACATTTTTCGTGTAGCATTTAGTTTGCTTTATAATGCTCAGAAAGTTAAAACTCCATATAATTACCAACAGGATCAACTGCATTTCACTTTGAATAAAACATGGATAAAGACTTAGATTGATAGATCATAAGGAACAAAACATAACATGTGAAATCAAAGACAAACATAGATGTTTCATAGTCAACTGAAACTTAATTTGATAACTAAACAAAACAGAAGAGATTAGGATTGATATTGTAGAAGCCTAAGGAGCAATCTTGAACACATGCACAAAGTAGCTGAAAATTCCTTCAAAGAACTTAAAACGGATTGTGTCTCCTGCCTGGAATCCATTTTGAAGGCAGAAAGATTCCCATCCTAGTTCAAGTGTTGAGAAAATCTGATACTGATTGCGAAATATGATTTCACACATAGATTTTGGAGAGTTATGATCTCCACACAGAATGAGATGATCAAAATCACTGTCCGAAAGGAATTTCTCAAAGTCATGGCTAATGATCTAAACAAAAGAGAGAGAAATGAAAACTATGGTTAAAATACATATCAATATGATAGTCACAAAATATTGATAATAAAATAAGTATGGTTTTGAAACTCAACTAAATGTGATGGGTGAGACATGTCAAGGTGATCAAGAGTGATCTCAAAGAAGACAGATTTATCAGGCTTTGTGCTTAAACTATGAAAGGATGGAACCGTATCAGATTCCTCACATGATTTTCCAATGACAGAGAAAAAGCGATCTCTTCCAACATAGTTAAGAAAAACCTGTTTTTGACCATCAAATTTATAAAAGTTCCTCAAGCCACTTCATCCATCAGTTAGCAGTGGTCTGGCATAATCTCCATTAAACACCACAAAATGTGAATTTCCCTGGCTATCTATCAAGTTCCATTTAGTTCCTAACTCCTCTTCAAATTCCTCTAAGAATTTAGGGTTAATCTCTCCATATTCCTATGAAAAAATAAGAAACAAAATCATCAGATTAATAGAATGATTGAAATATTTAATGAACATGTAAAGATGTGGAGTGAAGGAATATGTTACATGTTTTTCAGATTTTGAAATAAAGGAAAACTGCTATCCACTGATATACCTGTCCAGGGACATGAAGAGTTTCAAAACCTCCTAAAATTGGTCTTTTGATAACCATTCTGTTTCCGGCCATTGCTATTGATCTCAAATTCTGATTGGATGAAAAGTGTTGAGGGAGTTTCTAAGTTTTTGGATACTAAAGAACCATATATAGTGGTTGAGTGAAGATCTGAATTGAATAAGCAAAGACTCATGAAGTCATTGTATACTCTATACAATATGTAAAGCCTCATGATGCCATTGTTTACATAGCCACTCTATCTTGTCAAACAGATTCAATTCAAATCTAATAATGAGATACACTTTAACCCTAAAATTAATTCCAATTAATTCCAAATTAAACACATTTTAACCCCAAAATTAATACCAATTAACCGAAAATTAATTCCAATTAATTTCAAATTAAACACAAATCGGGTGAATTAATGGAGGAGGAAACAGATGAAAAAACGCTTGCATCAGTGACTGATTAAGTCTCTTAACCGAAAATTAATTCCAATTAACCAAAAATTAATTCCAATTAATTCCAAATTAAACACATTTTAACCCTAAAATTAATTCCAATTAATTCCAAATGAAGTAAAAGAATTTGGGGGGAAATGGTTTGATATTCAGGGATAAATTTGTCATTTTGGGTGTTAGGGCTGCATTAGGGCAAGCAAAAGATGTTTATCAGACTGCCTAGGATTTATATTAAGTATGATAAAGATAAAGATATGCTAGAACTAGTAATTTGAATTTTAGAGAATAGTGGTGTATAATTAATATGGGGGTTTTAAGTGAAGTAAAAGTGTAAAGAAAATAATTGTGAGACAACTGTGACTAAGCCCATTAGTGGAAATAACCCTAAAACCATATTATAAATACACTAGTAGTGAGTGATGGTGAATTAGGTTAAACATTATATTTTGAGAGGCAAGTGAGAGAATAGAGAGAGAAGAGGCTTGGAGAAGAGGAAACTAGAAAAGCTCAAGGGGAAGAGGGGAATTCAACTAGAAGTAGCAAAAAAAGTGAAGAATTAAGGTAAGAGGGGAGATTACTTTCATCAAGTGGGTTAAATAAGCACTTATCGGGTTTGGGTGTTTTAGATTATGATTAATTGCATGATTAATTGTTGCTGATTTGATGAATTTTCGTGCTACTTTTTGTTGATTAAATTAAGCATGTTAAACTTTGATGAAATTGCATTTTCTTCATGTCAAAATTCATATTTTATTATGATTAATTGATACCTTTGTGAATTTTGATGATCTTGATGATTAATATGATAATTGAATGATGTTTGTTGATTATGAATTTGATTATGAGCATGGGAATGTGTTTTGTTTGAGAAATCATGAAGTTATGTTGAATAAGTTGCAATTTAAGTGATTTTGAGAAAATTGATTAATTGAGTGAATTTGCTTAAGTTGCTACTGTTTTGATTATGTTGTTGTCATATGATGAAAAACATGTAAATGTTATGTTGGGTGTGTAGCTTTGAGGAGAATTAAGTTGTTGTTGTTGTTGGTGTTTTGTTAAGATGACTTAATTAAGTGAAAATGAGTAAGTTGCTCCTTAAATGAATAAGTTGGTGTTGGAATAGTTTGAATATGTGATTATGGTGATGTTGAACTTGATAAAATACTGTTGGTGTTGTTATACAAGCTTATTTGCTAAGTTGTTGGTGAAATTGGACTTTTGAGACGAACTTTGAAAATTACTTAAAAACATTGAGAATTCATGTCAATTTGATGTTTCATTGTGTACCCATTGTTCAATTTAAGTGTATTGACCATGGGTATTGTTTGTAAAATGATTTTGGGTCAATTGTGACGAAAAATGAGATTTTTGGGTGAGTTTTGGGGTATTCCCGTATGCGATACCCTAAAAACAGCCAGGTCGCTCAACAACCATAGCAGAAACAGCATCAGTTGTTCTGCGTGTTTTGACCTTTGGGGGATGTTTCCGGACATCTCTGGGCATTCCTTTTGTGTTGTTTTGATGCTGCTTTGACCTCTCATTGATGGATAATGATTGATTGCCATGAATTGATTATATGGTTTGATTTTGAGACGAACTTGGCGATTTTGTGAAATTAGATAATTGACAAAATGAACTAAATAATTAGTTACAGTAGTATGAATGAGATTGAATCATGAATATAATGTGGCGTAGTGATGGGTTGAGGTAACCGTACTTAATTATTCATGAAATGTGGAATTATGTGAATTATGGTGAATAAATGCAAGAATGGAGTATTTATGATTAAACGATGAATAAACTTGATGAAATGCATTAATGTGAGATTGGTGATTGTTGTATGTGGCTGAATGCATTTATGTGGTGATTTAAATGACGATGTGATAATTTAAATGACGATGTTATAATCTAAATGATGATGTGGTGAATTAAATGATGATGTGGTGTTAACATGAATACGTGGATGTATTGATTTGATAATGCAATTGATAGCCATGATAGCCGCATGATTTAAGATCATGATTTATAGCCGTGTGGGTTGTCAAGTCCTTACGTGAACATCCATGCATTCATTGTCAGTTGATCGGTGTTTGATTTAAGAGCAAGATTCATGGGTGCTTGATTTAAGATCAAGATTTATAGGTGGGTGATTTAAGATCACTATTTACGGGGGCCTGATTTAAGATCAGGATTGGTACCACATGCATGTATAGTCGTATTAGGCGCATTACATTCACATGAGTCGTGTTTGGTAATGTTTTGGTGTGAACTTGTGCATTTATGTGGTAATTGTTAATTGTTGAATTGTGGAAACTATGAATGATTTCATAATTGTGTTTGTTGATGAATTATAGACGAGGTTATGCTTTAATTGTTATCGATGTATAATTAAGTTGGTAATTACATAATGTTGAGGGTATGCTATGAATTGTGAATTATGCATGAGTGTTAACCATGCTTTTTGTATTGATGAATAATTGAATGTTAAGTGATGTTTTTGCCTGAAACTTATGTGCGTTTATTATATTCATTTGTTGAATGTATATCTTACCCTCTAGTGCCTTTATTGTCACCTCATCCGTGGGTTCAAACCTCGTGGATGTAGACTTTCAGGTTGAGGAGTAGTGCTCAGTGAGTTGTGCTGAGGATGGCGTCGCGCCTATTCTCCTTTTATGTCGCTTTTATTTTCCGAGGATGTCTAGATTAGGTGCTCTAATCTAGGAGTCCGGGATTTATTTCTACTTGTTGAATTTTATGAGGATTGTATTTATTTGAGATCTTTATGTTGAGACCCGAGATGATGTTTATGTTGAGATGATTTATTTCCGCTGTGCAGATATAATTGTTGATGAGATTTTCTTTATGAGGAATTTGTATGAGTTATTGGAGATTTGTTAGATTCCGATTAATTATGTTGCATGATTTATCGCTTAATTAGTAGTCTCGGGGATCTGGGTCTTACATCGTCCTCCTCAGAATCATGTTTGACCTATACATCTTCCTCCTTTCTTCATGAGTCAGAAATTTCCAAAGCATGTTCTTCGTCCTTATTATGCCCTTCATCCTCTGCTCATGCACCCATAGGCTACTTTGGAGTTCATCAATTGACAATGTACCCACTTTATTTGACTCCTCAATTGAGCAAACCACAAACTCAAATCATGAAGTCATTGATCAAAGAAGCTTTTCAACAATTACAAGTTTCTCTATCTTCTTATTGTGTGCCTTTGTTTTATTTCCAATTGCAAGAGTTCCTGCAAAGTATTCATCTACAATTTCTCATTCTTTCGTGTCAAGAACTTCAAATGCTCTCCTTGGTGGGGGTAGTCAACTGGTTTGACCGGTCCAGAGTTCAAGTCTTGGTAAAAGAGAAAAAAACTAACATAACAATTAATATATTAACGTTTACCATTAAAAAAAGTAATTATCTCCTTAGAGCTTGCAAATGGGCTTTTTTTAGTTTCTCACCTTTAAAAATCTTTCGATGTGCTTTCTTCAACATCTTTGATTTGATCAAGGGTGGCAATAGACGGGGTCATCATAATTCCACTCTCAACCAAGGTCTGAAGCTCTTTGGATCGAAGGAGGCTCTACATGAGCATGTCCGATCATCATAATCTCAATCGGACAATGAGATCGCGGATTGAACAAAATTCTTCTCTTCTATCATGATTCACGTGCTCATTTATGCATTCGATTGTACTTTTCTTTTTTTCTTTTTTAAAGAAAAGACAAAAATACATCAATATGCTCTGATCCAAGCACAAGTAGACATGGCAGCAAAACACGCACATGCTGTTACCGCCTGAGCACACCCCGATTTGACAGGTTTTTCACGCTTTAACTTGGTTTCGAATTTTCCTGATTTCAAAACACATGTATGAGGTGGCTAACAGAGATAGATGTATTCACCCCGAACTCATACACGTACTCGTCTCGAATGTAGAAAATTACTTTATCATCCATTGAGATTTGTTATGTTATAAAGCTGCCATTAAAATTTAAAAGAGCGACCAAATTATTCGATCAAGGAAATGTTAAAGTTAACATATTGTTGGATAATGCATCACAACATTGTCATCGGGGCTGGAAAAAACTTCTTTTTTATTAAAAAAATGACTCACTACGAGGATGTGGATGGGGCGGGATACCCAAACCCGTCGGGGATGGGAATGATATTTGATTTTTCATCTCCATTGAATATGAGTAGGATAACGGATAAGTACATGTCAGTCGGAGATAGAGACGAGGAAGGTAAAACCCACCCCCGTCCCCACCCAGCCTCATTGTCATGCCTAAGCACAAGGCGCGCAAAATTAGAGCATAAATAATATAGTGTTTGCCATGCGCAGTTAAACGCATCTTTCAAACAAAAAAATGCGCAGATAAACGCCAATACAAAAATGACGAAACATGCGTTGGAAAACATTAGGGGTGGCAAAATGGATGGATTGGATGGATATGGATTTAGATCATAATGGATGAATCAAAATAATCCATTAGTCCATTAAAATCCAATTTTTTTTGTGTTGAAAAAAAACCATATAATCCATCCATTAAGTATTATGTTTATCTGATCCATCCATTATTAAATTTTAATGGATGGATTATCCATCCGATCCATAAATCAAAGTGTATTTTTTTTAAGAGGTGTATTATTTATTAAAGTGTTTTTTTAGTGAATTCAATCCAAATAAAATTTATGTAAACAGGCCTAACTGTTTTTTTTTTCTAGCCCAATAATCATTTTTGAAATAAGCCCAAACAATTTAATAATATAGAAATATTAAAATTATTAATTAAGTAATTAAAAATATTATGGTGGTCAGCGGTGGTCAACCGACCGCCGCTGGCGTTGACCACGGTGGTCGTCGGCAACTTCGCGACGGCAGTCCCGCCAATTTTTCGGCACTGAGGGTGGTTCGTCGGAGACTCACGGTGGTTGGTGGCGGAGCTCCGGCGTTGACCGGTAAGCTCCGGCGTTGACCACCACCTATAATAAAATAATATTAAATATTTAAATAATATTAAATATTTAAATAATATTTAAATATTAAAAAATTAATATTTTTTACTTTTTTTCAGCCAGTTTTTTAATTAAATTATTTTTATTTTTTCAAATATAATTATTTGAATAAAAAAATTAATATTATTTGTAGTCATCCATTGGACTTTTATTTTTGCTAAAAAGGTGATCCATTGGATTTTTAAAATAAGGTGGATGGATCAAATCCATCCTTAGTTTTAAATAGATGGATCCAAACCAATTCGTTAAGAAATTTCTTGTTTGATGGATGGATTGAATGAATTTTGTAGTGGATGGATTGGATGAATATGGATCTAGTGGATCATATTGTCACCCCTATAAAACATTAGTAAAACAGCAACCAATATAGAAAAGTTACCCGACGAACCAATTTTACAACTCATAATAGAATTATCCTAACAACTATAAGTATAGAACCTATTCCTGTGACACTTAACTTAGGGAGAAAGTCACAATGATCAATACTCACAAAAAAAAATGTTACAAATGCCTTCATGACTAAGCATGTTTTTATTTTGGCTAAGCTATGCCTTGCTATAGCAAACCTAAATAAGGTCTTAAAACTCTCTATAGCTGAAAATGGTCTCAAATGCCTTCATTAACAATTGAGTTTACATAATTCATCAAGTAAAGTAAATTGTTCACATGAGAATTGAATCAAAGATCATTTGATTAACTTCAATCAGTTAATTTTTCATTAGACAACTTTGTAATTGATAGATAAGCCCCAAACAATTTTTTGGGGGCAATAATTTGCTATAATGAAAATTTCACTTTGCAAACCACCCACATAAATTGGGTTGGAAAAGAATAAAAATTCCTGAAAATTGAAGTTGACATGAAAAAAGAAAGGAAAAAAAATTCACAAATCTTAAAGACCAAAAGGAAAATCAAATTATAACTTTCTGTGTTGATTTTGTTCAGGTGGTGGGGCTGTCCAATACTGCTTGACTGCTACAAGTATCTTTTCTCTTTGGTGTGGTCCCTTTTCATGGTCTGCAATTCTAGCGTCCCATTGCATTTCATCTGCAAATCTTTTTACCTTCAGCAACACATCCACATCATCACGCAATATCACACTCCCTTGTGGCCTCAAAATCCTATCCATCTCAACAAGAATCTCCTCTATATTACATCTGTCACACATTAAATCATTTCATAAATTATTAGAAAGTTATTATATGAGTGGTAAACATATTTTTATCTTAAGAGTCATCTCATAATATTGATTCTTAAAATAGTTATGATAAAAGAGATAAGAGAAATTGTAAAACTTTTTTTACATTATCAATGTATAGTAGAGGCTAAAATAATTTCATAAAATAGATAACTTTTTGCACAATTTACCTGTCCTCGTAGAGGCTAAAAACAGAATCAGCATGTATGAAGTCATAAGTTCGAGGATAAGTGGACATGGCTTCACACCTGAGTGGAGACAAAAAGTAGTTATTAGTAATGAAACATTAACTACTACCATGTGATGAAATGTGTAAAGCAGCACAAAATTTGTATAAATCCTCAACAGTACTAGAATGAAAAAGCAAGAGTATCTGATACACAATTTTCTGCCTACAGTAAAGGACAAAATTAGGTAGCACTCATAGATATGAAGAGATAATTTGCAATTAAATTATATTCACCATAAGCTATACTGTAAGTGGGAGGTAATAGAAAAAGATTAATAAAAAGTGAGTTTTGCCTCCAAAAGTGCACAATTATAAAGTAATCCAACTCTAAATTTTAGTGAGCTAAGATTAGGATGCACTTTAAATTATATGCACGTTACATATAATATACTACTCACTTATTGAAAGAGTATGCTGCAAATCTAATTAGGCAATCAAAAAGCCCTTTCTACTCAACTAACCAACATTTTTTTCCTATAGCAAACCTCTCTCGTTTTTTGTAATCAGTTTCTCACTTCAAATAGCATCCCCAATAAAGAACTTAAAACAATTGTTCACTCTAACAATACAACTCTCTTAAAAACTAAAAATGACTTCAAAAGTTATCACATGTTTACCTTTCTTTAAAATTGGTTGGGTAAGAACTAAATCCATGTCACAAAACCTAGTTAACAACTGCTATTAGAAATGGAAGAAAGACTTACCAGTTCTGATATGTTCCGATCAATCCGCGTTCATAAACGACACCAAGTGTGTTGATCTCAGCCTCGACCGGAACAATATTCATGACCCAAACTGGATCATCAATCATTGCAGCTGCAAATCCTCCCAAGTAAGCATTCATATCAAGTAAATTACGGTATCTCCCCGGCTCTGCTAGCTGATAATCAAGTGTCTTGTAGTATGCAACTCTCTTCTTCCATAATTCAGTATTTTCTTGGAACATCTCAGCTGTGATTCCATTCACACTTCCACTGCTAATCCTTGGTGGAACTGATGTTAGTCTCTCAGGCCAATTGGACAATCCTCCACCACTAACTTCTTTTATGTCAGTTACCTCAGGAAGTGGTGTCAAACAAGTATCCATTTTGGTGTACCTAAAATGCAAAAAAATAATTAAATGTTCAAGAACAAGTAACTGTAGAGAAAAAGGTGAATAAAGCAAACAAATAGACTATTTTATTGGAATGGTCCAAAAAGAATCTCCACTTTTGAAAAGATGAATAAAACAACTAACAAAGAAATAGATTATGCAGCTCAAATTCTTTATCATCTAGGTGGTTTTGGTATCACTGCCAAACTCTATTTGGCAGCAAGCATAATTTGCTTCTTTTTTTTTTTATTACTGCAAAAGCAAAATCAGTAGCACAAGGAACTATAAGTGAGTCAGTGTGACATTATCTGAAAATTATCAATAAAGTTATGAGTGCCTTATAAAAAAAATCAGCGACCGCGATGTCAATGTTTTTGTCCATATTAGTCTTATTTGACCACAATTCTCCGCAATCATAACGATCACAATGTGATTGTGATCTCGATTGTGACCGCCCTCACAATTCAACATCTTGAAGGCATAAATTAATAATTAAAAGAATAGAAAAGGTATATTACCATGCTGAGTCAGGATTCTTTGCATCACAAAAGGGTCTATTCTTGAAGACCTTTCTTGTTAATTTGCAATGAATATGATTAGTAGGCTTTTGCCATATAGCAATGTCACCCTTCTGAACTAGTTTTTTCCAACAAAGACTTTTTGCCACTCTCTCAATTGAAGTCTGTTCAACACGGAGATCCTCACGAGTCCTCTCCCAACCTTTCCAATGGGTCTCCCAATTTATTGGTGGCCCTGATAGAATCCAATACCCCCCAGGACGTAGCACTCTATCAACTTCAGTTAAATAAATTCCATCTACAAATACATAAAACAAAATTAATAAGTTTCATATTATTCATATAAACTTGCTTCTTAATTAAAATGTGACTAAAAAACACATACACGTATACCAGACACAATATTAACTCACACTCTAGATACTAATAGTTTGAGAAATTATAACTGATTAAATATAACAATCGGACCGACACGAAACATATTTTTAATCTGAATTGTCGGTGCTACATGGTATATTGAAAATTTGAAAGAGAGAAAAAGGGATATTTACCATTCTGGCCCCAAGGAATTAGGCAACGAGAACAATGAGCCATATCAAAGGCTCTTGAAGGGTAAGGAAGCCTGATTGAGGCAATAACACCAATCAAAGCTGGAACTCCTCGTTCAAGAGCAAATTGAACTTGAGCTTCATGTGTATCTCTTGGCGCAAATGACACTGCTAATATGTCACGTGGCAAAAGATATGCTCCCCAACTTGCAACCTGATTAATTCAATTGTAACATGTCATTAACCAATTAAAATATTTGTAACTTATAATAACTTAAGCTGATTAAAAAGTACATTTACTTTGAAATTTCCAGTGATACCACAAATTTGTGCACATGTGACTAGTAAACATATTGCCACAACACGAAGTAACTTCGAAATAAGGCTAAAGAGTTACATGATTGAGACTTCTCAACAAATAATATAACTTCAAAATTATCGTTATGATTAGCACTAAGTGAATTAAAAATTCAAAATACAATATAGTTGTTAATAATGCATAGTCAACATGAAACTACTTTACTTCAGTTCGAAGAATTTAAGAAGATTGTTTTGCAAACTAGTTCTAGTTCTAGTTCTAGTTCTAGAGTGATCCCTATATGTTTCCCTTTCTCTCTCTCTCTCTCTCAACAAAAAGGACAGATTTACGGTTGAGTCTATGATGTGATGACCAATATACCTTAACTAACTATATTTCAATTTCAAAGCATGGTCCATATTCATCGAATTATAACATATCCATTTTTAGTTTAGTGTCTAAGAAAATTTCGTCACGTCTTTAGGATAAGATAGCCAACTAAGTCACAATAATAGACTAGAAACAGAAATAAAATATTGACAGAGAAAATGATTGACGTATTCACGAACAATTAGAAAATATCAACAAAAAAAAGTCAAATGTGGAAAATTTATATTATAATTACTATAAATAAAAAATTACAAAGCTGGAGAGAAAATGCTGAAATATAAAATTAATCTGTATTCCGTCTGTTTCGCACAATGATTACCAAAATTACATACAATTTTCATTTCATAAACTTACCAAAATCATATACATTTATAATTTTCATAAAAAACGATTCCTGGAAGCATCTAAGGAAAGAAAATATTAATAAAATATACAATATTTATTGATTTAGATTCCCAATTAACCTACATTCCCTTTCCAATTCTCAAACGTTCTAAACAAAGACAAAATCACAAAAAATATTACCAAAACTAAAATCAACCTAAAAAAGTTAATTGAAATTTCTCAATTGGTTGGGTCCAAACCTTGAACAGGGGACCAATCACATTCCTGCTCATGGTCCATTTTTCTATGAATGTTGTTGAACTAACCATAGAGGGGAGGTGAACCACCCGGTTCATCAACATTGAAAATGAAAACATGCATGCATAATAGTAAAAGAAAACCGAACCGGGAGATTCAAGAAAAACGTACCCCACAACCGGTGTCTAAAGCGGTTCGAACGGACCCATCTTTAAGGTTGATGAGTTTTCCGATATCATCAATGTATGCACCAGCGCCACGTGGAAACATGGTCCCACCACCAGGAAACCTGAACCGGTCACCTTCAAAATGAACCCAATTCTGGTTTTTTTTCTCAATCGTCAATTCTTTGTGTGGCACATTAGCATACCAAGCCCAATCACGGCTCTCCGGCCACCGTGGCGGAATGCGGTAGCCATACGGAGCTGGTATCCGACATCGGAGAATCTCCTCTTTTTCCGGACAGTGTCTCTCTCGATAAATTAAATTCTCCCGCGGGAATTTCAACGACCGCTGCACGTCCTCGCACGGAGTATACTCTGATAAAGCGACGTCGCATACCGGCGCGTGGTTCACACGCGCCGCAGTTTCAGGTGGGTCAGGGACGTTATGATGGGCTGAGAAATCAAGAGTGGTGGTGGAGGTGAAATTAGTTTGTGGGCAATCAGGGCGGATGATGGTGGTGGAGTGGTGGTTGTTGCCGGAGAGGGCGGAGGAGGTGGTGGTGGGGGAGTTTTGCCAGAGGCCAAGGAGGTAAAAAAAGGTGCAGAGGAAGATGGTGAAGGTGAGAAAGTAGAGTCTTGTGAGAGGTTTGTTAGGTTTCTTGTTAAGAATTGATAAGAAAGAATTAGCCATTGTTGTTTTCTTGTTTGATAAAGAAAAGAAAACGGAGAGAAAGAGAGAGTTACTATGAGCTAATATGAAACCATGGACGTTACTTGTTCATGAGAGTGACGCGGTTGTATTTTATGAACGTATATAGAGAGAGAGAGAAAGAGAAAGAGAGAGAGAGGGTTTTTGTTTGGACTGAGGTGTGTCAGAATAGACGGCTTGTGTTGTACTGTTAACGACAAGCAAATGCTAACTCTTTATTCTCTTTGCAGATTTTTTTTTTTTAGGGGAACAATGGTAGAATTTATAATTCTTTCAATTAAAATAAAATAAGGAATATTTGTTTCAAAACTATTGATAATTAAGAATTTTAAAGTCGAATAATTTATTTGAGGAGTATATTTTTTTTATTATAATATAACTTGATCGAACCTCTCAAAAAAAAAAACTTAATTGAAGAAAGAAAATTGACTATCTGCTAATATTATAAATTATAGAATAATAAAATAAAGTTATTAAATATGATAATTTATTTGTGTTTTCCTCAAACTAATTCAAATCTGGTCCATTCATTTATTTATTTATTTATTGCATATTATACTTTTTTTTTAATGAAATCTATATATTTTTGGCGTGGTCAATTTTTATTATACTTAAATTACTCTCAAGTAATATTTTACCCTTAAATCCATAATTTAAGGAACTAAAAAACAAATTACAAATTTTAGTAAATATTTTTCAAAACCAAAATTTCTGAATAAAAATTGGGTGAAGGAGGAATTGAATGTGTATTCTTAGGCTGTGCAGAAAATAGCAAAACATACAGATTCTTGGTTATTGAATCGAATGGCTCATATTCTGAACCAAAAAGAAATAAATTGGGTCAAAGAGGAATTGAATGTGTATTCTTACGCTATGCAGAAAATAGCAAAGCATACAGATTCTTGGTTATTGAATCAAATGACTCAAATACAGTAATCGAGTCAAGTGATGCAATTTTACAAGAAGATAAATTTAACTCAATTTCTTAACTCAAGAATATTGTTCATTCTAATGTAGATATGTTGGATGGTTCATAACTTAGAAGAAGTAAGAGGATCCGAAAAGAGAAAGATTTTGGATCCGACTTCTTCATGCTTCTTGTAGAAGGAACAGGTAAATCCATAAATAGTTATGGACCAATTTGCTTTAACCTTGAGAGTGATCCGGTACCATATGAAGAGGCTATAAAGTCTCAAGATTCAGTCTTTTGGAAAGAAGTTATCCAAGAAGAAATGGATTCAATTATTGGTAATAAAATTTGGAAAGTGGTAGATCTCCCACCCGGATCCAAACCAATAGGTTGTAAATGGATCTTTAAAAGGAAAATGAAAGTGGATGATACCATTGATAAATTCAAGGTTAGACTAGTTGCTAAAGGGTTTACACAAAAAGAAGACATTGATTATTTTGATACACATGCATCTATTGCACGAATTGCATCAATCAGAGTGCTAATTGCACTAGCATCCATCCATAAGTTTGTAATCCATCAAAGGATGTTAAAACTGCTTTCCTAAATGGAGAGTTGGATGAAGAGGTATATATGAAACAACCGGAAGGGTTTGTGATCAAAGGTCAAGAAAATAAAGTGTGTAAATTAACTAAGTCTTTATATGGGTCGAAATAAGCACTGATAGACTTTTAGCAAGTGTACTAAAAGTATCAAAGTAATAAAACTTATTGTTATATATTGTCATTATATAGAAAGCATTAAGAACAATTGAATTGAATAAAACTAGATTAATATTCATAAGCCATAGAGTTTCACAGCCACATGTTTCAAACATAATACATCAGATTCATCTCCAGACCTAATCTCTAAGAGATTTAGCTACTCATAATATGAATTACAAATAACATAATCAATTGAAGCAAAAAAACATACATAAACTGACTATGAGTTGGATGGAATGGCCACCTCTTCAGTTTTGTGCTCTCCAAATCGTGCCTCCAATCTCCAAATTTCTGAACCCTTGTTTCTGAAAACAGTTCAGCTTAAATAGGCAACAACTGCTCCTCAAATCGTGACACGATTTGATGAAATCGTGACACGGTTGTGCATTAAAGTCCCATGATTCTCCAAAATCAGCTTCATAATCGTGTCACGATTATGCCATCGTAACACGATATTATAGGCAGTGACAATCTTCCAATTCTGATAAGGAAATCGTGACACGATACCCAAATCGTGACATGATGCAATTAATTCAAAATCTTAATGTTTTCCTGCTTTTTGCACCTTCAGGCTGTCTAATAATGCTACAGACTCAATAAAAACATCAAAACAACTGATAAAAACATGTAATGACATCATGTCATCACAACCCCAAACTTGAATCATTCCTTGTCCTCAAGGAATTTACTTGTAGAATTGACAAATGACAGTAAAATAACAATTTACCTAACCAAGTGATAGTACCAAAAGTTCATCTCCTTGCTAGCCATTTGATGGGCCAGCTGGCTTGACTACGTCCACATTTCACAACTCCACGCAACAGTTTGATAAGGGTTTTCCCTCAGTCGACATGCAGGTCTACATATTATCATACACTTGAAAAATTTCTAAACATCAATCAAAGTCCATGTCAACACACACTGTAAATGTCTTTAAGGGTTATAACGGGGCTTAGGTGAATGTGAGATAATTTTTGGTAAAGTAGGTTAAACAAATATTGGAGCTAAGCTTTCCTACTATATTGGAAAATTTGAACATTTACCTCATTCACCCCATAAAAAAAACACAAGTACTAGAGAACTCTTTCATCTTTGAGACTAATATTTTCATTAATTCATTTATCTTGTCTCTTCTTTTTTTTTTTTCTTTCTTGCACCTTTTGTGCATTTTTTTTCCAATCTCAGAGAGGTATTTGACTCTCTTTAGTTCTCTAGTACCCCTACCCCAAACTTAGTTGGTTGCAAATTCCAAAAGCAACCCCAAACTTATGTTTTAGCAACATCATACAACATAACTCCAACCAATATTTGGGTCATAAAACTTAAAGTCTCTAGGCTTAATACGTAGTTTGTCACCGAACAAAAGGATCTACACCTACCGGCTCAATATAAACCGATACCCAGAATTCCCATTAATAAAAAACAGAACCTCTTGCAGTGTACAAAATAAACTTTGTAGCTAAATACAGACGTTTCGCTTTTCAAAAGGATAAGATTCAAACAAAAATACTCCAGGTAGGCTTCAAAAAAAAAAGCTCATGGTACCAAACACTTTGCCTTAGTGTGTGTATGACAAGACCAATCAACAATAGAGAAAAATCACAAGTTCTAGAAATGTAGTTGCACGGAACACTCTTTATAAGTAAATTGGAAAATAAACATTTTAGCAATGACCTTACAAGTTATGATTTCTGGGAGTTGTGACTACCTATCCGCACAATACCGTACACTTCGCCTTTGAGTTCCAAGCCTCTACCTCCTTATGAACTTTTTATTACCACTTGATCAAACAATTGTTACGAAACTGAAAAAAGTCAATTAAACAAACAAATTCATCAATAATAAACAAGTGAAAATTCATTACAAAATAGGGGGGCATACTAGAAATTCTTCCAACATGCTGACAATTATTTGACTCAACAATGGAAACAAACAAAATAAAAAACATTAGAGAAAAATAAAAGGATGGGTTGCCTCCCATCAAGCGCTTTTGTTTTACGTCATTGAGCTTGACGCTTCAACCACTGTTAGGGTGGCAGAAATGACAGAAAAACTATATCATCCTTCTTCTTCCTCTTGTTTGGTAGGAATTCCATGAATATGGCACAAAGAGTCAGATACTCCCATGCACCCACTGTATTTGAGCTCTCCCACCTTCGAGAAGGACATGTATCCATTTGCACATGAGTGGTTTCTTTAAACCCCGTTTGTTGAGACTTCAGGTAGAGACCAGCATTCCACACTTGTGGATTTTCTTCAACCACAATAGCCTGACACTCAGTCTCCATCTCAACCAAATTCTTCTGAGACTCATATGCTTTTTCAACAAGATTACCACACTGAACTTCAAATTTCTCAAATGAAACTCGATTTAACCTCAAGAATTCATCTAAAATATTTTGTAGTTGAGTATGGTAATCGATGTTGATCACCTCTTGCTCTTCTTCTTTTTCTATGAATTGGTTCTCACAATAGTAACTATTATGATAGCCTCCACAAAAATCGCAGCCCATACTCAATCTTGCTTCCAAATCCTTTATATGTAGAGAGATCATCCATTTTTCATAACAAAGGATACCGATCTCTTCTGAATCAATCAGCAACCGACTATCCCACATTGCTACAAAACTCAGAAATACCTTTCAGTAGTAAAGCACAAGAAAGAGATATGAAGAGCATAAATCATAATTTTTTTTTATATAATTTTTTTTTCACTATACAAACAAAAACGTAAATGACAGAAATCCTAAATAATAACGAAATTTCACAGTTGAAGTGATTCAACAGTCCTCGGCAACGGCGCCAAAAACTTGGTAGATTTTTAGCAAGTATACTAAAACTATCGAAGTAATAAAATTTATAAGTTCGTATCCACAGGGATTGTTTCAACTTCTACTCCGCAATGTCGTTATTATTAAGGATATATTAAATGGGGGTTGCCCTAGGCAGTTGGTTTGATTGCATAAAAAGTAAAAAGCTGATAAAAGTGGTTTTGAATATATAAGGAGAGATGAGATCAAGTCTTCGAATCCTCTGATTAATTCTGTTTGGTAAACTGCACCTATTTCTATGAATCCTCCTCTAGTTTTACGATGATTAACAAAAATAGTTCTAATCAATCCCTTGAGTTAGAACCCTCTTCTCGGATTACAGCCCCTAATCCCTTAGGTGATCTAATATTCCTCGAAGGTTTTACGAACGTTAACCTATTATCACAAATGAACGATTATCCATTCCTAGACTAACCCTATTTATTTGAACAATTCAATTAGGTCTAAGTTGAAAGCTAGGGTCAGTAGTCATTCATTCTCACCAAATCATTGTTATATATTGTCAGTATATAGAAAGCATTAAGAACAATTGAATTGAATAAAACTAGATTAATATTCATAAGCCATAGAGTTTCACAGCCACATGTTTCAAACATAATACATCAGATTCATCTCCAGACCTAATCTCTAAGAGATTTAGCTACTCATAATATGAATTACAAATAACATAATCAATTGAAGCATAAAAACATATATAAACTGACTATGAGTTGGATGGAATGGCCACCTCTTCAGTTTTGTGCTCTCCAAATCGTGCCTCCAATCTCCAAATTTCTGAACCCTTGTTTCTGAAAACAGTTCAACTTAAATAGGCAACAACTGCTCCTCAAATCGTGACACGATTGTGCATTAAAGTCCCATGATTCTCCAAAATCAGCTTCATAATCGTGTCACGATTATGCCATCGTAACACGATATTATAGGCAGTGACAATCTTCCAATTCTGGTAAGAAAATCGTGACACGATACCCAAATCGTGACACGATGCAATTAATTCAAAATCTTAATGTTTTCTTGCTTTTTGCACCTTCATGTTGTCTAATAATGCTACAGACTCAATAAAAACATCAAAACAACTGATAAAAACATGTAGTATTAAGATCTCCTAGTGGATAAAATCGTTGCCAAGAGTGTTAATTCATTGTGATAGTACTGCAACTATTACAAAATTGAGAATCGTTACTACAATAGTAAGAGACGATAATTAAGGCACAAACACATAACAAACTAGAGAGCTAGGTACTCGCAAAAGGAACGATTAAAGTAGATCATGTACGTACTGATAAAAAATTAGTCAATCCTTTGACGAAAGGAAAAACTAGAAAGAAAGTCATAAACACATCCAATAGGATGTGACTAATGCCTCAAGTGATGGTAACCCGACCTAAATGACTGGAGATCCCAAGAAATAGGTTAATGGGTAATAACAAGTCATGAGTGATAGAACATGCTATGAGAAAATTAAGAAAGCATGAATCATGCAGCGACAGAAGGATGAGATAATAGAAACTCTTAATGACATCTATATTCTATGTTGAGTGGAGTACATAGCTACAAGAGTACTCTTGATAGACTCACCTATACGAATGTGGAACTGAGGCCGGTTCCTATGAAATTCGGGGCAGAATACCTAGGACGTTCGTTAAAACTAGGATAGACGTGCAGGGCCATAAACGCACAGGCTTTTAGAATACACCTTAGGAAAAGGTTTGTGTGCGGACACTATGTCTGAGATAGAGTTCAATGTTGTAAGCAACTCTTGTTGAATCAGAATAGTTTCTGCTATGCAAAGGTTCAAGTTGTAGGCGACACCTTTGTTTATTAGCAACCTTATAGAAACGTTTTGAGGTCACTATTGAAACCATTTTTTTGAATTCAAGTGGGGATTGTTGGAACATTGGTGTGAAGTTGGAAGGAAATTGAAAGATTAAACACCAAATAATAAGACTTTGAGCTAGTGTGATGTGAATTGAAAAAATCGATAGTGGGGGTCCCACATAAAATAGAACACACATATTAGTAGTGTTTAAATTGCGGTATTTAATTTTAAATACTTGATAATGATAAATAATAGTAATTATTATTTTTATTCATGAATATCACTTCCCACAGTTTTAGTTTATGTTGGTTGTGATAAGGTTTGAGAATCCAACTGAATTTCCTATCTTTCCTTCATTCATATCTAATGAGTTTGTTTCTTCCACTTTTGTGGATTTGTTTCTTTTTGATCTTATCCACAAATGTTTTTGAACTGATTAGTGATTAAGTTTCTTTTTGATCTTATCCATTAGAGTAACTGCTGCCGCAATTTTTGCTAAAACAGTTACAAAACCTCTATATAAATAGAGGACTCCACTCAGTTCAAAAAACACACCAAAGAGTTCTATTGAGTTGTCGAGAACTCTTTCTCTCTTCTCCCCCCCAGCTTGTGTTAACGAGCTATTCTTCTCCTTATCTCATTTTTCTGTCCCTTTGGATTTAAGAGTGTTCTTAAGACCTTAGTCCCTATTCGGTATAATGTCCCTTCAGAATTAAGAAAGGTCTTAAGAACATAGTCCCTTCGATAATATATGTCCCTTCGGAATAAAGAGTACTTTTAAGATCATAGTCCATTTTTGAAATAATAATGTCCCGTCGGAATTAAGAATGATCTTAACGGTATATAAATATTCTTTCGATATTTTTCTACTCTTGGAGAAGTTAAAAAGTGAGAATGGTGGTATCACCATATTTGAGTGGTCGTAGTACCATATTGATATTTTGGAGAACAGAATGGTGATAACACCATATTTGAGTGGTCTTAGCATCATAATAGAGTGGTCACAGTACCATATTAAAAAGTGGTTTCAGTATTAAAGAGTGGTCTTAGTACCATATTGGAGGTGTAAATCTCGAACGGTTTTCTACAGTGAAGTAGTTAACCACACAGTTGTAGCTGAACTTGTTTTATCCTGGAGGCGGCGTGATTGATAGTCTGCCTTGCACAATTTTGGGCAGTGTCACGAAATGTCTTAAAGAGAGCGACCTGGTCGTGACTCAACCTAGTAACAACTTCGGTAAATATTCTCTTTCAAAATAGAATTTAGAAATTCAAATACAACAGTTTGGAAATCCAAAACCAACAGTTTTTTAGCAACAGCAAATGGTTCGTTTGTTTTGCGAGTAAACTTTTGTGGATCCATTTACCTATATTACAAAAAATAATAAATAAAAAAATTAAATATGATTTTTTACTCACTTTTTAGTATAAAAGTTTTAATTTTTTGGAACAATATTTTACACATGCTTACAAAAGCATTATTACAAAATTTAAAAACCAAAGGGTAATTAAACATATTTTGTTTCGACAGGAGTAAAACTGTTTATAGGATAGATTTGTACGGATTAAAGAGTGTGATTTTTCTATGGGACAACAAAACCAAACTTGATAATATTATAGAACGAAAAAACATATTTAACTTTGAATAAAAATACCAACTTGAACAGAGAATAATGTACTTGTGAACAAAACAAAACGACCTAGATTACATGAATCATTAATCTGGTGAAAACCCTTATTAACTAATAGTCATTGTTCCTCTTAAAAATAAAATAATAACCATTGTGTCAAAATACTGTGTTCTTGATTTATGATACCTAATACGGGGTATTTTTTTTAATATATATATATATATATATATAACCAAAAACGGCAAAACACCAAAAAAGAGTACAACAAAAGGACTCCAATAACAAGCACTGGGAGGCCAACCCACTAGGGAAAAACGAAAAGAAAACCAGGCTCCCAACAAACCCCAGGAGAACACCACTTACGCTTCTCGCCCTGCTGTCTGTTGATAGCAGTGGATTCCAAAACCACAAAAGAAGCGCTTTATTCGGATCAGGAAGATATATCGGAGCTTGGAAATATTATTACGGCTTCCCGGGTCTTGCTCTCTTCCAAGTTTGTCAACTCTAGGGTGGAGTTTGTTAGGAGACAAGCAAATGCGGTTGCTCACACTCTCGCAGGAGAGGCCACATTTCTCGCAAGTCCCGTCATTTATTTCCATATACCCAATTGTATTGAGACTTTGATTATTAATGAAATCCTATAATCACCTTTTCTTCAAAAAAAAATATTGGACATGAGTATCCGTCGTGCCATGCGCGCGGTCATCCACTTTCTCACGAGTCATGTTTTATCATAGTATAAGCTAGTTGCTACATTTATTCATTTCTCAAAATTCAAAATGATGTTTTAAAATTAGTCTAAATAATTGTAAAATAAAAAATATTCTAATTGAATTCCAAGCATCATGTGCTCTTCTCGTTACAAACATGCTGGCGACGTGACGAGACTAGTTCATCGTCTTGTAAGCTTCATTTTCTTATTGGTTTTGATCAATTATTATTTACTAACGTTGAGCATATAGTTGTGCAACATATATACAAACTTACAAAGTGTACGTAGTACTGAAGTGCCCCACTATTCCTTAATTTCTGATATTTATATTTATGAAATTATAGCATAAGTACAACGAAGATAAGAGACATGCTAATTACCATACAAATATGGATATGCATGGTGCATATAAACGGCTAAGTTTTTTAATACAGTTTTTAGAAGTCAAGCTCAAACATATAATTGTCAAAACAAAAAATCAAAACATATAATAGTGGATCCATGCTTATGCATGTATCTATTTGGCTAGTAATCGTTCTAGGTTTTTCTATATGAATAGTTATTGCCTAAACGAAATAGAAAAATGGAAACTTGTATGAGGACACAACTTCTTCTTGGCTGATATAGAATAACAGTTTCTTTTTAATAACAATCATGTTTATGATAATATGCAATATTATTCAGACCATGAGGGTGTGAAGACGTGCGGTCCTACAAAGCTCCATTTTTTAGGACACTAATCACTTGTGTAGAAAAGACATTTTAAGCCAATTTTATAGGACCTTCTATAAAGGTTAGGCAAGTATTTTAAAATGTTCCGATATTGTACTATGAGTGACACCTTTGGATTTGAATCCTCCCCTACCTCTCGTTCTCCCCTTCTCCTTCCTTCATAGAGAGAAGATCAAGAGAAAGGAAAAATAAAAAATAAGAAAATTATATATATATATATATATATATATATATATATATAGAGAGAGAGAGAGAGAGAGAGAGAGAGAGAGAGAGAGAGAGACGAATTGGAAAAGGAGGGAGAAGGAGTTCATGATGGGAAGGAGATTATCCATTGAACACCTATTAAGCCGGCCGGTTTCAAATCCTCTTAAAAGCTCATGTTTTAAGTTGGTTTCTATTAACTACTGGCTCAAAATATTATTTTTTTTAAAATAATTATAATTTTGTCTATAGTTAGTTAGCTAGAAAAATTACATAATATTCTAGTCATGTATAACACTTTTATCCATGAACTTTAAACAAATGTTAAAAGCACAAGCTTGAAATGTTAAACATCAACAAATATTTTAATTTGCAATCGATTACTCAATATTCGTTGCTAAGCTTTCTTGGATAGAACATTTTCAATGTGACAAGAGTGGTTTCTCAAATCTTTATAGCATCACATTGTGTGAGGAGTTAAGACTTTTTCCATATGAGATAAAAATGCACAATCTTTTCTATTGTTTACTTTTCTCCAATTTATAAATCCATTTAAAGTAAAAGAACTTGACCTTTTAGAAAATAAATAACATGGAAGCAAAAGCCAACATCTTCTTCTAGTAAGTACTCTAACCAAGTAAAAGCTTTAAACTAATGAACTAGAAAATGACGAGAATGGTTTTATTGACCAGAAAGTCGATACACATCCATAAAAATTGATATTGTCCAAACTTTATAAACACCCTATGAATTTTTGAATCGACAACACTGCTATGAAAGAAAGATAAGACAAATTAGGTTTCTCATAAATTAATCTTTATGCATGTTTTACATTTTATTTGGTTAAAAGACTTTTAATGGTAAACTCTTAAGTGTTTAAGGCATAATATATTGAGTAAAAAAATCTATTATACAATATTATATAAAGTTCAAAAAGAAAAAAAAAAGTATACCGACATAAAAAATATAGTAAGATACTTGTATAAAAAAATTGTTTTGTATTTAAAAAAAAGGTTAAATATGTTTTTGGTCCCTATAAATATTTCAAATTTTCGTTTTAATCCCTCTAAAATTTTCCTTCGATTTGTAGTCCCTATAAAATTTTCAATCATCACTTTTAGTTCCTATTTTTAAGTTAACTCATGTATTTTTTAATGAAATTGTACATAAATATGTAGAATATTGTAAAAATCTCTCCCAAAAAATTTAAATATAAATTTTTAACCTCTAAAAATATAAAAATTCATATTTAATTCATGTTTTGTTAAAAAATTCTAATTTTTTTGGGATAGATTCTTATAATATTATAAACTTTTCTGTAAATTTTTATTCAAAAATATGAATTCTACGTACGAGTTTACGTAAAAGGAGGAATCAAAAGTGGAAATGAAAAAGTTTGGGGACTAAAAGTCGAAGAAAAATTTTAGAGGGACTAAAACGAAAAGTTGGTATATTTATAGGGGCTAAAAACATATTTAACCCAAAAAAATATTACTATACTAAGTTGAAAACTCATCATTGTGAAATTCATGATTGTGTGAAATCCAAGTTAAAATCTTTTTTGATCCTAAACTTTGAATGATTGTTGTAGAGAGACTTAGCATATCTTTGCAGATAAGTATTTGATGATAGAGATTGAGGATTGATCAAACTTATCAAAAGTTGAAGGAAAAAAAATTGTCTTTTCACCAAAATTGCTATAGTATTACCAAAACAATGTAACAATTAAATGTGTTGAATCTTATTCAAGTAGTTAGAATCTTAATTAAATTTATTATCAATCAGTGATTTAAGTACTTGGTTGGCTTTATTTTATTAATTGTATTGTGTTTTGCAATCGATTTAGATACTTGCATAGAAATAGATTCAATCGTCCAAAGTTTTATAAAACAATTCTTTTGTTGAAAAAAAATCAACGAAACCTATACAACCCCCTTTTAGATTTCAGTTGGGGCACATAGTGTGACAATCAATACTAAGAACCTCCTCACAATAATGGTTTTTAATATATTAGACTCCACAAATCCTAAAATAGGATTATTATCACCAAACCTTTGATTATTATTTCAAGTACAACTGATTTATCAATAATAACAACTTCACTGTGACCCACCTGTGCCTCTTTTTCTTCAGCCAAACCCTTTTTAAACATGAATATATTTACTTACCATAAATTTACAAGAGGAAAAAGAATGACCAATTCAGTGTCAATGTGAAACAAAAGAGTGGTGGGATTCTTATATTCAACGTTAACTAGAAAATCATAATCTTCTTTTTCAACTCAAATTCAATTTCTAGTTTTAGGAGACATATATCTATTAGAACTCTAGCAAAACGTCTAAAAATCTATCAAAGAAACTCTTGTAAAAACATCAAGATTTACCAGAGTTTCAAGCAATAGCAAAGAGGATCTTTGGACGTTAGTATTCTTGAGGAAGACTCAAGAAGCAAAATCAACATTTTAATGCGTTGTTTTCCTATAATATTTTGATTGAAGTTCTCAGACCAAGCAAATAATTTGAGAAACATAGAATCTTTTAGCCAAAGAAATAACACTTCAGTTCCCAAAAGCTTCCAAATATTGACTTATTTGACACGAAAATTATGAAGTTTGAGAGGTGGATCACTCTTTGATAACAACAATCTACCGTGAAGATGATTTTGGCAAAATCCAACAAACTCACTTTATACTCCTCTTGAGATATTTTAATAGCAATATAATCTCTTTTAAGGTAGGTTTTGAAAGTTTGCTAAGAGGTACACCACAAGCATTATTTAAGGCTTGGAGAAATGGTCTTTGTTGGTGATAAGGAACAGTAAAGGGAACATCAACCTTGATCAAACCACCATCACTTATATATAAATCCTAGGCAGAGTTGAATCCCAGACCAAGTTCTGGTAGATCACAACCATTACCACTAGATCACTAAAGTTTTTTGTGACTTATAGTTGCTTTCATTTTATTTATCTAGCACAAATGCGAGTTCACTTTAAGTCATTCTCACAACCCTGAATTCCAACATATTTGAACACGAATTGAACGTCATTCACACATCATGCGATTCAACTTCATTTTCACCGCCGCCGGTGACCCCAATAATAACATCCCGCCACCGTTGCAACTGCCACTTCAACAACACATGCCGCCGTAACTGCCACCGCCGGAAAATCACTTTCTCTCACTGATCCACACACATCACGCCGCCGCCGCAACTGCCACCTCACCAACAACTGACTGCCGTAAATGTCATTGCCGATAACTCGCTTTCTCTCACCGATTAACACCAACTTTCATCGAATTGACAAAAAATTATGACCAATGTTGATATTGATTGTCTGAATTTTGTTAATTTCGAATCCTTGACATTAGGGTTTGAAAATTATTGATTTTGTTATGTGATTGTGTGAATTTTAGCTTTTTCTTCAGTATTCTTTTTTTCATACTAAATGTTAAGTAGTGTTGCTCTAACCCTAATGATTAGCCCTACTTTTTAGTTATAAAAATTTATGAAAAAAACTTCGGATGGGGATCGAACCAGGTACCACATGCTTTCAATTCACAACTCTTACCACCAAGGTACTGATGTTTTTTATGACATGTGATTGTTTCAATGTTGTGTATTCAACACAAATCTCGGGTCCTCTTTCTTTCAATCTCACAATTCCTAAATCATTTCTCACTCACTTTCATCTCTCCCACCATCTTGCAATTGAACCTAATAACCATAACACCACCCTTTTTGACGGACCTAATTAATTTTTATGAAAAAAAAATATGCAAGGAATTGAATCAGATAACACATGAAAATGTCATTTTTTTAAAAGTCACTAACGTCATTGCAATTCCTTTTTTGATAGTAGTTCCTTTTCATTATTAGCGGTTCCTTTTTATTATTATTATTTTTTATTTCAATTACCACGTAACGTTCCTTTTTATTTTTTTTTTTCTTTCGGTTACTAAATAACAATTCCTTTTCCTTATTTTTTTTTCTTTCGATTAACAACTTTGCGGTTAGGATCAATTTCTTGGTGCTAGCTTTTGTATATATTTTTTCTTTTGATTTGTCATTTTTATTGCAGTCCATCTTTTATTTTTGTTACTTTTTGAGATAGTTTGATAACATAATACTGAATATAACTATAAAAGTAATAATATAATCATTTGATAGTTATATATGAAGCTATACAAAACCCGTGCATCGCACGGGTTAGATTCTAGTTAATCAAATCATCCTTCGCAGCCCCACATAAAAGAGGAATCAATATTATTTACATAAAATTACACATAAATGGTAGATAAGCATGCAACAAGCTGCGCCGCTAAACCTTTTTGGATGATAAAATTAATCCTCGTAAACAATATTAATGGACCTAAGAGACATAGTTCTGCTATGCATTGACCCTTTGAACTCTGTGTAGAAGGTCAACAACCTCTGATGCTAGGAAGTCAAATGTCAAACACAAATGATATAAAAGTTTGTTGATTGTCAGAATACGTTTTCTCATGTTTGACCACTTTGTTTGACACATCTTTGAGGGTTGTGTGCCCCACTGTAAAAGCACGGGTTCTCAATCACACAAGTGGTAAAACTCCAGTCAAATACACACATGCATCTATTATTTGCATTTTAATCATCAATTCATTTGGTAATTTTTTAAAAAATACGGTGAAACTAATTTGTATAACACACGTCATTTACTATATTTTTCTTTTGTTCATTAGTTAACTTTATGTTGTTTTTGGATTTTCAAACTATTGTATTTGGATTCCCAAATTCTATTTTGATAGAGAATATCTACCGAAGTTGTTACTAGGTTGAGTCACGACCATATCGCTCTCTTTAAGACGATTTGTGGTACTGTCCAAAGTTGTGCAAGGCAGACTATCAATCACGCCGCCTCCATGATAAAACAAGTTCAGCTACAACTGTTCGGTTAACTACTGCAATGTAGAAAACCGTTCAAGAATTATACCTCCAGCATAATCCAGGTATTTCATTGTAATCCCAAGCAAAGCAGTCTTTGAACTTGTTGGAACAAAATGTATGAACAACTCTCTTTTGAGTTTTGATGATAACAAAGTGTTAAAAAGAAAATTGGATATGTTAATACTTGATTCTAGTGTGCAGAACCATATACTTAAAGATTGGTATCTAACAATGGTTATGAAAGAACAAGTTAAGAAGAAAAATATAGAAGCTTGTGTTGCAAGGCTGAAGAAAATCGGCGTCTGAAGAAGAGCTTCTGAAGGCAGCGTCTGAAGAGCTTCTGAAGGCAGCGTCTGAAGAAGAGCTTCTCAAGGCAGCTTCTGAAGACCAGCTTCTGAAGACTGTGTCTGATGAACAGTGCGTCTGAAGGCAGCTTCTGAAGAACTGCGTCTGAAGACAACTTCTGATGAACAGTGTCTGAAGCCAGTTCTGAAGAGAAGCTTCTGAAGTCTGAAACGCAGAAGTCAACAATTGCAACTGTCTACAGTAAAGTACTATACGGTCAGAACAACTCTTTACAACAGTTGTCTCCTTGGCCAAAACATTGTCCCTGTTTTAAGGAAACAATTCAAATTCCATTCCTCTGTTTTCTGTGTTACGCACATAATGTCAGGAAGGAATTAAATGCTGGACATAGCTTCTATTGCAACGGCTCTTTGATGATATTTGGCTCTTCTCAACAGCTATTTAATTCTCTATAAAGGATTGAAGGATTGAAGAAAAAGAAGAACAAGGTTTTTGATTTTGTTGAAATGTTTTTATATATGCTTAACATTATTGATATTCAATGTTGCATCTCTACATTCATTTAAATTTTTTAAAAACAATGAGATTAGAAAAAGGAATATCAGATCGTGCTCTAAAAAAATGCCTTGCTCTATAATTTATGGTGTGATGTACATGTTTAATGTGTTTTTAAATAAGGATAAATATGAAATAAAAAATTATAATTCATTGTGTTCAATTCAATTTACAAACAATGAAATGAAAAATTTATGTTAATAAAAATTGATTCAGTTGATACGAAAGTGAGTCACTAGCCAAGTCGTTAATTCTACTCCTACTAACAACGCTGACTTGATCCTGATAAGTTGCGACAACTCACTTAAACTTTCTCTCATCAAAAAAAGAAAACGAATGAGAAATTTATCATGTTTCATCGTAAAATATTCAAACAATAAATGTAATCTTTATTGCATTCTCTCTCCTTTCCATTCGGCTTCAAACTTATCTCTTTCATTTCATTCGTTTTACATTATCCAAACTAGCGGATAGATGTACATTAATATGATCTTCTATCCGTTTTTCTATTGCGTTTAACTGTATATAGAAAAATATAAATATTAACATATCCAATGATTGAATATGTTTTTGTCAAATAAAATTAAAATAAGATTGATTTTAATTGTTTCAAATATTTTTTATGTAGTGTTGTTTTTATTTTATTATATTGTAATTTGACTATTTTAATTAATTATTTAAATGATAAAGCCACCCTAAAATCATATATCTCTTTAAATATAAGCATAGAGTATCGTTTGAATTGTAAATTCACACACACAAGTCGAGGTTCGAACCTCAATTTTGTAATTTTCGACCTAGTAATTTTAGCATTTTTGTCAATTGAGTTATGACTTCGACAAAACGTCAAAATTGTCAAGGCAAATATCATCACTGAGGTTTAGATCCTAGCTATTCTATTTGTGTGTCTATGTTTGTGATGACTATTGTCATTTTGTCTATATATCAAAAAATATATAGTTTAGATTTTTGATTTTTTTTAAGGAAAGATTTTTGATTAAATCCTCTCCTCAATAAATAAAAATTTAGATTAAATCCTAAATTAATATTTTTAATGCATCACATCACTTAATTTTTTTTTATAATACATCACTTAAATTGATACACCAAAAAAAAAACATCACTTAAATTGAATGTATACATGTATACACAAATTAATTGAAATATTTTTCTTCCTCTCAAAAAATAGTTATCCAAAAAAAAATTGAAATATTTTTCTTAATTTGGTCAAATCTTTGCACTACTAAAAAGTAATATCTATCTTCTTCTTCTCTTCTGCGATTCTTTGATTATACTTCTAGGGTTTCGCTCCTTCCATGGACTCATAAAAGGTTAAATATTTTCGATCTTCTCCTCGATTTCTCTATAACCTCGTAATACCCTTTTACTCTCTGCCTTCAATTTTCATTATTCTTCAGAAATTTCGCCTCTCAATTCAATTTTCCATTCTCTTTCCTCTATTTCAATTCAGTATTTGTTGTTAAGAATTTAACCTTTTTGTCTTGATTACGATGCTTTTGATTACCCAATTACCTTAATTTCATGACCCATTTCTCAATTCCTTTGATTTTCACGTTTTTTAATTTTGAATTTGTTTGGTTATGTATTTGGTTGATCATGTTTATGTGATTAAAGTAATTGGCTTTAACGCTCTTGCAAATTGCAATGTATTCTACCATTATCTGTTTGTGCCATGATTTGATTGTTGACCTAATTGGTGGATTTTTTTTTTCCAATTTCTGTAACCCCGTTACTTTGAATTTTGAAATATCTTAGGAATAAGATATTTCAAAATATTCATGAATTGTTGTTTTAATTTTGGTTTTAAATATTCATGAATATGAAGGAACCACTTTGATCAATTAAAAAATGTTATAAAATATGGACTGAATTTTTGTATATATATTTGATTCTTCTGCCTCACTTTTGAAGTTGACAATGCCGTTGCCAACTGTTGTAGTTGACCTTTTGATTCAATTTTGTAGGTTTGAGAAGATAACCTAGTTTGGTTTATTCACCAACTTCCATGTCCATGATGGACCATTCTAATGATTTTCTCAGCTTGATCGATGCCGATACGTCTCTCAAAATTTTCAAGTGTCTGGATGATCCAGCGGATCTAGTCCGTGTCTGCTGTGTTTCGCGATCTTGGAGACATTTTGGTGAGTTATAGTTGTACTTTGTTTTTATGCCTCAGTCTCATGAGAAGTTAAAGTTTAGATCCTTGATGGCATACGTTTTACATTTCATTTTACTTCTGATATGTTTGTCCCTTTAGAACTGTGCTCTCTCTGCTATATTTTACTAGAGGTTAAATCCTCGTACTGCTCACACCTTTACAACTTAAAGTTAAATCCAGACACTAAGCATTGTTTATGATGAAAATATGTACATATCATAGTGACAACAAGTTCTTGTTAGAAACTATCTTTGTTTTAACTACTTCAAGCACCCAGCATTATTCTATACGACAAGAATTCCTACTTGTCATAGCAATGTACAATTTCTTATTAGTATCTTTCTTTGATTCAACTACTTTAGCATAATATACAGTAAAGCACTATTTTGGTCCCTCTAAGATGCACTCACTTTCATTTTTGGGCCTTTGAAGTTACTGAGATAGGCATTTCATGAATGTTAATATACCGAGTTTGAGTACCTATGTAACTGAGTAAATTTGACGCAGACTTGGAGGCTAACTCAGGCATAAGTAACTGTTTGACAAGAATAAATATAAATATGTGACATACCTGTACTCAGTGAAATTTAATATCTCCATGAACTACTGGTTTAGATCCTACTATGGCTACTTTAAAAAAAAAAATGCTGGTTTGATGTCTTAAATAGGGGCTTATGACATGGTCAGTATATCATTTAGTATATTTGGCTGGAAAGTGATGATAAGATGTTTTGCATGAATTTTATTTGATCTTGATATGGGATAGGATCGAGTATTGGCTCCCCGTTGATGGATTATTTTAGCAATCCTTGTTACTTATGAGTTATGCACTGGGATTTGAAAGTGAATTATATTGGTCTTGTTTTCTTCTACATTCTGCATTCTACATATTTTTATTTTTCCATTAAAAAAGCACATATCCCTTTCAAAAAAAAATAAATTATAAAAGCACCTATCAAATGAAAGAAACAAGTTCATTACCAGTGGGTAATGCAGTCGCAACTGGATTTCTCATTCTCTATAGATACAAATTTCAATTGAAAATATTTATTGCAATGATTAACTGATGCTATGGTTTGCAGTGGTTACAAATGGCCTTTCTAAGCAGTTGTGCTTGAGAATGTTTCCTCAATTATCTAGAGTTGCGTGTGTTGTTGAACTGAACCAGAATGGAGTAAATGGACACACAGAGGTTGGATCTAGCCAATCTATAAGTCCAGCTCTGCAGAAAGATCATAGAGTCTATAGTTATTTTGCCAAATCCTGCTTATCTCCTGTTGCTGTGGATTGCATAGCTAAGGCAATTGGTGCTTCTAGCACTGATAATTTCCCTCAGGAGAGCATTGATCACACTCTTGAGGAAAGAGACAACATTGGTGGTAGATTTTCCTATTGGTCAAGTAGTGGACAAAGTAATCCCAATGTGCCCGAGACATTAACATACCAGTTGACCTCTCAAATATGTGTTATTACAGAAATCAATATTCAGCCTTTCCAAGGTGATATTTGAAATCTTCAGAAACTATGTGCTCAACTCATTTATTTTACTTTCTATGTTTTTTGCTAACAATATTTTTTAACTGTCCAGCTCACTTTCAGATGGGGTCACCTATATATTCAGCAAAATCTGTTAGGTTTAAAATGGGTCATCTTAAAGCCTCTTTAGATGATTTAGCTGGTGAAACACCACCCAAAAAAAGAGATAATTTAGCTGATGAAAGTGAGAAGTATGTATGGACCTATACATCACCGGAGTTTCCAATGGCTCAGGTTTGTAACTTTGTATATCTTAGCTAGTTTCTGTACTTGTTTTTCATTGAATAATTTCTGTTACATTTATTTCTTGATGCTTGATACGAAAAACTAGATATGCTTTGTTTAAAAGACACTCTTCTATAAATATTGCAAGTAAATTGAAATGTAAATTTGTTGGATGATCAGAAAATTTATTACCCTTCAAAGTAGTAGAATGACCTAGCATGACGTTGCTGAGGAAAATAATATGAAAGCTGCACGACTGAATATTAACTCTACGTTCAAATAATTTTCCTTGAGTAACACACTACTAATGTTTTTAACAATTGGAACTGTTTTATGTTTTTCTGAAAACGATTCCTTGTGAACAGGAAAACCGGCTACAGAAGTTCACGCTTCCAGAACCTGTACTCTGTATTGGTGGTATCTTGCAGATTGAGCTTTTGGAAAGGGTACAGAGGCAAGAAATGGATGGCCTATTATACATTTGGTGCGTTTATTCATTAGCAAACTTGTATGTTGAGGTTTTATTAAAATTGTTGGCAGAGTAGGCGTAGTATCCTAAATAAATTCACAATAAGCCTGATGGAGCACTTGGTTTTAACTACAATTTAATCGTATTGTGTGCACAAATGATGTTAACTTGAGTACTGCTGAAAGGTGTTTGCATTTCATACTGATTGTCCCTTCGATTTTGAGGTTAATTCTTTTGTCAATTTTAGGAATTATAAAAAACTTATAGATTCCATGGTGTTTTTATACTTAGAGGCATACGGTTGCAATCAAGTCAGGTTTTGAGCAGGATTGCCTCACATGGAACCATGCCTGGATTGAGTGGTTTATTTATCCTCTCAAACCCTAAACCCTAAACCCTAGGAAGTTATAATCTGGTGACTGGTTAAACAAGACAGTGTGTGCTATTTGAAAGTCAAGAAAGGTAGTAGGTAATCTATTAATGAAGTATATTGCAGTAAGAAAGGCATGGTCCCAATGTGATAAAGGGAGGGAGGCATGACTTAAAAGAGTGAGTTCTAACTCGACAATGTGTCTGTATACGCTCCACAACACAAACTGGACTTTACCTTGATCTTGCGGGGGAGGTGGGGGCGGTGTATTGGAATATAGAAGTTAGTTTAGTTAGATGACAGCTGTCTTTGATTAATGACAGTTGTAACCAACTCAGATAGTTGATGTAGGTTAAGTCATTGTTATTGAACGATAAGGCAGTTATAAAGCTATTGGCGGCCTTTCGTAACTGAAATCAGAATCATTTAAATACAAACAAAATTCTGAAACTGTCTTTCTCTCTCCTTTCTTTCATCTTACAGTGAGTTTGTCTAGCTGCAGGCTAGATGCTTTGCTGTTCTTTCTAACTGAAATTCAGTTATTCCTATCTTGTAGCAAAAGATAACAATTTATGCTTAGCTTTTGTCTTATTGCACGTGGATTGTATAATGTTTTAGCCTTGTATTAATGATCCGACATCCTTTGTGTCCTCTTTTATAAGGGTCCTTTGTTGTGCTGATACAACCACCTAGACTAGAGTTCAATGCCCAGACCCTGGTAGATGGGACCACAATATTTTAAATTTTTTGGTTTAAAGGCTGCATAATTCAGGCACATTTGGCATGCTCAGTCTCTCTCCAGAAGATATTTATCTGTCAATCATTATTTTCCCTCATCCCTCTTTCTTAGTTTTCTTTTTTATATTGTTTTATGTCATTGCTGATCAGGGCCGTTCTTTTGAAATAGGAGGCTCGGCTCTCATAGTAAAATAGGCCCCAGTAAAATAAAAACGCATTTTTTTTTGTGTAGCTAAGCTTCATTAAAAAATCAGAATCAGAAGAACTTCTAAACATAAAACAAGATAAAAAAAATTAAGCCAAAGAGAGGTGAAATTTATCCAACAGTGTCGTTTGGATTTGTCACTCCTCCGTTGTGGGAAAAGAGAAAACGAATGGTTTATGCGAAAAAGAAATGATTGTTGTGATTCTTTCAATGAAATAGCTTTCCAAATTGACTAATTAAATGATTATACAAATTGGGGGTGGTTTGATAGCATCAGATTTATGTCAAGAAAGGAGAACTAAAGTATAGAAAAAACCAACGTTTGCTGAAGAAAGAAAAAGAAGTAACATGTTTTTTTTATTTGAGTGGGGGGTGGGTATTAGACTTAATTTTTTTTATGAGGCCCATAGCTTTTGGAGGCCCGGCTTGGTTGAGCTGCTTGCACTCCCCCAAGGCCGGGCCTGTTGCTGATTATTGCCTTTCATCCTAATGGTTGGTGCATTCATGGAAAATTAAATTCTAACGGGCCGTTTTCTCCAAATTTTATAAAAGATTAACATGAACTTTCACCAAAATCTTGTTAAACATTAATAGGGAAGTGCTATTGAATTTGCCCTGTCTCTGTTCTATTTTACACTTATAATTCAATTTGAAGAAGTTTCCCTAAGTAGTATTTGATAGAGCAAGATGCAACAAAATTAGTTTTTTTAGCTACATAATCTATAAGTTAAGAAATGGATACACTTTGGTTTGATTAAAAAGGGGCATGTCAAACACTACCTAATAAATATTGCATAAAAAAATATAGTATTGTAGATACTTGTGCAAAGTTCCTGACTTACAATTGTGAATGCAGTGTTGCTCATGTTCAAGCCCTGGGAATTCAGTTGTCACCCGCATTCACTGTTGATATTCTTGGGCCCTCTGGAATGTTTGTATTGAAGAGAAACCACCAGCCTAACTGTCAGCCCACAGTGACTTCTGAAAATGAGTCTGAAGCAATCATAACTGATAGAAATTTCCGACAGATTGTGACTATATTGCGAGCACAGGTAATGGGAGTAGAAGCTATGGATGGTTGGGATGAAGAAGAATATGAAGTTGATGATGATTTTGATGAAGATAATCCCTTGTGATCTTTGCTGGTATAAACTGTGACGACCCCCCACCCCCCAAACAATAAAGGAGAGAAGAAAATTTAAGAAACTTCAGGTGAGGAGTCGTTGCAACGAAACCTGTTTCTATGTATACTCTGTAGCCTTTTAAAGTTCAGGTTTTCTGTGATTTTACTATTTATTTTGATTCTCAGTATTTTATAGTCTTGGATTGTAATCTGTTTAAATTAAAGTCCTCTGCTGTAGTTGTACTAACTGTCTGCCAAAAGCCCAGAAACTTAAGTTCTTGAGCTGTCTCCTGAGCTTGATAAATTAGCAGTGGCTTAATTGGTTGAGTATGTCATGTTTATTTGTTTAACTCTGTCTTTTTCGGTGGAGTTGATTGGGATGTTCACCCTCAAATCTGTTTTGATCTGTCCTGCACAATCCATCAAAACAGGGTTGGCTTGTAAGGCTCATTTTAAATTTAATTTATTGATTTTTCTTTTCTTCTGTTTTGTTCAATTTTTTAGAGTAGTTTTCTAAATAATGAAAAACTGGTATGAATCAGGTACCAAATTTTTTTTATGAATTTATGTTATCAAAGATTACATACCTTTACTTATAAAAAACATATTTTACTATATTTTCTCACAAAGACACACTTTCAAGTTGATATTGAGCGTTTAAGTTGAACCCTAATCGCTCATCCATTCTATCTTCTCAATGATCAATTGCGTACCATTCTCTAAAAGAAAGAATTTTGCCCAAGCTCTAAACTCAATGACTTGTGCAACAAGCTTTTAAAGCTTTGGATTATGTCTATGGAGAATGGTTACGATAAGTTTTTTTTTCCTGTTGAAGATAAGCGATGAGTTCTATCCATTGGTTTCCTGGAGTCTACAACCACGGAATTGGTTTTTTTCTTCACATAATGACTCAAGTTATAGTTTTTTTAAGCATGTTGAGGCAGAGATACACCGTTCTAAACTAGACTGCATAATGAGAGGTGTGTGATGAATTATGTGCAAACTATTTTTCTTTGAAAATCATTGGAATTATTGAGAAAGTAATTTCAACAATGGTGACTATAGCAGATAATGCCTACTTGACCAATATGCAAACTATTAAAGAGGTGAAAAATGTTTTTGTTATGAAATTAATCAATAGTATTACAAAATATTGTATAATGTAGAAGAATAAAGAGAGAACAAGAGAGTATATTGTGTTACTTTACTAGTGTGTTATTTACATGGAAATGTAGGTCCTATTTATAGGATACAAATGTTGTAACTTACAATGAGACTATATCAATAAGAATGAATAAAGTCATTTACTCATAGGAGTTAAGGGATATAGAAAGTCTAGGGAAAATGGACATCCACATCATATTAATATTATTCATAACTCTCCCTTGGATGTCCATGAAGGATATATGCCTCATTAAAACCTTACTAAGAAAAAATCCAATGGGAAAAAATCTTAGTGAAGGAAAAAGAGTACAATATTCAATATATTTGTCTTGTTAAAAACCTTACCAGAAAAACTCAGTGAGACAAAATCATGGTGAAGGGAAAAAGAGTGCAAGATATATTTATATCTCCCCCTCGACTAAACAATCATCTCTGAGACGATGAAGATCAATCTTTCGTATCATCTGTTAAAAAAATTATGCTTGGGGGTGATTTTGTGAAAAAGATCTGCAAGATTATCACACAACAAATCTGTTGACTGCTTATATCATCATTCATCTGAAGATCACCTCCTTTCAACTGAGCAATGCACATGATATCATATTCATAAATGATTGTTTCATTCACTCTTCCGGAAGACAAACTGCAAATTTCTTCTATGTGTTCAATCAAAGACCTCAACCAAACATATTCTCGACTTTCTTTATGTAGTGCTAAAATTTCATTATGAGCATCACACAAATAACCTGCATTTCTAATATAACAAAGTAACAAATAATATATCATAACATGAATAGTTAGCAAGGTACATTATTGTCTCTCAATTTAACTAAAATATGATATTTCATGACCAATTAGTTCTTCATTATTTACTCAAATTCTCAAACAATTTTTGTTTACATCTAGTGACTTTACGATCATCTGAGTGCATAACAAATGTGATTTGTCCATATATAACCATTTTAGCACATTTTTATATAAGCTTCATGATTCACAAAAGTGCAATTTTTCAAATACTCAACTTGCAATCTCAATTAAATATATATCACTGCTATATATTTCTTCTTAATTTCTTTTCTTTAAGAAATCAACTTTCAAAAACTCTTCAGGAGTTCTCAGATTTATTTTCAAATAGACAAATACTATCATTTTTATACCACTCTAAGTAATCTCTCGAGAATCTGAATTGTATGCCTCGATAAAATTAAATCCTTCAGGGAGTTTTATATAAAAATATCAAGCAAGTCGTATATTGTAACAAATACTTAATATATAAATTGAGTCTTTCATGTGATACTAGACTTAATCAAGTATGATAAGGTGCTTGAATTCACTTCAGGTGAATACACCTCTTCAAATTTAATAGTAGATTTTCACCAATACTTTTAAAAATAAGACAAACTTCATATATCAATATTTCATGATTCTCTTTTCATTTTCACATCTTCAGATGTATGGACTACTGGTCCAAAAATCATTCTCTTTGCAAAGCTAGTTTAATTTTGCATCAAATTCGTCTTTCCATTTAGTCAATCATTTTACTGTCTATAAATTTTAATAGAATTTGATTCAGGATCCTCATTATCATTTTTACATATAGCGCTATATTTTATGTGAAAACATCGTCAACGTTGACTTTCATTTTTCGGTTCCATCACATTTCATTCATGACATAATTTATCGAGATCTCTTTATTTACATAAATTTCAGGTACCTGATTAGTTCTACTGGAACTAAAAGATAAATTATGTGAAATTTCTCATTTGGAATTTTCATATCCTTTGTTTGTGGAACCTACTAGTCTATCACGCTTTAGGTGCAGTTGAGATTCATCGGCAGTATTAGATTGTCTAAATGAGACATCTATTTTGATTGGAGTATTAACAACTGATATTTTGTTTGTTTAACTTTGCAAATGAAATTATATTTTGAACTTCTGGTTCACACTGATTTATATGCGGATCAAGATGAATTTAATAATAATTTGTTTCAAATAATTCATTTGAACTTCTGGTTCACATATTCAGCTGCTTATTTTCTCCCCTTAATATTGAGAAAACTAATTTATCAATTGATAATTAGCCTACTGGGCTTTAAATTGATCTCCAATTATTTATTCAAGATGTTTTATAATCGATTGAGATCCATATCAATTATAGTTTCCCAATATTCTTTTACGACCCATCTAAGTGCATTATATTGGAGCAATTGAAACATTGACAACACATCCAAAAATGCTTCTATGGGAAACATTAGGTTTATAAACCAAAAATCAAGGTGTGAACTAGGAGACGACTTACATGTGGTAATTTCTTGGCTTGATGCGAATCGATGTCTCAAAATGAAAGATTTCATATTCCAAATTAGAAAATTGAAAGATACAATATCATAAGTTTTGATCGTACAATTAACATTAGACGTCTAATGAATGGATCTTCAAGCCCATTTTTATTATTGAACATATGCTATCAATTTCCCTATACGCTCAATACTTATCAAATTAGGAAAATGAGATGTTAGTCAAATAAACTCACAAACTTCTGCTTGTGAGTTAACAATAAACATACATGTGACCATAGTTGATGCATCAATTGAAGTTATAAAATATCTACATGGTCCACATGATATATTTGAAGAAACTTCTGGCTCTTCAATAATGCACAAAAGTTATTAGACTTGAAGAAACTTCTGACTCTTCAATACATATCCATAAAAAAATTAACATTTTTTTCTTTGCATCATAATAGGTTCAAGATGACCTAATCGGTCTTGTCAACGACAAACTTAATATGATTTGTAAATTTCAACTTTACAATAATATGTGTTTCAATTGCACTAATATAAGTGTAGTCAATCCATATGAAAAGACATGTAATCTTTTATCTACACTTATTTCTATCCAAAACCTGTCTCGTAATATAGAGATATTCAACATCTTTATTTCTTATTTCAATATGATATCCATTTAGAAGGATATCCTTTAATAAACTTCTATGAGACCTAGATGAATATAATGAATTCTCAATGTGTAATACTATTCCTCCATATAACAATATATTGGCTCTGAGCCTTTAATAATTTTTGCAATGCCAAATGTAATAATAAAATTAGTTTCTTTGTATCACTCATCCAATTATTTTTATGGTCTTTTACTTAAGAAATCCTTTATTTACAAACAATATCCAACAAAATATATATAAAATTACTATTCTTCTTAGTGAGGAAAAGTTCCAAGAGCTTGCTTAAGACATCGAAATAGTATAGACATACTTTTCAGAAGGAATCAATAATTCAAATTTTATTTATAGTTATCATGTCAACTAAAAAAGATTTCCAATTCAACACAATATTGTTCTTAAATCTTAATCTATTAAAAAGAACAATAATGCCAAATTGACAACTATAATACTTACTATTTCATTAGAAAAGAAATTATGTGGAGCACAAATTATAAGTGTCGAATATGCAAAGAGATCACATAGATGACAATACATCTAATTTATATGTCTTGTGATGATTCATTAGTAGTAAAGATCATCATCATATGTCATAAATAATAAACTTTTATCATATTCACATGTATCATGTCAATGAGAATCTCTACTATATCAATTTGTGATATTATTTTCTCGATTTCGCTAATTCAGGAGTTGATTCAAGAGGCTTTCTTTAATTTTATTTCGTTCAACTTATATTAAGATTCAATAGATCTTATATAATTCAATTGTGAACAAAGATCTAGTTCTTTGAGAACTCAACCAAAAACCTATATCGACAATAACAAAGGAAAATCACAATATTTTTATTTTGCAATATTTCACGAATGCTTAACGTTAAATTATTAGTTCTTCTAGAACTATATTTTAAATTTTCATAAACAATGATAAAAAAATGTATTCTTTGGGAAATCCTTCAGGGATGCTTTAACATCAAAAGAAAAAAATAGTCCTTCAAGAGGTATATCATAAAAGATCTTCATTGTTTAAGCAATCATTCAAGGATGCTTCAATATTAAACTTTAGTTCTTCAGAAACTATATCTCAAATCTCCCTAAAACAATGATCAAGAAAATTCATTGTTTGAGTGATCGTTCGGGGATGCTTTGATATTAAATTTAATTCTTTTGTTTACACGTAGAGAATATATGTACTCACGTATGCTGCAATGATCAGTACATCAATGATTTGATTATGCTCATAAAATAAAGAAACAGATATAAGTGTAACCATTGAACAATTATGGATATTTTAACATACTACTCATGATGGTAATAGTAACAACTCCTAATTAATGTGTAATCACTGGACAATTATGACTAAAGTAATGTGCTCCTAATTAATAGCTTCAAATATCACAATGGATGCACATATGAGAATCATGCACAAAATGATCTAGTACTAATGATTGTCCCAAACAAAATTATTCAGGAAAGGCAACTTGAAGACTTTGATCTTAAGACAGAAAAGAATGGACACGGTCAACTAAGACACATTTATTTTCAAAATCAACCATCTTTCTAAAAAGCTTAAGCTAATTTGAAAATAAATCATCACATACACAAAATAGAAACGTGTGTGTCGATTGAGCAATTACTTATAATAAAAAAAAAAACTTAAACTTCAAAAACAACTTGGCCACTGAGACAAACAATAAAATGGTTAGAGATGTTATGTGGGGTAGAAAATATGCTATGAATTGAAATTTTGATGATATGTTATTTTCATTCAAGGTTTGAATAATTTCATTTTACTATCCTATGAGCATTCAAGTGTTTTGTAGAATATAACCACGAGACTTAAATCTTGAAAGATAACGTAAACTTCAAAAATAAATTCATATAAAATTACCCCTATAATTAAGTTCTTGTTTTGCTTCTTCATCACTATTCATTGTAACAAATGCAAAGCATGTGCTCCTGTACGTTTATGACTCGATCATATACAATCTTCATAATTCAATCAGGCAAAAACAAAAATAAAAACATTCAGAAAGAACACGATAGCATGATCACAAACTAAATTAGTTGAAATAAAATGAGAAAAAGAAAATTTATCTCCAACCTAATAATTAAGTCATCACTCCGGTAGAGTCTCGTGCTGATAACGTGTTATGAAATTAATCAATAGTATTACAAAATATTGTGTAATGTAAAAGAATAAAGAGAAAGGGATAAAGAGAGAATAAGAGAGTATATTGTGTTACCTCACTAGTGTGTTATTTACATGGAAATGTAGGTCCTATTTATAGGATATAAAAGTTGTAACTTACAAGTACATGAATAGGGGTGGCAATATGATCCACTAAATCCATATCCATCTAATCCATCCACTACAAAATCCATCCAATCCATCCATCAAACAAGAAATTTCTTAATGGATTGGTTTGGATCCATCCATTTAAAACTATGGATGAATTTGATCCATCCACCTTATTTTAAAAATCTAATGGATCACCTTTTTAGCAAAAATAAAAGTCCAACGGATAACTTCAAATAATATTAATTTTGTTATTCAAATAATTATATATTGGAAAAATAAAAAATAATTTAAATATAAAATAATTTAATTAAAAAACTGGCAGCAAAAAAAAAGTAAAAAATATTATTATTTTTTTTTTTAATTTTTTTAATATTTAAATATTATTTAAATATTTAATAATATTTTATTATAGGTGGTGGTCAACGCCGGAGCTCGGCCGCCACCCACCATGAGGCTCCGGCGAACCACCGCCGGTCGCTGAAAAATTGGCCGGACCGCCACCGTGCACTGCCGTGAAGTTACCGGCGACCACCGTGGTCAACGCCGACGGCGGCCGGTTGACCACCACCGACCACCCTAATATTTTAAATTACCTAATTAATAATTTTCATATTTCTAAATTATTAAATTGTTTGGGCTTATTTAAAAAATTATCATTGAGCTAGAAAAAAAATAGTTGGGTCTGGTTACATAAATTTTATTTGGATTGAATTCACTAAAAAAAATACTTTAATAAATAATATATCTCTTCAAAAAAATAATACACTTTGATTTATGGATCAGATGGATAATCCATCTATTAAAATTTAATAATGGATGGATCGGTTGGTTTTTTTTCAATACAACAAAACATTGGATTTTTATGGACTAATGAATTATTTTGATACATCCATTATGATCCAAATTCATATCCATCCAATCCATCCATTTTGCCACCCCTATACATGAAGAGTCGTGAGACTAAATATCAATAAGAATGAATAAAGTCATTTACTCATAGAAGTTAAGGGATATAAAAAGTCTAGCGAAAATTGACATCCACATCATATTAATATTATTCATAACATTCTTTTTTTTATATCTCCTTCTCATCGAGGTTTCATTCAAGGAAGACTAAACTTTAGATAAAGATATGTTTTGGTCACAATTTGATTCTAAAGTGATTAACCTTGTAGATAAAGATATATTTTGGTGAAAATTTGATTCGGTTTAAATAGGTAAATCGCCCTTGTAAATTTGCGTGTTTTTGGTTTTCGTTCCTGTATCTTTTTTTGTTCTAAACCAAACCTTGTAAGTTATAAACGTTTTGGTTTTGGTCTATGCCGTCATCATCTATTACAACAATGAGTATGTGGCAAACAAAGGATGTTGTGGCGGCGTGTGATGTGGAAGATGATGTTGATGTGTCGTTTCAGATGCTTGAGTCAGAAAGTTAGAGGGACCAAAACAAAAAAAAAATCGTAAAGGGACCAAAACTAAAAAAAATGAGAAGACAAAAAATCCAAAAAATTTGAATCCAGAAATCCAGAAGAAAAAAAATCAAAAAACAATAACCATCAACAACATCATCATCATCATCTAATCACTACACCACCATCAACAACAACACCTAATCTCATCATCAAAATCATTCAAAAATTCAATATACATAAAATCATTAAAGAAACCTTCTTTAATCCAACACCTAGAATCCTAATTTCTGAGGTAAAATTCAAATCACTCCTAGAACCAAAGCAACATAGTAGAATGTCATACACAAAAAACCAAAGCAAAACACATATTCGTTTCCATCCTTCACCTATCATCATCTTCAATAACACCTCTGTTTGAAACCTAACTGTTTTGATTCCTTTGTTGCGAAATTATCAAAAAATTATCATCATCTTCAATAACACCTCTGTTTTAATATTTCAAAAAATTATCAAAAAAAATTTGTTCCGAAATTTTCACAATCTGAGAAAATATTTTCTCATTTTTGGCCTTGGGGTTGTAACATTCATGTATTGAGATTTTGAATTTGTTGATTTTGAAATTCTGTTCTAGATTGTTTATTGTTCTCGAATGGCGTCGTCGTAGAAGCAGGAGCATCTAGAAGCTGAAAAACATATTTGGTTTTTTTTCTTCAATTTTTTATTATCAACTTTGAGTATCATATTATCTAGAATTAGGGGCTTTGATGGTGGGGTAATAAAAAGGGGTGAAGTTAGGTGTTGGATTAAAGAGGATTTCTTGAATGATTTTATGTATTTTGAATTTCTTAATGATTTTGATGATGAGATTTGGTGTTGTTGTTGCTGATGGTGGTAGTGTAGTGATTTGATGTTGATGATGTCGTTGATGGTTGTTGTTTTTTATTTTTTTATTTTTATGAATGTTGATGAAGGTGGTGTTAAATTATGATGAAGAAAAAATAGAAGGAAGAAGATGAAGAATTTTTTGTCTTTCGTTTTGTTAGTTTTGGTCCATCTACAAATTTTGTTTTTTTAGTTTTGGTCCCTATAACTTTCTTACTCAACATCTAGAACAACACATCGGTGTCGTCTGCCACGTCATCATCTGTTTGCCACATACTCATTTTTGTAACAGATGATGACGACAGTGACCAAAACCAAAACGTATATAACTTACATGGTTGGTTTTAAAACAAAAAAAGATACATGGACGAAAACAAAAAATACGCGAACTTACAGTAACGATTTATCTATTTAAGCCATTTGATTCTAACGATTTCCATAAATAAAGTTTTGGTACTATTGATTGCAAATTTCTTCGGTACTTGATTTGATCAAAAGTTCTGTAATTTTAACTTTGTTCATTTTAGGCTCAGAAATAGATGGATTTTTCTATTTCTATCGTTGACTATATCTGTATCTTGAGAAGTTACATGTACACTCTTTCTTACACTCACTCTCTTTTTAGGTGAAATTTATGTAGGTCTAACACTTTGGAAATAGTGCGACCCATATATAAGTTTCATCTAATAATAAAGTGAGTGTTAGAGAATGTGTTAGAAAGAGAGTATTCCTAACATTTCTCCAATATCTTTTATGAAAAATGATATTTATACAACAATTTTAGGGGAGAGAGAGAGTAAAAACACAATGAGAATATAAATGACAGTTGTCACAAAAATTGTTTTAAAATGGTTTTATTAATATCATTTCTCGTCTTTTATTTACCCTCATATCTACCAAAGAGACAACCATTGTGAAGAAAAGATTGATTATCGTGTTATCTCTATTAATGGTTTCTTTGTTGGAACACTCACCCTATTTTTATTTGGAATGACTTTTAATATGCACAAACTACCTAATTATAAGTTTGAGTAATTTCCTTTAAGGGTTTTGGTTTGGTTCCTTTGTTTCCCTGCATTTTTGTTCTTCATATTTTTAATATATTTTGTGTGTTGTGATGAATGATTGGTGGCTCAACAAAATTGAGATTCCAAAATTGTTATGGTGAGTAATTGCATAAAAAATCTTGCTTAAAAGTAAAGAACAAACTCTCAAACCAAGGATCATGACAAATTTCTATACTCCTCAATACTCCTCTTCGTAGTTGTCAATACCAAATTCACATGTACTTCGTTTTTTTCCCTTTAAATTCTTTTTTTATTCTAAGAAACAAGTATTTGTTTAGAGAATTATAAGCAAAAATAGTATGACTTAAATAAAAAGTTATAACAAATTCAATTACTTGCCAAAAAACAATTTTTATGGGCATAACAAATACTACAAATATAGTTTTATTATTAATTTAAAATTTTGGACAATGAAACTTTTTTTTACTCGAGAATGAAACATAAATATATAGTTATTTGATAGTGGAAATTCATAATAAAGTCATGGACTTTTGATTTAGGCATCATGTTTTCATCTTCGATTTATTATTAATTTGGAAAATGCTAACCGGTGTCTCCGGGACACTGGTTAAGGAAGCAAATACAGTAGCTTTTGCATTGAAAATTGTGTAATCAATTCCTCAAAAGTAAAAAAAAAAAGTGTCATTTATAATTTAAATTTTCGTTCTTTTGGGTTCCTTTAACCAGTGCCCTGAAGGTACCGGCTAGGACCGAATTAATTTTGGTCTTTTTTTTTTATTCTTTAACCTATCAGTATGTTTTCATGTATGGCATAAACTAAAATTTCTTTTGAGATTGAAAAAAATTCTTTTACCAGTTAGTTATCTTCAATTATATGTAATTATATGTAATGTATTAGTTTTAATACAAAATTACCTGAAACATTTTTGTTGAGGCTTAGCATCACATAAATTTACATCTAGCTTCGTGAATGAGATTTAACTCAATTTTAAACTTTCTTAAGTTTGGGATGGAGCATGCCACGATTCCCTCAAGCGTATTACCTGATCATAAATGGTACACATAGACCGAGAAGAAAATAGATCAAATGAAGAACATCGTAAGCGGAGAATTGTCGAGAAGTACCAAAGAGAGAAATAAGTTAGGGATAGCTATCTAGGGTTTCAAAATAATTTTATGTAATTTCTTTAATTTCTAGAAATGTTTAGAGTTAAAAGCTATCTATGTGTTTCTTATAGATATGCTAAGAAAATACACATATGATCTTACTTGGGATTATCAAATTTGGACGAGTACATTTTTGTTTATTGGTTTGCCCTAGCATTTCAGCGTTAAAGTTTCATATTCTCCCTCTGTCCTTTTTTATAGGAGTAATTTACAAAAATCACGTGTATTAAGAAAAGTTGTTAGAGTAATAAAGTTGTCTCAAATGTGTGTAACTATTACTAAATTACCCTTAATTAAATATATATCTAATGTTAACTTTTCATATATCAAGACAAATTGATAGTGTTAATAAGGGGTATATTTGGAAAAAGAGTAATTAATGCATCTAGAAATTTGTATATGATCTTATATTTAGGAACAAAACTTTTTTTTGTAAACTACTCCTATAAATAGGATCGAGAGACTAATAAATTATCAATTGATCAAAAAAGCTTATTTTATATACATAACTCTTTTTTTTCTCTCTCTTTTTATCTTCCTTTCACACATTTCCATCACACCATTATCGTATTAGTTACTTTCTCTATCTTCTTCTTTTTACATTGAATTTATATCAGGAATGAAATTTAACTTGCTTAAATTAGGGATGAAATATAATTTGATCCCCTCTAGAATATTATCTCAGAAATAGTACAAATTAAATAGATTGAAATGAAAATATATATCAGAGAAAAAGCTCTTAAGTAACATGTTAACGTGAGAATCAATTGTCAAGTAGTAGTTAATCACTTATTCATACATGTTGCTCAGCACAGTCTCCAAAGTTGAATTTATATTTACTTTCATGCATAAATGAGATTTAACTTTGTTAAATCAAGGACAGAGCATAACTTGATCCCCTCAAACATATTATCTCAGAAATTGTTTCGATAGATTGAAAAGAAAATAGATCAAAGAAAGAACTCATAACCAACGTTTTAATTTAAAGTGAGAATCAATTATTATATGTTAAATGAAAAGCCCATACCTCTAAATCTATAAATCTGTTGCATGCATGTCGCTCACGAAGATTATAAATCCCATCGTTTTCTAACACTTAAGAAGCTGAAAATCCTGGCATCAGCCTAGACGTACGTTTGGTGGCTTTTCAACGCAATTCCAAACACATGCTTTGTCTATTGGTTGACCCTTAGCCTTTGGACGTTTAAGTTTCTTGCAATTAACCAAAAAAGTTTCTTTTTATATACATAATTTTTTTTCTTCCCTCTTTTTATCTTCTTTACACACTTTCATCATATCATTATCACATTAGTTACTTATTCTTACAAGATTCTTTACATTTTTTGATACTATAAATTTAAGTTTCTTTTTATATGCATAATTTTTTTTTCTCTCTTTTTTATCTTCCTTGCACACACTTTCATCACACCATTATCACATTAGTTACTTATTCTTATAAAATTCTTTACATTTTGGATACTAGAAATGATAAAAATATAAAACACTTTAATTTGTTACTAATAACTAAGAGTTGTTAACTATAGTTTTTTGAGAGAGAATAAGTATGATTTTTTTTTAAAAACTATGAAGTTTTTAAAGAATGGCTTATTGTGTTGGTTAAAATTTGCTTAGGCATCTTTTTAACTAATTATGTTTCTTCATTTTTTTAAGCAATGAAAATATATTAAATAAAAAGAAAATACAGAATGCTGGGGGACATAAACCAGACCCAGCGACCATGTCAGTCCTAAAAGGGGTTACAACAAAGATTTAAAAAAAGTGGTATAATTTAAAAGTCTGGACGTAAATCCAGCGATGAACCCAAATGTTTCGCAGTAAAATACACACCATAAACACAAACCAGGCCCAACGTGGGACTCGAAACCAAATTGCAAAAGAAATTATGTGTAAAAGACCGCAAACATTGAACGAACCAGAACGAACCAAGACAAGCCTAAATAAAATCAAACCCATCTTTTAATGAATGGTGTATAAACCGACAGCCAACACGGACCGATTTACGAACCAAACAGCCCCTAGAATGACAGCGAGCATTACCAAGCCTTTCAAGCCCATCGACCCCCGCACTCAAACCGAACCAGATCTGAAACAGTATCCAGCATGACGACAAGGAGGTTTTGAAGCAGAACCTGAAACTTCACAACCCAGAACGAAAATTCTAGTTGCGTCTGGACCACATCAACGAACAACACACCCATTTGTCCATGGGTTTGAAACAGCAAGATTTGAGCCAGCGAAAACGAAACCAATCCATGCCAAATCGCGGCGGCACCTGCAAAGGATCCGTTGCAAACCCAACAAAACAACGAACCAAACTCAAACCCATAGTACTACCGCCGCCAGCATACAACAGTAGATCTGAGTGAGAATCCGTCAGTAAAATCAAACACAAAACATACCCTCGGTGGGGGTTCAAGGAACACCAAGTATACAGCGGCAGTTGAGGCGCCGACGGTCGCACCACCCTTCGTATTGAAAGGAAGAAAAGGTTTTGGTGGTGGAGTCTGGCGGTGGGGCGGTGGAAGAAGATGAGAGAAGGGAGAGCTTCTCTCTTAAGCTCTTTTTGAATAACTTAAAACTAACGGAACGAAAATGGAACGAAAGGGAACAAAAATTTCATTCCACTGTTTGGATATTTTATAACGAAATGGAGTTAATATCTCATTTCATTTGGAAAATCAACATAATGGAATGAGTTATAAATTTTTTATTCCAATTTTACCTTTTATTTAAAAAACATCAATAGGTGGAATTCTCAACTTAATTTAATCATTATTTGGTTATTTTGGCATGTTAGTTGCACCAATATACATGGTTCTTTTAAACGATTACCTTCATTCATGAGTACTCAAAGTCAAACACATGTTCATAGCAACCATTTGAGGATATACTAACATGAGATTTGTAAACACGCCTAAATTGTTTTTTCGGAAGCTATTTCAGGAAACAATTTGAGTAACAAACATATAGTTTTGATTGAAACCTCCAAAAATAATTGGGTGCATTCAGGATATAATTTATTTTGGAATGAAGCCAAAGTATTATTAATGAATAATATCATGTATAATACTGTGTTGCCTGCACTATTGATATGGCTAAAACTAAACTCCCCAAAATTGACAAGGTTACTTACTGATGCCGTTAACTAAGCTACCAACATAAGTCCCAGGTAACTTGTCATCTTCGTTTAGGATCCCAACCAGGTTTTTGCATTCAGGACATAATGAAGGAATCAAGCACGCGTAATGAAAAGGAAAAAAGGGGGACAAAATTGTAATTGTATTATTAATGTATTCCATTCCATTGGATACACCCCAAATTGAGGGGAATGGAAAATTGGATGAATGAGTGGTATTGGATGGAATAGGTTCCATCACATTCCATTCCATGCCATTCAATTCCACTCTATTCCTTTTTTACAAAACCAAACTATGAAACATAGATTTATCTCACTCCATTTCATTCCATCACTCTCCGCCAATCCAAACATAACCTTAGTTTTCTGAACCCTCTTTTTCAATTTTGTTTCTTCATTAATACCTATAAGCTTATAAGAAAATTTTCGTAAATAAAGAATTATAAGTTTATTTTAATTTGGAAATTCTATGGGTGAAAAACTATTCAAACAAATCCTTTTAAGTTGTACTTCTAATTACATTCAAATGAGAATCGAACAGTGATTCTTGTTTCACCTTCATAGAATGGAACAAATTAGCATATCTGAGCATTCAATAATTTTAGCCTTGGTTTCAAAGAACAAGCAAAAAATCATAAATGGCAGCAAATCACACCATAGTACTATTTCAGAATCAATTGCGAAATGCATAGTTTGGATGCAGTTTGCATATGCGTGAAAATATCTTCAAGATAAAAAGGATATTCATTCAATCTTCGTGTAAAATTACATCATAGTTTAAACTCACTCAAATTTTAAGAGAAATCATTATACTCTTAAGTTGGTAGTTTAAAGTAATTTGATCAAAACAATGATAATCAGGACGTAAAATTAAGAATTTAATTTTCATGCACTATCAATGTATAAAAGGTGTATAAAATGCGACACTGTCAGCTCATCACAACCAATCACATGTGACTATGAATGTAATTATACTAAAAATCAAACGTATCTGACAATCATGATTGATTGGCGGTGTAAAAACTCTTTACACTAGTGTCTATAAATTAAATCCTAAAATTAAGTTTTAGAAAAACAATTTGTGAATCTACAACCAATTTAGCCCTTTACAATATACAACAACATCATACAACTCTTTCGCTTATAAGCATCAAATTTTCTCTTCAATTATAAACTCAATATATCGTAAAAATTAAGTGATAATTTGACATTGCATAACTTCAGAGTATAAATTTATATATTTATAATAATCGAAGGAGTTTGAAGGACCAAATCCGAACAACAAAATGGTTTCTGAAAACAAGTCCAAACAGGGCCTTGTTTTCTACCAAGACGAAAACCATACCAATTAACATCTCCTGACAAATTCATACAATTATTTAACAACAAAGAAGCATGACGGGAGCCCGTTATTCTTTCATTGCTCACGATGTTTTTGACTTAGCTGAGGCAGGAGGAAGCAACTGCATTAGACAAAGCAGAGATCATTGTCAGTGAAAGTAATACTCCTAAGCAAAATTGCAGCACAAGTAAAAAGAATACGACCCTTCGATGATAGAGGGACACATTATTATCTGCCGTAAAATTTTAGTTTAATGAATTTGAACTGAAAATGCGAATAAATACAGAGGTCTAATCATACCGTCTTGACACATAACAATAAAAACTTGTTTGATCTATTGACAAGATAGTGACATATAGTTGAATGGCCGTGTAAAACTCGTTACTATCAGAGTGTAGTTATGAAACTCTTAATTTTGAACATTGTCAACACAATTTATGCTGCTATCGAGTAATCTCTGATTTTGTTTCCCTCGTTCATCAGTTGTGAATAAAAGGTACGTGCCAGTGTGTTATCAAATCTTGGATACCAGAGTACAGTGCCCAACCCCAAAAATGCTACAACAAGATAACTGATAGTAGGATGGCCCTATGTTGAAACTTCTATATAGTTTATAATATATATAGATAAAAACTCAACAACTAGCTGTGAATCTGTGGCTAACTAGTGAGAGGGTGAAAATGACATTAGGCCAGGAGAAGTCTAAACGCTGTTCTGGTGCTTTTTAATTGTGCAATTTCTAAAATACCCCCGAGTAAAAAGGCCTAACATTTAAACTTAAGGGCTAATGTAGATTTTGTTATATCATTCTGATAGCTTTAGCAGCTCGGACAGCCGCTATTTGGCTGCCACTGCATCTTTTAGCGAAAAGAGGCTGCTCCCATCTGCTACACCGATGTAGCACGCTATTGACAACACTCATATGTGTGCGCGTACACATAGGACGCAGATACAAAATTTTCGGGACTCCAAGAAAAATAGGAAGCAAACTCTAATAATACAAGCAAGTAACATGTACCTGATAGCAAGATATTAGAGATGAAACAAATCCAAATGCCCCGGTGACACGGGGAGTAACTTTCTCGGGTGCCAACTGAAGCAGTCCGACTGCTACCACTGTATCAATGCCTGCTTTGATGAGTGAAAGAGTCCTCTCATTTGATTTTTTTAGCTTGGCTTGGTATTGCTCATTCTGCATCAATAAGTAATAAAGGTAAGGAAATTGCAGTCCCGAAGTAAACGAAAGAGAGAAACTTAGAAGAATTTATACACATGCATGGACAACATACATCATATTTATTACTGTTCTTGATTTCTCTCTCTATCTTCTTCATTGATCCAGAGAGTCTTCCCAGCTCCCCGAGCTAATTAAACACATAAAATGTCATACATAGGTAAAAAAAAGTGAAGAAATAAAAAGGCATGATTGGTGCATGTATATTTGTTCGCATCAACGAGGAAGATATGTATAAGCCACAAACCTCAACCAAGGAGGTACATATTGAGGACCCCAGCCAACAGTAGAGAGAAATCCGGCCAACAAGTTCGGTACGTTCTTTATTCTGTAGTTACACAATAAAATCCGTGTATAGTGTTGGATGATAATAATACAGAAGCAAACAACAGGAGCTGATGAAGACAATTATTTCTTACGTCGATGACACCGGTTCTACCAAGCCACACAAATTGATCAAGAAACAAGAAAGTGGACAGCAATGCATTCTTGGACTGAAAAAAAAAACATTCAACAAGACATTAGGAAAATAAATTAAAGATTGAAAAGGATAATGTTCTAAGAATTATCATACCTTTCCCAACAGAATTAGGGGGAGGGGTGTACCCTGTGGTGATGGACTTATCAGAGCATGCAGGTCATTGACAAACTGCAATTAAAGAGTGAAGTATAAGAGTGACTATTATTACATGAACTAATTATTGGCAACATCATTTTTTATGTCAGAATGTCTATTGGAATGTTATAGATGGGTAAATTACTAATCAAAGCTAAGTATTAGACTTTCTCAAATTTATCCTTTTATACTTGTGTCCCTCAGAACCCGAACAAAGAATATTAAGCATACTATAGATCTTGTCTTCTTTAAACAAATCAATCATAGAGGATATATCATTATAAACTGCATACTTCAGAAAGAAAAAGAAAATTAACCTAACCTTAAATAGACGAAAAACTTTTCGTGCTAAGCTGGTTGTTTTGTCAACATTCTGCGCTTTACCAGGTTCTCCATTACTCAAGAATTTGGAACCATATTGTATCGCTCTGCATATCTTGTCCCTTGCCTCAGCCTTGTTCAAATACAAAACAAGAAGGCCAAGCTCTGCCCTGGTTGCATCCAATGTACTCATTTTCTAAGCTAATTAGTAATCACTGCCATAAACAAAATCACCGCACAGTTCAGATTAAATGAAGAGGGCAAAGAGAATTTGGTTTTACTAATCTTACATTCCAAAGCATTGTTTTTAAAGAGTTCATTAAAAAAAATCAGTGCCACGTATAAAAAATTTCAAAATGCTGATAATTTTCTAGGACTAACAATTTAGCACTGCCATGAGAATTCATCAAGACAACGAAAGCCTGATAAGTATGACATTGGTAAAAAAAACAACTCTAGCGACTAGCAGACCTTCCACAATGTAAGTTTCATCATCTGCTGAACTATTGTTTGAATATAAAAAACAGAAGTTTGAATACTCATATTTCTTGCAACCATCAAATCCAATGGAGAAACTCCATTTAAGATATCAGAAAAGTGAAAAACACAGAGGAAACACATTGAGCTTCTTTAGATTTCAATTTATAGCAGAGTGAATTTACTTTTCCATTTTCATTTATTCACTCAGCCTTCAATCAAGAGACTAAACATAGCAAAAAGCAGCCTTCAGATATGAATCTTTCTACCAGGTGCATGAAGCACCCCTATTTTTCTTGGATGTATTAGGCCTAGGTTATTCTACTCTATTTTTATTAATCTCAACCCAAACCCAGTTTGATTTCCTTGTAAGGTTGCAGCAACTCTCCATCAGGCCAAATACCCATCCCTTACATGATATTTCCAAATTTTCCATCATAGCATGCTAATCCAATCTCTAGACATTGATTGGCCAATTAATCCCCGTCAACAACAAAAGGCTTATTATTTTTCACTTGATGGGATTGGCAACACGGATTAAACGATGCCACTGTCTTTTATCATAAACAAAAAGATATCTCCTAAAACCCCATCCTTGGAAATATTTAGAGACAACCGCGATGACTTCTGGTGAGGGTGGAAGGAAATTCCACCATTATATTACCCCCTTACAACTGTGGCTACTATAGGGCTCAGCTTTCAAGGTTTGAGATCTGTTCTTAACCTCTATATAGTACAGAATATTCAATCCTAATTTTGTGACTTCTTTCTCGAAATGAGAACTTGGATGAGATGAATTATAATAACCAAAACATGATGTTCTTAACCTCGTCAATGAATAGTATAGTTAGTACGTATGGAGCACTGACACATACACAACATCAGACACGACACTGGCACATTGAGACTGGTAGTAACTTGAGAAAATGAAATAATTGATGGGTCAGTGTTGGTTAGGCACTCTAAATTCTAAAAAAAGGTCTGGTTCACAAGATCAAAGGCAAAAGAGGATTATTTGCAAGAACAAAAGAAATTGATAGATATCAGCAGGTTGACCATGGTTGCTTAAATTCACCCAAAAGAACAATCCTCCTCTCTCTATGACACAAATCATTGAAACCAATAAGCAAATAAGGGCATCAAAACAACGTCCATATACATATATATATATATATATATAAACAGAAATTAACTAAACATTCAAAGAATTTTCATCAAATCAACCACAACTAAAATTCATATATAAAATTCACTCAATCAAATCATGTTAGGTTCCTTCCTATGTTACAAACAATCACAGCATATGAGTGACAACATCAAAATCCTTCATTTCTCAGTTCTTTTCTATCAATTTCACACCAACAAATCATATAACAAACAATATAACAATAATAATAGCAAAACCAAACCATCAAAGCAAATCATAAAAATTTCAACGACCCAGTTTCAGAAATCTGAATTCAGAATCAAAATAACATCCCATCAAGCTGACCCAAAATCAAAATTGGCATACCCCACCTTAAAAGATTTGAACTTTTGTATCTGAAAACAACTGGGGCACGTGAATTATACTATTTGCTAATGATTGAAAAAAGAATAAGAAAAAATCACGAAGAGAGAGAGAGAGAGAGAGAGAGAGAGAGAGTACCAAAGAAATAGTGTTGGATAATCACAGAAATTGAGCCAGAAGAAAGAATGAAATTGGGCCTGTAAGAGATATAGAAGAGAATTGTGATAGGGGCTTGTTTGGTTGTGTATTTCCCAAAACAAACAAACAAAAATGGATTAAATTAAATGTGCTTTCATTTCGTTACCAAACTAGTATCGTATGGAAAAATGATGAACCGTTCGATCGATGAGTCCTATGTCAACGTTGTTGGTACATTCATTGGCTAAGGATTAGAGTTTTACCTTGAGATTGACAAGTTGTAGCACACACTTCAAGGCCTTTTTTTTATTGATTCATACTCCGTCCGTTCTATTTAATATGAGTGATTTACAAAAATCACTTGTATTAAGAAAAATTGTTGCAATAATAAAATTGTCTCAAAATAGTGTGACTATTACTAGATTACCCTTAATTAAATATATATTTAATGTTAATTTTTCATATACCAAGACAAATTGATAGTATTAATAAGGGGTATATTTGAAAAAAGAGTAATCAATGCATCTAGGAATTTGTATATGATCTTATATTTAGCGACAAAACTTTTTTTGTAAACTACTTTTATAAATAGGGACAAAGGAAGTATTATACAATTCAAATGTGGTTTACTTAATCCGGATTTTATAATCCGAAAACTCCACAAATCAGAAATAAAGTCTTCGAGTCTTGGATGTGCGCATAACTTGTTTAGATTATAAAATTTGAAACATTGTATTACCATAACATAATTAAAAACAGAGTAAATAATGATGATTAATAAGGACCTGAATCACCTCTTATTATGGAAGAAGAGATGTGTTTGAATGACCTTCTTGAAAGACATTGTCATCGTCAAATCATAAGCTATTCTAGTGAGTGTGGGTGAGTTTATTGTGCTAACATCTTGTTAAATAGTCCCACATCAGACAACAGATAGTCTCAACACGCGTTTATAAGTGCGGGTAATCCTCACCTCACAAGTCGGTTTTGTGGAGTTGTGTTAGACTCAACCACGATTTCTAGTTAAGCAACCACATCTTAGTAATTGTACTTACATTACATGTTGCCCTAGTTAAAAAGTCCCACTTACATGTTGCCCTAGTTAAAGAGTCTCACATCTTAGCACTTCTAAGAATGGATAAATTATATGGTGTTTGTGAAGCTTGGGGGAGAAAAGAATTTCACCAATATTAATATTTTCTCAATTCTCATACTTTGGGTTTTATTGCATTGGATATAGTTGATGATATAAGTTAGAGGTGTTCTTGTCAAAAAAAAAAAGTTAGAGGTGTTCACTATTCGATTTAGATCTATTTTGAAGTAAAAAATTCAACGAAAGACCAAAAGTAATGTATGGTTGAATTCGGTTTTGGATAGATCACAAAATAAATAATTATATGATCTAATTATATATGGTTTGAATTAGTTTAGTTGTTTCGGTTTATTCCACTTTACACCACCTTTAAAAAAAAACTTTACACCAAAAATATATAAATACTAGCAAGCAGTGTACATATTTGGTTTGAATTGCAAATTGCATACCTATTCAATATGGAGGACCGTTCCTATGAAGCTAGAGGCTCGGCTCTAAAAGTAAAAAGAGGCCCGTAATAAAATAAAAACCGTGGAGAAAAGGAATGATTGTTGTGATTCTTTGAGAGACGGCGGTCGGCGGAAACGGTGGAGACAATCCGTATCAATCAGTGTGTCACTGTATGCCTCAGAAACGGTCGAAACAGAAAGAAAGAACGAAGAAAGAATCTCAACTTGTATCAGTGTATCACCGTATGCCTCCTAAACGGTGGAAATGGTCGAAACAGAAAGAAAGAACGGCGCTGTCTTGGTTGTTGGTTGAGACTTGAGAGAAGAAAGAACGAAGAAGAAAGAAAGAACGCACTGTGTCTGTATTGGTGGAAGAAAGAACAAACGAAGGAAGAAGAAGAAAGAAAGAACGCACAAGCAGAGGAATTGAAAAGAACACATAAAATAGGAAGGAAGAAGAAAGAAATAAGAAAGAACGCGTTGCCAGTGCCAATAAGAAATGAGGAATAATTGAATTTTTTTTATTGGGGGATACTGGACTATAATTTTTTTTTGAGGCTCATGCCTTTGGGCGGCCCAACTCGGTTGAGCTGTTTGCACCTCCCTTAGGCCGGCCCTGTTAATATGCATCAATATAATATGAGTATATCTATATCTTTTGCATACATGTGTTAAGTATGATTATCTTTAAAAAAATAATATATAAGTATAATTATCTCAGCTGAATCCATCTTTTATAAAATTATAATCAATAACCAATTGCATCCATGTTATTGACTAAACACTGGTCATAGCCGATAAGGATGGGTTGACATTCACAACAAACAAAATAGCATGAATGATTAAAATAAAAATAGAAATAAATAAATATGATATTTTAAATTTTTTGCACTGAGTGACTAAGCAATAAGTACTCATTTTTATCCAAATTTAGTTTGCATCCCATATCACATGATTAAGCATGTCCATTAGGGCAAATGAGTCGAGCTGAGTCGAACCTAGTTCAGCTCAGCTCGACTCGATAAAAAAATGTTAGGCTCGAAACTCGACTCAAGTTCGTTACGAACTTTTTTTGAGCTCGAACTCAACTTAAGTTCGCGAACCACTCGATTCGACTCGATTGGTTCGGCTCAAAAGCTTAAATGAACCCAAAAAATATACTTTTAAAAAGATTACATCAAAACTGGATTGAATACTACTATTAAAACCACTATATAGTTAATAGGCAATAATGGCATTGCCATTCAATTATTAATTTTGTTATTCTTGATGTTGTTTTATAGCCACTCTTGCTCACAGTTGTTTAAAAACAACCGATGTGGGACTATTATGACTTAGTGGTTTGAAAGCATTTTGTTCGCAACACTATTTTTTTTTTTCAAAGGCACGGCACTATGTTATATGCTATAATCATTTCATTCTTAATTTTTAACAAATAAACACATTCATTCGTTCACATCACTATGTATATATATCACCACCAAAAAACAATATCACAACCAATAAAAGCATTATGTATATATGTCAAATATTTATGATATTGTGTTCAACATCATACATCATTCCAGAATCTTTATTCCTACATCCAAGTCAATTTTATTTTACACAAAAATAAAATCATGAAATAACGAGTCAAACTATACATAACTCAAGTTCAACTCATTTATTTAACGAGTTTAATTTTTAGCTCAAGTTCGGCTCATTTGGTTCATGAACCAAGTTCAACGAATTAATTACCGAATCAAACCTCAAACTATTTTTGAGTTGGTTCGGTTCATTGCCAACCCTAATATCCATTGTTGAATTGATAAGAAATCTCAAAACCATAGAGAACCATTGCAAAGTTACTTAACAAATTCAATGCAAAATTCAACGATATACTAAACAGTAGTATTATAAAAGTACTACATTAATTATTTTTTTGTCAAAAAATACTCAAACAAATAAATACTTTTTTTATTTGGTGAAAAAGAACGTAATAAAAAGTACTATTATAAAAGTATTAATAAAGTTGAACCCAATGACAAATAAATCTTTTGGGGATGACAAATAATTTTCTTTAAGACAAATATATATTATTAACAACTAAAAGGTATATTGGAGGCAGGCAGCTGCAAATCTTATAGAAAGTTTTAGTTAGCGTAACAATGACGGAAATTCTTTATTCTGGTTTTCTGATTGGACTAGGATGGAGAGATTGTGTCACAAGGTTGATTTTGTCAACATCTCAGATACGCATCTAACGTTTAGGGAGGTTGGTTCAAATGGTTGTTGGAACTGGAATGCTTTAATGACCAATGTACATTCTGATATTGTTCAACTTGTTGACCAACACCTTCCTCTTGTTACTTATAGTGAAGAGCAACATGATATGTGGATATGGAATGACTCTAAGACTGGGGTTTATACTTGTAAATATGGCTATGATTGGTTGTTAGCTCGCAATAGAACTTGGAACATGACAAATTATTAGAATTGGGTTTGGAGAATTAAGGCACCCGCAAAAATCCAACACTTTGTTTGGCTCTGCCTCCACGAAGCACTATCTGTCAACAATGTTCGAAGAAGGTGCAATCTTATGGCTAGTGCTCTATGTGGTAGTTGCTTTCTAACTAATGAAGATGTACTACATTGCAATGATGAGATCATGAGTTCTTTAAGTATGTGGAAGGAAACCTATAAAAAAAAAATCACAAATAAAATTCATTTTATTTGTGATTTTTTAGTATCCACGGTTTGCTAGTTCATAAAAATTGAGCTCATGAATGTGGAAATTAAGTTGGCAGCTCACGTTAATTTTCTACTGGCTTTGGACATTCATTTTTTTTATAATTTTAGGGCCTTTGAGTTCATTGCAAAATTTGATTACATGAAGTTAGAGAATTAATTATCGCAAGTTGACCAGGGGCTATTCACGTTAGCTTTTTATTGCCATCACCATTCAGATCAATTCATTAAACATGACAATTAATTCCATTCAAAGGTTTTGCATCAGTTTTGGAATTCATTTGGAGCATGTTGCATCAATTGAGAATGCAGAAATTGTGAAAGTCACGTTGGATCCCAAAGAATGCTTTTAGTGTTTTCCTTTTCTAATTATTGTAAGGCATAAATGTCATTTCTTTATTTTCTAGGTGCCATTTTAATTTATTAGGGCCTATTGAGTTACTTAGAAAAACTCTATAAATTGTGAGTTCTTGAATGAAATAAAGTAAGTTGAATTTTGTAGAATTTTACACATATGTGTATTGAGAGCTTTGTCTCTTGTGGTTCTGAATTGAACCATCCTTGATCTTATCAAGAAATCATTTTCTTGTGGCGATCCTCATCCATCGGCTTATCAATCTTTCTTGGATTAGAAAGAGTGTGACGCCCCTGTCTATCCATTCCGTTTCTTCATTTTTGAGTCCTTTCACCTTTTCCACCAACAATATTCATAATTTGCTTCCGACGGCTCCGCGACACTCATCATTTGGTATCAGAGCAAAGGTTCAAATCAGGTGTTAGATATCATTTTTCTTTCTTTCATTGTATCCTCTTTATTTTATTTTTGTTTGACAAAATCACCAAAAACAAAGTGAGAAAAAAATACGAAAATTTAAAGAAGAAAAAAAAAGGAAGGGGAAACGAAGCATTCTGAAAAGAGACGCGAGAAAAAAAAAAGAGAAGAAAATTCCAAGAAAAAAAAAAGAGAAAAAATAAATCAAAAGTTTCAAATTTTATTTTCTTAGTGGTATTTCATGGAAGCCAATCGAAAGAAAAATATTTTCTTTACAAGATGTCTGGTTAATGATAAAGTTTGTGGCTTGTACATTGATAGAAAATATTGGATCAACATGGCAAGTACAACCATCGTGGAGAAGTGGGAACTTCCGATACTTGAGCATCTAGAACCATACATACTTTATACTCTAGAGGATCCGGAGTTCAAAGATATGGCTGATGTTTTGGTGACCAAACAAGTGAGAGTGTCATTCACAATTGGAGAATATGAAGATGAGGTGCTATGTGATGTTGTGCCTTCCAAAACGAGATATTTGTTACTTGGGCTTTCATGGCAACAACAACGTCGCGCAAAGCATGACCAACACACCAACAAATACAGATTCTTATTTAAAAATTGTCAAATCACTCTTGCACATGATAAGATTGGTCATGATCAAATATTGAAAAGGAGAGTGAGAAAAGAAGAAAGCATGGAAAGGATTGAAAGAGGGATTGCAGCTATTTTTAAAACATTTGAGAAAAATCTCCTTCAAATCCAAAATGATTATAGAGAGCCTAAAAGGAATGTTAAAAAAAAAAGAGAGTCTCATTTTAAATGAAACTCATGAGGATGAAAAAGTAGACGAAAAAGAAGAGAAAAAGGTTAATGTGAAGGAAAATAAAGAGAAAAATGTTGGGAAGTTCTGGCCTATTATTACACTAGTACCTTCATCTAAGTTGGTATGTGTTGTTAATTGTTGGAATTCTTATGATATGTTTAAATCTCCTAACTTTTCTTCTTTGAGTCATGAAGGGAGGCAAGTGAATGAAGAAGTTCCTCATCAAGTTGAAAAAAATTATGAGCAATGGAAATATGAGTTTGTCCAAGAATCACAAGAAGAAATTTTTTTACATAACTCAATTCCATTATATGCAGGTTTGGATTTGAGGGCAAATCCTCTTGAAGAGGGGGAGAATGATGAGATCATGAGTTCTTTAAGTATGTGGAAGGAAACCTATAAAAAAAATCACAAATAAAATTCATTTTATTTGTGATTTTTTAGCATCCACGGTTCACTAGTTCATAAAAATTGAGCTCATGAATGTGGAAATTAAGTTGGCAGTTCATGTTAATTTTCTACTGGCTTTGGACATTCATTTTTTATAATTTTAGGGCCTTTGAGTTCATTGCAAAATTTGATTACATGAAGTTAGGGAATTAATCATCACAAGTTGACCAGGGGCTATTCACGTTAGCTTTTTATTGCCATCACCATAGAAGAACTCACAATTTATAGAGTTTTTCTAAGTAACTCAGAATAAAAAGCTAACGTGAATAGCCCCTGGTCAACTTGTGATAATTAATTCCCGAACTTCATGTAATCAAATTTTGCAATGAACTCAAAGGCCCTAAAATTATAAAAAATGAATGTCCAAAGCCAGTAGAAAATTAACGTGAGCTGCCAACTTAATTTCCACATTCATGAGCTCAATTTTTATGAACTAGCGAACCGTGGATACTAAAAAATCACAAATAAAATTAATTTTATTTGTGATTTTTTTTATAGTTTCCTTCCACATACTTAAGGAACTCATGATCTCATCATTAAGGGATTGTCACTTTGCACGAGAGATTTGGAAAGCTATTCCTATAAGGTATACTCGACACTTCTTCTCAACATCGACGACTAAAGATTGGATAAAGGAAGGTCTTCAATCTCAACCTCCTCAAGTCTTTGTGTCTGCCTTGTGGTGGGTGTGGAGATGGAGAAATCATAGGATCCTAGGTGACAACCAATGGAAGAAGTATGATGTGCTTAGATACATTCATATTTTGCATAAGGATATAGATCATTGTCTGCTTGGCAAAGGAACAAATGCAAAGATTAGAAAGGAGGTGCGATGGGAACCTCCACAACCAGTTTAATGAATACAGTTCGTTACTGCTAAGGATTACCAGTTTGATCGACCATGCCCTGGATTTGGTCTTGCATCATATATTTTGAGAAGCTAATCTTAGTGTTGATTGGTTGGCAAAATACAGAAATTCTTCCGCTGTGAATGTCACTACATGGTCTTCTCCGTCTTCTGGGCTCTTAGATCAGCTGTATGTGGATTTAGTGTGTCTTTTATGTTCTTTTGATTTATTTTAATTCACAAAAAAAAAATCAACAAATAAAATACAATAATAAATTAATAAAGTATTAAAAAATTTATATGCAGCAATCCTTAAATGAACTCATTTGCTATCAATTTAATTTGGTCTTTTTTAAAGAAGTTAAACTAACGCACCCAAATTGACACACTCTAAGGTACCAAATTCACACCATCAAACTAACTCAAGTGGATTTATCAATTTAAGTCACTCTTTGTTGACGTACCAAAAAGAAAATATCACTTCATTTGCCTTACTATTTTTAATTATTCACTCTTTTCTTTATGCCACTTTGATGTACTAGTTCTTCATAATCATATCAATTTGTTGAGATATGATTGTATACAAGTGTAAAAAATTACATTAACATTGAATATCAATTCAATTGATGTTTTATTCCTTTACTGGCCAAAATTTAGAAAAGAAAAAACATAGCAGAGACAGAAAGAGTAAACAAAATTTAAATATTTATATATAATGTAACATTGATTACATTACATGGATTAGCAAGTTTGTGCATTCCACTTTATACATTCTTAGCTATTTTGCATCATGATATAAAAAAAGGATGCAACACTTTTTTACACTATTTCTTACCAAACAAACTTCTTAACCTCCCTCTTTCCAATCTCTCATGTAACCTTTTAGCACCTGGAGTATCCATCTCAGTAAGTTTCTTCAAATATCCAATAGCACCATATGAGATCATTAGCTTCTTACATTTCTTACTTGAAGAAATCAATCCAAGGCATGTAACTGCATATTTTTTTGCATTGTTTTGAGGACTAGGATCAAGTAACTGAACCAAATTCGGCACACTTTTATCATCCTTCTTAACTTCTCTTCTATTATGCGACACAGTCAACAAGCTTGCTAATGCTTGTGCAGCAATTTCTCTAGCACTGTTTTGTTTAGCCTCAAGCATCTTAACAAGGAGAGGAATGCAACCGGCTTCACCGACCAATTTTTTCATCTCGGTTGAGCTGCAAACTCGGCAGATTGCTGACGCAGCGGCATTTTGTGCTCCCGGGGAGCCGGATTTCAACACATGAACCAAACGAGGAAGTAACCCTAACGAAACCAAAGCTGTCTCAGAAACCGACCCGACCAAATTCCTTAACGCCGCGACCGCAGATTCTTGAGGAAGTGGACCGTCAAGATACGCTAAGAGACTCCTAACACCGCCTTCCGATACAACACTTTTTTTTAGACTCTCATTGCTTGCAGTGAGGTTCTGCAAACATTCTGCAGCATATTCTTTGGAACCTAACAACATTCCACAAGTTAACAAATTGATCATAACCCTCACAATCCCTTCTTGAGCCAAAACCTGTCTCACCTCAGGAACAGCTGAAATATTCTTCAATGTACAAGCTGCTGCAGCCTGCGAAACAGAATCACCAGTTCGACAAAGCTCAACCAACGGACAAACGCCACCATGTCCGACGATTTCACGTGATGTTTCAGCCGACATTGATAACCTTTGTAACGATATTGCAGCCTTTTCTTTACCTACAGCACTTCCTGATTCAACAAGTCTTATAAGAGGTGGAAGAACACCTTCAGAAACTAGCCAATCCTCGCAGCTACCCGATTCGACTAGCGAGCATATAACAGTAACCGTTTTCTCTCTTATCTTTGTTGATGTTGCTGTAAGTAATTGAACCAGTGCAGCAATGTTGCTCCTGCTAAAAACAGCCAAAACATTCTTTTCATCTTCTTTCATAACCTCAACAACACTGTCCAAAGCTTTGTGCTTCGCTTCTAAGTGACCGATCTGAAGGCGTGCAAGTAACTCCCTTATGTTGTTGTGTGCTGCAACATCAGATTCTGTCGCAGAACCTGACACGGACGACACAGTTAACGGCAAAGTAGCCTCGCCGAGCATACCAGTTTTGATCAAAAGTCCACAATCTCGTAAATTCAAATCCATTTTCCCGATCAATGCATCCAGATCACTCTGCATCTGAAGTTTACCTTCATACTTCTCCTTCACACACAATTCAGCTGATTCGATCGTGCCTTCAAGCGACTTCACCAAAGCCTGCAATTGCTCCTTGCAAAGAGCATTCTTTGAGAAACATGGATGGCTTGATAAGTTTGATAACATTGATGGAATCTGTTCTAATCTAGAAATGATCATTTTCCATCTAGTAGGAAAACCTTTAACCTCTTTTGCTTTATCAAGAGCAATAGGAACAAGTTCCTTTGCATGTAACAACCAATCTTCTGTTGAAAGTAGATCAACTGTAACACCATCTTCCACCATGATCTTGATCTGGTAAAAGCAAAATAGATGATTATTACAACAAAGAAACTGCCACAACAAATGGAATGAAAGTTCAAAGAAATTATCAAAATGACAATTTGCAAATAGAAAAAATGATAATAATTGACATGGGAAATTTTAAAAGGTTGTGGAGCAGTTGCAATCATAAAATAAAATCTTTAAACTATAAATTAAGATTCCAATAGAAAAATTGTGAAGCACAAAAAAACAAATGGTCCAACAAATTTCTAGAATCTCCTATGGTATTATAATCAATTCAATTCACACAAAGTTTGTTTACTTAAAAACATGACTTGGCCAACAAATCTGAAGTACCTAAACATGTCCCACTAGTCTTTTCTCTTACTTTAGCAAGTGATCATTTAATGCCCAAAAAAATTATAATCATACAATATAACCATATATCATGCCCATTACAAATTAAAAATTAATTATATAATTAATCAATGATTTTGTTGATGAATTAATTAACTTACAAACAATAATGCAATCTAATAAAGAAGCAGTCGGCAGATATTTTGGTCAAATTCCAAAAGTACCCTTTTAAGTACAAATGTACTATTGGTAATTTTGTATTCTTTCTTGGGATAAATTGGTCAGTTCAAAAAACAAATCTCTAACTTTACTTTTGAGCATGGTTTTGAGTCTGACCCATCTCAAGAGTTAAGTAGAAATCTTATCCTAGCTGTGCTTTCTCAATGTTCTCCTCTTAACTATGAGAAAGGGAAAGGCTTTCCTTCTAAAGAAAGACAAGTCTCTATCCACAGTTGTATATTGTGTACATAAAAATGCATCATCACCACAAAAAAAAAGAGAGGAAGGAAGAATAAATTATTTAATTATGTACCTGAAATCAAATTGACTTGTCAAATATTTAAAGAATTTATAGCCATCATATCATATGATGCCTAAAACACTCTTGTTCTCAATTGTGTTACTGTAAAACACAAAACAAAAGTTATAAGACTCCATGTCCCATAAAATCTAACCATACTAAAGACAAAAATTACATAATCTTCACAAAAAAGAGAACTACTTTTATTTCTACAAGCATGAGATCAAAGCAAAGAACAATAACAATAACAAAAGGGAAAAGGTTCAAAGACCAACCAACCTTAAAGAACCAGTAACTGAAAAGCAACCCAGTTTGGCTTAATCTTCAAACTTCACAATTCTCTATCTCTTTCTCTCTCTAATAATACAATATACAAGTGGTGGAATGCTTCTAGAATAATGAATGAAGACAACACAATCTGATCCTCATCAAAAACGTGTCTTTCATACTCTAAAGACACTAAGACAAAGACCCAGAAACAGTTTTCTCAAATTCAGAAAAAACCCATAAATAGTTTCTGCTTCTTAATTGAGAAACAGACACAAAATGCACAAAATCTCATTAAAAATTAATTTTTTTTTCCAAAATATATATAAAAAATACTACAAAAATCAGAAGAATCTTCCACCTAGATTTCAAATATGTTGTAACTAATCAAGCTTTGAAAACAAAACAAAAAATGTATAAGAAAAAAACACTGAGCTAAGAAGTAAACAAGTTGCACAATTTTACTACAAAAAGACAAGACAATAAGTGTAAGATAAAAACATGCACAGTTTCAGTTTCACTACACAATTTCAGAAAACAAACTTTGAACTGTTTTTTTCTCTCTCTAGAAATGGAAGATAATGAATGTGTCAGGGTTGTTGTCTCACAAAGATTCTCTCTGTAAAAAAATGTGTTATTTTTCTCTGTCAACAACGGCGAAGACACGTTTGATAATCTAACGGCCATGACATGATCTTAGGACAGACAATGCTACCGTTGGGATTGGATTGTAAGATCTTTGAATAGTCAGAAATTTTCCAAATTTTGTTTTTTTATGGATTAACATATCCTTATCAACACTTACTAAACTTTTTCATTAATATATTCCTACCCCTATACTAAGTCATATAGTAAAATTTAAATATCTTAAATATATACTGCTCTAATTATGTAACTTTTAAACAAATCAAATTTGTATATTATAATGTGAATATGTAATAGTTTGAAAAATTGTAATGAGAAATTATTTGAGAAAGAAATGACTATTTCCATTTTCTAGTTTTCTCACGGACCCACCCCCACAATCTTCAAGCATCAAGGATTTGTATCACAAGGCACTTAAACACGTTCATGCATTGTCATTTCAATTTATATAGTAATATAGATAACCAAACTTGAATATAGGAAAAATGAAATCGAGCTATATATATGTTTTAAAGCAGCATTTGATGTTAATATATACGCGCATATTGTACACCTATTTATTGGATGGAAACTTTGGACATTATGTGACAATTGATAACTACCATTGAATGCATCATTTCTTTAGACTTTTTTAAACAAATTTTCTTCTTTACACATGTTAGCATTTCCCGTTAATAAATGGTTTGATCCTCAAAATCACATTTAACCTCCTTTGTTTAATAAATAAAAGACTTGAATAAAATTATCTATTGTGAAAAGATGAAAAGAAAACAAATGTTTAAAGGTTTGATCATTTGAGAATGCAATAAATACAAAGTTTATTAGTATCATGGTAGTAAACTCCATAAAAAGTCATTTGATGATTAATATCCAATAGATTGAACCAGGCATCTACTCTTTTCAATTCTCGCACACCACCATCTTGATATGCAAAGAGTTTTGAAAAAGGGGCATGGTATTTTGATAATCATTTGCCAATGGAAATACAAGTCTCGTCGCGCTACAATTTGTCCCATTTTAGATTCAGGTTCATAATCTCCCAACCGGATTTTTGTCTAAAAAGGTAGGCAAAGACATATTGAACTATATTGGATAATTCCTTCAGTATGCCAATGGCGTCTCATTGCTTTTTATGGGTCCGGAAGAAGACACGATTTTTGGGAATCATTGGAGATTTTAATGACCATTTGTCTCTAGCAGATAAGGGAGGAGGGCCAGACCGCCCCCCATGGCTAATTCGTGGGTTCCAAAATGTCGTCAACGATTGTGAGGAAGATTTGTAAGACATTGTTTGCTACACAAGTTCCATGCATACTATTCACCTGCTAGTCTAGGGGTGGGCTTGGTTCGGTTAACCATAAAAACCGAACCGAACCGAACCAAATTGTTGAAATGGTTCAGAATAACCGAACCGAACCGTTTAAGATTTGGAACTAACCAAACTGAACCAAAATTATGGTTCGGTTAACCGTTTCGTAACATAATAACCGAACCGAACCGAACCAAATTTAATATTTTGAATTTTTTAGTCCTTTTGCGAATTTAATTATTTTTTGTCCTTTTTTAATTCAATTGCATGATATTTTCCTTTCATTAGAATGATTAATACTGTTCATGTGCATAAAACGGTTCATGGTAATTGTTTGAACCTTAAACGGTTAACCGTTTTGTTACCTCTATATTTCAATCCATTTCAATCTTTTTTAATGTTATGACTCTCTCTTTGGAACCTACTAAGTTGCTGCAAGGCAAAATTTGTTGTTGTAACGTTTGATCTTTGTGAATGGACCATGCTGGATGGACACTTGATTTGTACTTTGAAACTTTGAAATTGTGATCAATGTAACATAATCATTCATAATACATTGTAAATGTGTTCATAAATCTAAATTTTAGACATGATTTTGTCTCAATACAATGAAGCAATTTCATTAATTCACTATCATTTCTTGTCTCAAGAAAACAAATAGCATGTCAAACTAAATTGCTAAAACTATAAATAACATTAAAACAAGACACTAGCAAAACAATTTAACACTGTATCAGCATCTTCATAATGTATATCTGCAAACTTCTCACAGCTTCTCTCACAGAAATTAGTGCCCAAGTTCAATGGACAAAGACATTCACATATCCGCAGCACCCACACCTGTCCAATTGAAAAATTATTGCAGTTACAGTAATGAAGAGTTTAACCACATACTTAGTTGCTTAAATAGTCCATAAAACCAGTAATCCATTGCAAGAATAAATAAAACAAAACTGATTTTCTCACTGTTTATTATGATTTATTTTTCTTATTAATTAGACTTTTATTATGTCAAAATTAGGAAGCTACTGTAGATGCAGGAATAGAACTTGATCAAATTGGGAAGCTTTACCCAACAGATCCAAATTCACTCTCTAAAATAAAAAAGGAAGAGAACTTGATCAAGAAAATGAAGCATCTCAGAAAGTATCCTCCAAAGGGCAGACTGAAGCATCTCAGAGAAAGAACAACAGAACCAGAAAATGCCTCTGAAATATCAACAGCTTCTGCAGACTTAAATTGCTCCAGTGAGACAACAACTGATATCCAAAAAATAAAACCCTGCCTGCTCTAAAGACTCCAAAACAAGTCCAACTTGTTCAGTGTACTGCTATATACTAACTTCAGATTATGACAGTTGGCATGTGTCAAATTTAACATACTGTTGGGAAAAAAATTCCCAAAACTTAAGTTCTCAATCTCAAACCCTCTAAACTGATCACCAAACACTGAAAATTGAGCACTAACAGATTGTAAGTGCAGGAAGCAATCTGATTCTCTGTTATTCAAATAATCCCAATTAGATTCAAGTCTACAATCATATCATATACTTCTTTATAGAAAGTGAAAACTAAAAAGTATATTTCTGTTAACTCAAGCCAACAATCATATCATATAAATACTGCAATCACATAAATATTTGGACCTGGAGGCCAATGAAGTGGTGAAAATTGCAACCTAAAACTTTTTCATTACACAATCAACAAAAATTTTGAAATCACAGAAAGTATCACAAGGAAAATGGTATATAATATATAGATATTGGTATTTTTAATTTCATGCATGATAAATTTGAATATGGAATGACACTTTTACATTAACAAAAAGATAATTTTTGATGCAACAGTCAAAAGGAGAGTACAATAATCAAGAGCAGAACAATTCAATCATTTCACAAAAAAAGCAACAACCGATAGTTAATCAGAAGCAGAAAGAAACACATAAAGTAATCAATGCTGCAAATTGCATCCAATCTTATAGCCACTGTCTACTCGTGAAAAAACTCTTTTATAGATGCTTAAAGAATAGTTAGATGAGGGAGCTTCTAAAAAAGTTGAAGTGCAGCAGTTGATTTTAACTTATGCAGGAAGATATTGTTTAGAAGATTTATAGTTATTGTAAGACTAAACTTTTTTTCTCGTTAAATGCCTGTTGAAGTACTCCCCATGTACTTGACCAAGAATATCAAAATAAATAGTATTAGTTTACTGTTTTATATCTAACATATGACATAACACAGCAAAGAATATTTGTGTCTGCTTTACAAGTTTTGTAATGCAACAAACATGATAAACATATGAATCCAAGCTTTCACTGTTAATTACATTCCATACATGAGATATGAAGTTAAAACTGCATCAAGTGTAAAGATTGCTAAACCATTCAAAATTTTGACTTACGTGTGTCTCCGCTTCTAAACTTCTAAACTCCACTCTAAACTCCCAAATTTCTAGACCTTAAACTCCACTCTTAAATAAAGATTAATGTTACATCTCTATATTTATCACACAAATCACAAGATACTGTGCAAGAGTTAGCAAATAAGGGTTCATCTTCTGCACATCCGTGTATGAAGTCTGGCTTGCAGCTACCAAATGGATCATCAGGATCAACCAGTGAGTAACTTTTTGGACACTGACATGTTGGCCTCTTATTTTCTCCCAAAGTGCAGTAGCTATTATATCCACAAACACCACTACCTAATTTAGGAAAATAATGACATATATTTTCAGGCTGAGACCACACTATAGTCCAACCTCCACTATCAGTTGAACTCTTTGGATGCTTAAGAAGTGTGAACACTCCATCACAATTAAGAGTTGCTCTAAGATAAAAATTAGTAGTGGAGACTTTACTCTCTTCTTTTGACACCTTGTATTTCTCATTGTTCTCTCTCAAGAGATACAAGTCCCCTGATCCGTCAAAGACCAATTGAGTTCCCACAGTTTCACTTTCATAGTAGTTTTCTACATTAACATAACCAGATGGTAAATTAATAGAATGCATAACAAGACTACCATTATTATTATCCCTTTAACACATCCTCCAAAAATAGCAGCAAAAACACTTCCTCACAAAATAATCCCTTTTGATTCTTACCACAAAGTTATCCAATAACATAGCAAAACAATCAATACAAGTTTTCAAAACAACCCATTGATCAACCAACAAATGCATAACATTTCAAAATAAAACAAACAACAGATCTATGAGAAAAACGGGGAAGGACACAAAAATTGAAACTAAAAATTGAAAAATAGAAGAAACCCAGAAACTAAAACTAAACGAGAATGAAGATGAAGAGAAAGAAAAATACCTCAAACGATAAAAACGATCCAAGAAGAGGTGAATTTGATTGAAATTGAAATGAAATTAGGGATTAATTGAAAAGGAATTAGGGTTCATGATTTTTATGTGAAAAGGAATTAGGGTTTAGAAAAGAAATTGAAATCCATATTGAGTGATATAAGTAATTGATATTTGAGTTGTAATGGTTCGGTTCGGTTCGGTTCATAACAATTAATTAAGTTTAATAACGGTTCGGTTCGGTTAATTAACTGTCTTCAAAATAATGGTTCGGTTCGATAACCAACATAATGGTTCAGTTAATTTTAGTATGGTTCGGTTCGATTAACCGGTTCGATTTGGTTTTTGGTTATTTTTGCCCACCCCTACCTGCTACAATATGCATATATTTTCAGTCATCACTACGGAAATTAGATAGCAACTATTACAAAGTACATGGCTAAGGACCGAACATTCCAACTTTGTCACACTCTCATGAAAGGGAACATGTGCGCCGGCCGACTATTTAGCCAAGCTTGGAGTAAAGTCTACTAGTGATCTAATGATTGTTTTTGATCCTCGACAAATCTTCGTTTGCTGCTTCGTGTGGCAACATAGGTGTTGCTTATCATAGTGGACAATATATAGTCTTTTTCTTTGTTGTCGAGTTTTCTAAAAAAAAATGTAATAATCATTTTGGTCCCTAAATGTGTAACAAGTTGACACAATAATCTCTCAATGTATGAAATTTCAAAATAGTCCTTAATTGTGCACGTCGTTAGTCAAAATAGGTCCAGATGTTAAAATAGTCCCTACATGCAAGTTCTGGATTGGCCCAAGACCCAATCCGGCTCGGCTCAGGTCCGACCCGAGTCCACTAAGTAGGCGATACCATGCGATTGACACACCATAAATACACTAGATCGGGCTAAAAGTTTCTCACAATTCCTGAGTTGCTCATGCCTACGCTGTCGAGAGTGGCTCACCACAATTTTAACGTAAATGACTATTTTGATTAACATAGTGCACAATTTAAAATTCTGATACATTGAAGGATTATTGTGGCCACTCGTTACACATTTAAGGACTAAAATGACTATTATCAACAAAAAAAACTTTTAAATAAAAATGAATATCACATCAAAACGTTGCGTTTTGTTTTGCTTTCCATTTCATCTCTACCCCTAAACCCTAACACCATAAACCTCCATTCCCGCCACACACAGACTAAACCCTAAAACACAACAACACACGGTGACCCCGTTAACGCACAATGAACTTCCGATTCCAGAACCTTCTCGGAGCACCATACAGAGGCGGCAATGCCGTCATCTCCAACAATACTCTCCTCCTCTCTCCCGTAGGCAACCGTGTCTCCGTCACCGACCTCCGCAAATCCCAAACCACAACTCTCCCTATTCAATCCTCCTCCAACATCTCCCGCATCGCCGTCTCCCCTGACGGCACCTTCCTCCTCGCCATCGACGAAAATAATCGCTGCCTCTTCATCAACCTCCGCCGCCGCGCTCTTCTCCATCGTATCACGTTCAAACACCGTGTCGGAGCGGTGAAATTCTCCCCCGACGGGAAACTCATCGCTGTCGCCGCCGGGAAGCTTGTTCAGATCTGGCGTTCGCCTGCTTTCCGGAGAGAGTATTTTCCGTTTGAATTGATTCGTACTTTTGCTGATTTTCATGCGAAGGTTACTGCTTTTGATTGGAGTAGTGATTCTAATTACTTGCTTGTTGCGTCTAAGGATTTAACTGCGAGGATTTTGTGTTTGAAGAAAGTTTATGGTGGTGTTAAGTATAAGCCTTTTTTGTTTTTAGGTCATAGAGATTCTGTTGTAGGTTCGTTTTTCGGTGTTGATTCGAAAACTAGCAAGGTTTCTAAGGTTTATACTGTTACTAGAGATTGTTATATTTTAAGCTGGGGTTTTACCGAGGATGAAGAATCGTCTGAGCCTCCATCGCCGGGGACACCGGATAGGGATGTGGAAGGGGATTTGATGGTTGAGGATGATGGTGATGTGAAGAAGAGGAAGGAGCGTGAATTTGACGATGGAGGGTATTTATGTAAAGGGAAATGGGAGTTGTTGAGGAAGGATTGTTTTAATCAGGCGCCGGCAAAGGTTTCGGCTTGTGATTATCATAGAGGGTTAGATATGGTGGTTGTTGGATTTTCTAATGGGGTTTTTGGGTTGTATCAGATGCCGGATTTTGTGTGTATTCATTTGTTGTCGATATCGAAGGCGAAGATTACTACTGCTATGTTTAATGATCTTGGGAATTGGTTGTCCTTTGGCTGTGCTAAACTTGGTCAGCTTCTTGTGTGGGAGTGGCGGTCTGAGAGTTATATTTTGAAGCAGCAGGGTCATTACTTTGATGTTAATTGTGTCGCATATTCGCAGGACTCTCAACTCCTTGCTACTGGAGCAGATGATAATAAAGTGAAGGTATTCACTCTCGCATTGTACTTTTTGCTAATTAATATTGGTTTGAATTTCTTGGATAAAATGAATTGTGCAAACACTGAATTGATCATGATGATATAATGTCACCAAAACATGTTTATTGTGTAATAGTCAAATATTTGTATATGTGAAACATAGATAAAATATTGGACCTAGATAAAATATTGGACCTAGTATGAGTAAGGTAACAGAACTGTCAAAAAGAGTAGTGGAGGAGCGTTTTCTTATCAAAGCATGTTGACAGAAGCACTGTTCAAATTTTATGAATTGTGCAAAGGTGTGTGTCATACTTGAGGGACGCTTCAAGTTGGATTATAGAGCTGTAATCTAGGCCACACCTCAGACCGAAAAGATTTAAGCACACAGAAAACTATAGCATTGATAATTGTAAATTCTTAGAGGCAGAATTATGATAATGTATGATGTGGAATGCTTATGGTGTGTGCGCGTTAGGGCTCTCACTGGGATTTTATCTCGTTAGTTTATATTTTCAGTTCATCAGATTGAAAAGATGGATGGGGGTCCTTGATCCTCCAATTAATGTCTTAGATTAGTTTTCTTTCAGACTTTCTGTACATGTTACAATCCATGTAAAATAATTATTAGAATGTTTTTCTTATGTTTATACAATAGAAAGGGTATGCAAAGTTTTGAGAACTATCATGTAAAGACTACCATCTAAGTTGGTTGTAAACTTTGTTTTTATTTGTACAATGATGTATTTGATGTTTAAGGTTTTTTTTTTTTTTTTTTTTAAATATACAAAAAATCATATGTACTTTCAAATGAGCCAAGCCTCACATTTATCTGTTATATGCTTTAAAAAAATATTTGAAACTCATACTTAATACTCTTTCATGCTAAATAAATCATAGATATTTATGTTTTGAAGTACAGAGGAAAATTTCAGATTTTAAATAAGTAGTACTATTTTAATATGGATGTGTTATTTTATTTATTTTTATTGATCAGAGTGCGCATCTACATATAAATCAGTATAAGTATACACGTTTAGGTAGGGTGTTTCACATTGCAACTTTGATAATCTGTGTGTATTGCATTGATTTTAAGTTCAGCAGTGAATTCATTGAAAATTTCGTTTTTATCTGCTACAGGTTTGGACTGTTTCCTCGGGCTTTTGCTTTGTTACATTTTCTGAGCACACAAATGCTGTTACGGCTCTGCATTTTATGGCAAGTAACAATTGCCTTCTCAGTGCATCTCTTGATGGGACTATTCGTGCGTGGGATTTAGTACGTTATCGGAATTTTAGGACATTTACTACTCCTTCTTCAAGACAGTTTGTTTCTTTGGCAGCAGATCAAAGTGGTGAAGTGATATGTGCAGGCACTTCAGATTCCTTTGAGGTACCATTTCTGAAAAGTTAGTTGGGTTCTGATTATATCCACATTTCTTCTTTATTTTTACACTTTCTGGTCAATGATATTTGCAACAGATTTTTGTGTGGTCGATGAGAACTGGCCGTTTGTTAGACGTGCTCAGTGGTCATGAAGCTCCTGTTCACGGTCTAGTATTTTCTCCTACAAATGTAAGTTAGCTTTTCTTCCATTGTTATCATCTACATAAGTTGATGTCTTGTTATCCTCTATAATGTGTTTAGTTGATTTTATTTGTTGTTACAGTTTCTACTTGTTAGAAATACAATGTCTCTATGAAGCCATGGTTTAATATTTGTGATTTTATAAAATAGTTATTTTCTAATTATATGCCGATGCCCCATAGTATTATCAAATACGATGCTAACTATTGTCTCAACTCTTGAAACACGATAATGACTAGAACTGCTAAAGTTTGTATTTTTTATGGTTTTACATTGGCTAATTATAGCATTATTTTGTTTGTGTAGGCTGTCTTGGCTTCATCGTCATGGGACAAAACTGTTCGGTTGTGGGATGTCTTTGATGGGAAAGGAGCAGTCGAAACATGGCCTCACACACATGATGTTCTCACAGTAGTTTTTCGTCCAGACGGAAAACAGCTAGCTTGCAGTACATTGGATGGGCAAATTTATTTTTGGGATCCAATAGATGGTTTGCTGATGTATACAATAGAAGGTTCTAGAGATATTGCTGGAGGTCGTCTTATGACTGACCGTAGAACAGCTGCTAACTCAAGTACAGGGAAGTGCTTCACAACCTTGTGTTATTCAGCTGATGGAAGCTACATATTAGCTGGGGGCAGTAGCAGATATATCTGCATGTATGATGTTGCCGATCAGGTAGGTTTGCATGTCTTTTAATTTTACATATCTATAAATATCAGCATATAAACTTTGTTTATTGAATCTTAAAAAATGTATTTCCTAGAAAGCTTCTTTTTTGATTCACATCACAACATATGATATAGGTTAGGGGGATATTTTAGCAGATAACTTGATTAAGTGTTCATTTCATAAGAGCTTATCATATAAGAGTTCAGTTTATGTATATGATGTTTCTATTCAAGATAAAATTAGGTTGAACTCTATAAGGCATAAGCCATTTTTACAAGCTATCATAAGGATCTTATGAAAATAAGCTTAAAACAACTTACGAGACATACCATAAGCTATTTGTGCAAATTCTTCAAAACACTTGCACTGCTGCTTACATCGTAAGATAACTCTAAATAAACCTCTTTCATCACCTCAAATAGTTATGTTTATGTGAGACGTGCAGTTAGATAATTCATGAACAAAAAAATATCACGAAACATTATTCTATATTCTGTATCTTAATGATTACAATGAATAAGAAATCTTTAATTTTATTTTTGTATGTACTTCATTATCAAAACCAATTGTTGCTGTGGTGGAAATTGAGGAGAAAAATATTTCTTTCTGTGCAATTCATAATTACCAGTGGGTGCCTTCTCGAATCTATGAAGCTTGGTTGAGCTTGGAAACTAAGCTTTTGTCTTGAACAGTTGAACTTTAAAACGTGGAAGTTAGGTCGTTTAGACCTCTTCCTCTTGGAATCCATTTAGGAAAAATACTGCTTGTATTTAGAAATCGATTTAGACCTCTTCTCTCCTCTGCCTTATTGTTTGTGTATTGCCTTCTAAACCTTTTATGTTGATGTCATTTGCCTTTTTTCTGTCCGTGTTGTAAATTTTGTAGTGTTCAATATCAATTTGGGTGCATATTTAAAATGGACTAATCCCAACTTTTTTAATTATCATGATTTATTGGGTGCATATTTAAAATGGACTAATCCCAACTTTTTTAATTATCATGATTTATAGTACAGTTCTTTTTATAAATCTGAATCTCTTTTCTTCAGGTTTTGCTGCGACGTTTCCAGATAACTCATAATCTTTCATTAGATGGAGTGCTTGACTTTTTGAACTCAAAGAATATGACTGAAGCTGGACCTCTAGATTTGATTGATGATTATAACAGCGACGTTGAAGAAGGTGTTGAAACACAGACACGGGGGAAACTGGGATTAGATTTGCCAGGATCTGTGTCTAACCGTGGAAGACCTATTATTCAAACAAAATGCCTTAGAATTGCACCTACAGGGAGGAGTTTTGTAGCAGCAACGACTGAGGGAGCGTTAGTTTATTCTGTTGATGAATCATTCATATTTGATCCAACCGACCTAGACATAGATGTCACACCAGAGGTATTATTTTCCTCCCCCAAAGTTGTCAATTTGTTCACATTTCTTTTTGAGAGACGTTCACTTTGAAGAATAAAAGATTATTACAATAAACTATTTTCTGTCGAATACAATGATTTTAAAATAAGTAAACTTGTTTTTCAGTTTTGATTGTAGAAAGAGGAAACATTTTTCCTCATATAGTGTGGGTTTTATCATGCTATCAATTTTTATATTTGCAACTTCAGAAGAATATAATCAATTTTTCCACAAATTTTGCTAGAAAGTAAATTTTCTGCAGTATATGTAACTTTTCCTTTGCTCAACCAAGCTTTATATGATGATCTTGCTTCACTACTGTATCACCTCTTTTGATGTCATTAGTAACATCAATTTGCATTGCTCAACAGGCTGTTGATAAAGCTCTTAATGAAAATCAACCAAGTAGGGCTTTGATCCTCAGTCTTCGCTTAAATGAGGACTCTTTCATTAAAAAGTGTATTTTTACTGTTAGTCCAGCGGATATTCCAGCAGTTGCCACATCAATCCCATACAGATATCTCCAGCGATTAATTGAGGCACTTGCATCTCTTCTAGAAAACTGCCCACATTTGGAGTTCATACTTCGATGGTCTCAGGTATTCTTTACTTGCTTAAATAAAGCAGACACATAAAGATAGAGAGGAATTGAAACCAACAAGAGTGTTGGAAGAAATAATCTTAATAATTCAATTATAAATTGATATAGTTAATAAGTAAACTCTATTTTGACCATTTATGTAGGGTTGTAAGGTTAAGATCACCTCCGTTTTTTTATATAACTTAATAATTAGTTTTATTAATATTTTATTCTATAGAAAATTGTTAAATTATATAATTTTGTAAACCAGTATCGGGAATGAACTCCATTGACATTATGGTTATGCGAAATCTAGACTCTTAAAAATTAAAGGGTGGGAGGATTCTATAATATAGAAAACCGAGATTATTGTGTTTAATGGTGGAGATTTTTCCATTGGAGAAAGCATGAGAGATTATCAATTGAGAGAATCCATTCCTAATTATATCCAATAGTTCTACAACTTAATCTTTTATCTTTTTTATGGCAGGAGCTCTGTAAAGCCCATGCGAATTCTATTCAACAGAACTCTAGAAATTTGCTCCCATCATTGAAATCATTGCAGAAATCCATTACAAGTATACATCAGGATCTTGCTGATACATGCTCCTCCAATGAATATATGCTGCGATATTTATGCTCTTCCAGCGCCAGTAAATAATTGAAAGCACAACTCACATGTTGGATTTTAGTAGGCTTTGCTCGGAAAACTTTGTCCACCTTGATTGTACTATTTTAATATAATGTTGAGCGCCATTGAATTGTAGCAACCTACGAGGATCAAACCAAGATTTGTTACAGCATGGACTCATCGCAAACCAATTTTGTAGCATCCTTTCAAGGAATTTACCCTTGAATACCAATTTTGTTCCTGGAAGGCGTGGTGACATCCGTCAGGTTTGTTTCATGGCCTAATTGCAACTCTTGTCCAAGACAGTTCAACAGTTACACACTCCAGTGACATTTTTTTAATGCATTGGTCTTTATAGATTGCAGAGGTTGAAATTCAAGATATCCAGTATTGTGCTTTGAATTAAATGTTAGGAATTATTTGAAATTCATCTAAACATCATTAAGTTGTCTTAAAATCCGGGTGCTATCCTTTCGCTCTTATGCGTATCTAGTGTACAATTGTTATTTTGATGTTTGCTTTATTGCCAGTCCTGTTACTGGTCCATGAAAATGTCTTTGTTGGAAATGTTACAAACAGAAACCTTTAGGGGAGGAAGTAATGAGGGTAGGAGGTTGAAACTCCCTCACATGTACCATAATTGATCTTTTGATATTTTATTTAAAAAATTAAATGGTAGAAAATTTTGATTGAAACTTGTGATTAGTTTTGTTTCACTATTTTTTAATGTTGTCCATGACTTCATTTCACTTTTATGCTTTGTTCAGATCAAAAGATGAAACTGAAAGGAACAATTGTAAAATGAATGTTGAAGGAATGAAAGTGAATAGAAAAATGAAATGATGTTTTTGATTGTTGTTTGGATCAGAGATGAAACTGAAAGGAATGATTGTAAAATGAATGTTCATGGAATGAAAGTGAGTAGAAAAATGAACTGATGTTTTTGATTGTTTGGTAGGAGAGTGAAAGAAAATAATTATAAAACTTTTCTTCTCTTATTTGATTGAGTATAAAGATATAAAGAGAGAAAAATGGATGTTAGTAAAAAGAAATAAATATTCTTAAAGAATAACTATGTGTTAAAAAAAGTGTGGAGATGATTGAAAAAAATACTCTTTTCTTTCTCAAATAATGGGATGAAAATCAAATTGTGCGACTTAGTTTTATTTTTTTAAGCTAAAAGAAAATTCATCTAAGAAAAATGAGAAACCGAAAACTGGGGGACATCATGTAAACTTTTTATCCCCTTCTAGGCATATCTTGTGTTTGATTGTGTGTTTTTATAATACATTTTACTCCCGGTCCCAAATTAAGTGAGTCATTTGTTCATTTCACACGTATTAAGAAAAATATATAAGTGAAAGAGAGAGAAAAATGATTTTAAGTGCTCTTGTCAAGTATTGGTGGATTCTCCATTATCATAAATGTAAAGTGGAATATATTGAATTGAAAGGGATGAAAGTAGTATTAATTAGAGTTATAATTGAAAAGTTAAATGAATACGTTATTTTAGGACAATTTTTTTTTTTTTTTTACAAAAAATCACTTATTATTATGGGAGGGAGGGTGTTCATGGTTCATGAACTGCACTGAACTGAACCATATAAATGGTTTGGTTTAGTTCATAAAATCCATTTCAATAAAAACTGGTTATTTCTTAAAAACAGTTTCAATCCAGTTTAGAACCGGTTCAGAACCGGTTTATAGTTTTAAACCGTTTTACTTATTTTTAACTGGTTTTGAACCGGTTTTCATACTGAACCGGATTTCTGCAGACTTGAACCACTTTTAAACCGGTTTTCTGCAGACTTGTTTTTTTTTACGGACACAGTTTTGAGATCAAACTAAGATACAAATTTGTCAAAAAAAATTAAAAAACTAGATGCAGAAACAAAAGAACTGTCGTTGATAAATTAATATGGTAATAATAATAAAACCTAAACTAAATGAAGTTTAAAACAAATTAATTATAATGAAATCAAATGAGAATCACTAAATTTCAGCCCAAGTTAATCACACGAGAAAAAAATATAAAATGTTAGTCATATTTTTTAATAGATCGGTAAGTTGCTTTTCCTGTTTCGTGCAGTTGAATCTAGCATGCTCTTTATCTTACTGATATTAACTAGTTAATTTTGTTAACATCACTGTCATTATATGTCTGTTTTCGTGGCCAAACCATAATTGCTTTTCAGCAAAACATGCACCCCAGAATCACAAGAAGCAGAACAAATAACGAGAAAAACTGTAAAAACAAACTCCTATTAAGTAATACTTTTCGCAAACTCTAACTACGCTTTTAAACTTAATTCAATTTAAGAGATTATAAAATGTTGTTGTTGTATATATACTTCATTGAACAGTGAATAATTGGGTGAAGATGATTGAGATTTGTGAAAAAATCAATTCATATATATAAACCGGTTTTGAACTGGTTTTAAACTGAATTTAAATTGGTTTGTAAAAAGTGGTTCAGTTCAAAACTGTATGAAGTGATTCAGTTAAAATATGGTTCAGTGCAGTTCAGTTAGTAGTTTGGTTCAGTTAACTGAATATTTTGCACACCCCTAGTCTCGTGGTTCTATCAAAATGTTGTTTCTACTACTACCATTATCATTACTGGATAATCCTTTATTTTCTATTAGTGAGGTAAAGCCTTCATTTCTCTGGTGGTCAAGATTCCATGCCAAGCTACGTTGATCTGAACCAACCAAAGTTAATTGGAAACAAAGCCATAATAGAACATGATTCATTACACAACTGAATTAAACACACTGACATGATCAGTATAATTAGGAAGCAACATCTATCAATTTGTCACTTTCTCGGCACATACAGTTCTCTCTGGTGTAAGCAACCTTAGCCTCCTAAGAAGCAAAATACAGCATTCCTAATTATCTATCAGCAAAATGTAACAAGTGATAACTGAAATCCTATATTCAAGCTGAACTAAAAGCATATGACAAAAATTAATGCACAGTCCAATCAGCAATTGATGCACTTACTTGAAAGATGGTTCATAGCAATAGAAAAGGACATCTTGATAGGTGGATGCCAATGTTTCAAAGAAAGGGTTCATATACCAATAGAAGGCATACACCAATACACAGAAACGAACCATAACCTGCAAATATATTATGCAAAATAAGAGAGCCATTATTATACAAACCTATTCTAATAATCTTTACATTCATCCTTAATGTTATCTGAAGCTGAACTCATAACCGACTCACTGCTATAACTCTACATGCAAACTGATACATAATTAGAGTAATGCTTTTCCCACTTCAAAGAAAGCTAAAACACACCAGTAATTTACGTTTTTACCCCGGCGGCAGTTTGTTCCCGATGGGAAGGATCCGGCGGCAACTAACTGCCGATGGTTTCCTTCCATCGGCAGTTAGTTGTCGCCGTCCCCATCGATGCGATCTGTACATAACCAGAACAGCAAAACAAAATCTGCATCAGAAGCATAAACTTACAATTTCTTCAAATTTCCTCAAATCCTCTCCAATTCCATTTTGTCGAAAATCAAGCAAATCATCTCTACAAAACCACAAGTAAGTAGTATTAATCATTTATAATATTAATCATTTGTAGGTTTATTTTTGTTAATTTTGGTAGATTTATGTGGTTAGAGTTTATGTAAAAATTGAAATTTTTGTTAGTTTATAATGTTATAGATGAATGTTGTCGTTGTAAATGTAATTTAGATTATGTTTAAGTGCAATGTGAATGTGTAGAAGTTGAATTAACACAATGATGAGTTGTCACATACTTTGCACTCAAAGTGTTTGATAAAATGCCTAAATTAGAATTGTTCAGATTTTTAGTTAGTTTATGTTGTTAAATTGTGTTACACTGGATGAAGATTTTTAGATTAAGAAGAATTAGGGTTTATCTATCTACTATTCTTGTTATAGTTAAGGGTTATGTTTATGTATTTATGTCACCATTTTAAAGTTGTTTTGTTTTGTCAAAATAATTGATGACAATGTTGTTTTGTTCTGTTAAACAACATTATGCATATGTTGATGACAATGTTGTTTTGTTTTTGTGTAGATATGTCTGATCAGAATGCAGATAGATTGAGAGCTGGTAGACAGACGATGACCGGCAGCTACCGTAGGGAGAGGCAGACTCCAAACCCTCATGTGCCTAAGAGGGGAAGAGGTCGGAGGCTTGATCATTCTGCGGGTGAGGGTAGTTCTTCTCAGCAGCCGACACAGTCGCAGGTGGAGGACCCCACACAGTACCTGTATTATCAGGAGCATTTACATGATGCCACAGATGGTGGCTATGACGTCCAGCATGTTGCGGATGAGGGTGGGGACGACGATGCGGCTGCGCTAGATGAGGATGAGATTGCGGCTGCGACAGCCCCCAAGGAGTTACCTGATGTGGCTCCATTTCCTGGAGGGCCTTATGATGACTCATTGTTGTCATCATACGCTTCACACGTTGCATTACCGTTGTGGTATAATGCAAATAATGTAAGTTTTCTTTTTTCTTTTTTAACTTTTATATATGAAAACATGTCGTTGTCTGATTATTTTTTTGTCTTCGATTATTGTTCGCGCGCAATTTTTTATATATGAAGTATATGTTTTTTTTGTATGATAACATTTAAAAAAATGACATGAACACATGCCGTTGTCTGATTATTTTTTTGTCTTTGATTATTGTTCGCGCGTAATTTTGTATATATGAAGTATATGTTTTTTTTTTGTATGATAACGTTTAAAAAAAATGACATGAACACATGTCGTTGTCTGATTATTTTTTAGTCTTCGATTATTGTTCGCGCGTAATTTTTTATATATGAAGTATATGTTTTTTTTTTGAATGATAACGTTTAAAAAAAATGACATGAACACATGTCGTTGTCTGATTATTTTTTTGTCTTCGATTATTGTTCGCGCGTAATTTTTTATATATGAAGTATATGCTTTTTTTTGTATGTTTTTGATTTTTGTGGTGTTTTTTTTATTATTTTAGATTCGCAACACCCGTAGGATGAGATGCATAAATCACGGGGCGAAGGTGGCAGATCTCCAGCGTCCACATACGAATCAAATCTGGTTTTGGGATCCTATAAGGGCGAGTGGGTTGCATGATTTGCTGTACACAGGGTATTCTAATGTTAATCATGCTCTGCTCCAGGCGCTAAGCGAGAGGAGGCATTCCGAGACCAGCAGCTTTTACATGCCTACTGGGGAAATGACCATCACTTTAGATGATGTGGCGTGTCTGCTGCATGTTCCTGTTGAAGGAAGGATGCTGAGCCATAGGAAGAAGGTGTCTCAGGTTGATGGGGTGGAATTGATGGTGAGGAACTTAGGTGTCACCCAGGAGTATGCAGTGAAAAACTGCAAGACTGAGTATGGTGGTTACATTAGCTATAAGGAGCTGAAGGAGCTTTATGAGGATCACCTGAGTGTGGCCACCACATTAGCGCTTGCTGAGACACAGGAGCAGCTCCAGGAGCTAGCCAGGTGTAGGGATGCCTGTGTGAGGTGTTTCCTCCTATACCTGCTTGGATGTACGTTGTTCAGTGACTTGAGCAACAAACACATCAACCTGGTATACCTGCATACGATGGAGACCTTTGTTGGGATGAGGGACTACTCGTGGGGAGGAATGGCATTGACATACCTTTACCACACTCTATCCGAGGCCTCTTCGCTTGCAGGAAAAAGGATCGGGGGAAGCACGACACTTTTGATTGTAATAATTTTAATTTACTATGTCTTTTAATAATTTACTATGTTTTTTAATTTACTATGCCTTTTAATTTACTATGTTTGCTAATAACTTACAAATGTGTTTGGTTTGTGCATGGATGGTTCTTGGCACATTTTCCAGAAGTCTACCCACATGACCATAATGATGAATACAAGCAAAACTATCCTTGCGCGGCCATATGGATTCCACACAGGGGTCATGCGAATTTGAAGCCATACCGTCTGGCGCTGGATCATTTGGAGATGGATGATGTTACCTGGATGCCATACGAGGATCATAGGGAGATCCAGGAGTTTGTGGAGATATGCTGGTATTCAGGCTGGATCATGTGTGGTCGTGACATCATCTACCGTCACTTGCCTGAGCGGGTTAAAAGGCAATACGGGTACGTGCAGGACATCCCTCGAACTTCGACGTCTGTGCTTCCTCTCCCTTATCAGGCCGTTGCACAGGCTTTCCTAGACTTCCGTGTGCACATCATTCCTCAGGCTACGTGGGGTAGGGAGGTTGATCAGCCATGGCAGTACGAGGAGGGATACATGAGGTGGTACAGACATGTGTCTCACCCAAAGATTCTGCCACCTATTGATGGATCTCCTCCGAGGCCAGCAAATGAGGAGCAGATCATTGCACGCCATCAGCAGCGGCACCAGGAGAGAGGGTCGCCTGATACCATTGACATGGTTGGTGGACTTGCTAGTCAGGCTGATGACTACTTGGGTCAGGAGGCGATGAGCAGTGAGCAGCTATATCAAGCGATGCGCCATATCAGGGACATGATGACACCGATACTGTCCAAGAGGTCGAGGAGGCGGCAGCAGCAACATGATGACCAGGATCAGGATTAGGACATTTTTTTAGGACTTTTGTTAGTTTTTTTTTTTTACATTTGTTAGATTTTTTTTGTAAATTTATGACACATTATCGTAGTTTTTTTGGTACAATTTTAACATGATTTCGGGTTTATTTTGCTTTATTTTGATTACTTCGAAACAACAATAACAACAATTCATTCATGATCCGAACTAAATCATAACTAAAAATTCACAAAATAAGCGTTACGTTACGTTACATTACATTACATTATCCCTAAATATGTTGTATCATCATCAATGATGTTGGATTTAAATTTAATTCTTGAAAGTTTGCGGAAAACATATATATGCTCTCGTGTCTTATACTTAGTGTAAAAATTTACAAGTCTTTTTGAAAACTCAAAAGAATGAAGAGAACACAACACATGTATTCTACGAAATCAGCTATATATGTTTTCACATCGAATTCCCTCATATAAGATGAGTCATGACAAAAAGGAATGCATTCCAATATATTCTTTTGAACTTAATCCTACTGCCCTACCAACTGACAAAGTTTCAATTGACAGATGAGCATGATCAAGTACAAAACAACATCTTAGAACTGCGTTCCCTTTTGTCACACTCATCCTATACAAAGGAATTCGATGTGAGAACCTATATAGCTGATTCCGTAGAATACATGTTGTGTTCTCTTCATTCTTCTGAGTTTCCAAAAAGACTTGCAAATATTTACACTAAGTATAAGACACTTCAATGCCAAGATTTGCCGCAAACTTTCAAGAATTAAAAAAAATCCAACAAAACAACGACACAACATAATAATACAACCTAAACATCTTCATCCGGCCGAATCAAACTCTTGAGAATATCTTCAGGCGACCTCAGCAACGTAACATCCATCTCGAGGGGGATCATGTTCGGCTCAGCAAATATCGAGAACATGCTCCTCACGTCGTCGTCGTTCGTTAACTCCGACCGAGTGAACGACAAATTACCGTTTGAGTCGAACGATGGACGGTGATACCAAACGTATTCCACCCTCCTCGTGTCTCCGTGGTTGATTCGTTGGTTGATTTCATAAAGTAAATCCTTCAATTCTTTTAACGTCACATCGTCGTGAACCTTGAAAAAATGTTGGTTACCACCGTTGAAGGATACATGAAAGTATACTTGAGCCATTTTTACAGATCTACACCATAAGAAATTAAAAACAATCCAATTAAAAAATCATTCAAACATTTCAACAAACACTTGTAGTGCAAATTATACATAAACCCTAAAGCTAAAAATTACAACATAAACATGCAAAGATTTAAACATTTAAGTAACATAAGTCATTTCCATGTAAACAATCTATCATTTCTTGCCAAAAAAAATCAAAAATTAAACAAAGTCTAAAACTAAAAAAAAATTTAAATTAAGATAATAAATGTAACATATAAGCATAAAATGACAATGAAATTGATTATGGAAACTTACTTATTATTGGAGTGTTGGTTGATTTGAGATTGAAAATTTTGAGATTTTCGAAAGATTTGAGAGAGTTGAGTGTTGGAAAATTTCTGCTTCTGATGCAGGTTCTGTTTTGCTGTTCTGGTTATGTACAGATCGCAGCGGCAGTTAGCTGCCGATGGGAACGGCGGCAACTAACTGCCGATGGGAACCGTCGGCAACAAACTGCCGCCGGATCCTTCCCATCGGCAACAAACTGCCGCCGGGGTAAAAACGTAAATTACTGGTGTGTTTTAGCTTTCTTTGAAGTGGGAAAAGCAATTTTCACATAATTATATGAATCCTCGAAAAATTTACGACTTTATATAATCTATCTTTCTAAAAAAACTAATGAGGTGTCATATCACATGATCAAAACTACTATTGTGATTTAACAAAGATCATCTAGATGGCAATGTTATAGATGGTGGATGACGGACCATGGTAGAAAGCCAAAAACCTGACATACCGACGACACATGGCACTGCCATATCTGACATATGTCGCCGCCATCCTTCATAAAATTGGCGATGGCGGTTTTCCCAAAATCTGTCACTAATATCGATCATGGTCGATAATTGACAACACTACTAGATGGGCAACAATTACAATTTCAAATTAGTTCCATCTTCAACAAGTAAATGGAACATCAATTTTTGATATATGATAGACAACAGAAATTTAAGACAACCAAAAGATTATAGTTCCACCTTAACATAGACACTTGGGCATAATGCTTATTGGATCATCCTTTAATTATTTTTCTTTATCGTAATATGTATGTTAACTATCATCCACCACCTCAGAAAACTTAGCAACTAATCCTAAAAAGTAGAGAAGATACATTGGCATAAAAGCAACAGAACAAAATGCAAATTAAGGATGCTAAGAAATGTAAAAACAGTTAAAGTACCATAGGTATCAATTGTGAGGAATCTGACGAGAATTCGCTCCATCCAGAAGATTGGAATGGGTTCATTTTCCTTGACATTGCTTGATATTAAAAACAGAAACATAAAACCTAACTTATTATATTAAAAGATTCAATGAGACCTCCTACTGTTTTAAATGCACATTGCAGACTGCAAAATCAATAATTATGATATAATTCTTTCTAAGGACGTCCAAAGGATAATAGGTCATCATTCAAGCTGCATTTGCTAGTGATACAAAAAATTCATTAACATACTGATACTAGAATCAAGGTTACTCAAACTTCAAAGTATCAATAATTGGAAGAAATAGGAAGTTTGAAATTCCAAGGACAACAAAAAATGATGCTTAATGAAAAATCTCAAAACCGCGAGAAACCATGAAATTTATTACAGTAGATACTAATATGTAGTCTATACATAATCAAAGCAATGGACGAGGGAGAGTTTGAAAGAGAACTCATTCAAATCAGAGTTGTCCAGCGAAATCGCCAAAGCTTCGTGTTAGATATAAAACATTCATGCATTTCCACATAACAACTTAAGTTTTTGCGAATGGTTCTTGAACATGCGACCATTTGGCCAAAGAAAGAGCCTTTTGATGGTGTGTTTAAATCATATGGCTTAGGTAAAGAGTGAGAAAGAGAAAACACAACAAGAAAAACACACAAAATTGTAAGTATTAACTATCTCTTGCTATTGTATTTTCTTTAAAACTGTCTTTTGTTAACATAAAAAGGATAAGAGTGACAACTACATGCATATAATAACAATTGGAACATCATAAGCTCCTTGATAATGCCAACATATTCCAGAAACATGCACAACCAAACAATAAATAGGATTTGCAACAATTCTCAATTTCAGTGCATATAGCAAAATAAAATTAAAAGCGCACAAACAGGAACCACCCTAGAATTCTGATGCAAAAAAAAAAAGAACCACCTGAGAATTCGTCAATACCAAAGACCATCATCCCGAATTTGTACAAGAATACCAAGCATGTATATGTTGTCCAAAGTATCAAACTAAATGGTTTCATGTTAGAATAACACTGATAATTCTAGTAACAATACTTATATTCAAATGAAAGTTTACATCTCCTTGGGCATGAGGACAATTCTTCTACAATCATTCTTTTTTCCGAAGGCATTACATTAGAACAAATACTAATTTTCATGTCTTGTAAAAGCCTCGCATTCTGCAAAATATATGTTGCAAACCGAAGATCATTTGTTGAGCCTTGAAAGTCTAAAATAGTACACGATCTGAGGTGAGACGAAACACAATCAAGAACTGAAATTGTGCATTTCCATTCTTCGGTTGAGCGGGTGCTTGTCCACTGTCAAAGGAATAAATAACATTTATCAAAATATATAGGAAAAAAAAAAAGAATAAGCAAACAAACACAAAACACAACGAACCTTTTTAATAAAAAGAATTTGAAGCTTGGGAGAATGGCGAAGCGATTCTACTACACCATCCCAACAATGAAATGAGCTATGAAAAAACATTAGATCAATATGAAAGAAGCCTCTTGAGACCGAAATCCTGTGATTATGCGTAGAAACTCGACATTATCAATACCATTAAACAGAACATCCCTCGAACTGATACTCGCTCTAACCAACTTAGACAATGTTACGGAGGATTTAAACCCTTTTTCCGGTACGACATTGTTTTTATCACGATTCATCTCAGTACATACATAGATATGCTTGGCATGTAAATCTTGTAAGATAGGACAAGCAAACAGAAAATTTATGTAATCTTTACAAGTTTTAAAATAAACAAATTTCAAATCTAGGGTTTTAAGCGATGGAAGATGAACACACGAAGTATTACATGTGATTTCTATCATGTCATGTTTGAGAACAACAAGGGTTTTTGAGATGAAAAGACCAGGATACAAGGTGTGGAAATTCATAATGAGATGAAATTCCTCAACACCGCGGCATTTTGCAGCTTCAAGCCACATGCCGGAGTTGGGGGTTTCGGAAATGCACTTGAGGTGAAACGTTTTGAGGGGTTGGTTTATTGCACGAGGAGAGAGCATGATAGTATCGACAAAACGACAGAAGCGAACAAAGGCTTCATCTTCGATTTCATAGTCAAAGTCGACGCGGAGAACAGAGAGTGAATAACATAGTGGGGTCCACCATTTCAAAAGAACGCTGGTTTGGAAAGCTTGTTTGATTGGGAGAAAAGAGAGTACGTGACATAACAAGTCATTTGGTAAAATGCTTATTCTATCGACCATCTGGTCCATCACTTTGTTTTGGAGGCAATTTTGTAACATGGACTTTAGGATTTTGCTTTAGTTATATTTATAAGTTTTTTTGCTTTTTTTTTAAAAAAAAAATCTCGATTAGTACTTTATTTTAAAACGTACTTTACACTAATAGTATGGTTACAAATATGATGGTAGACGTAGTTTCTAACACAATACAAATGGTGATTGGTTGTTGAAACGTTGTTTTACCAATTATATATATTCGCTGCATATTAATTGGTTGATATATTAAATTTTTATTCAATGAAATATTCTAAATTTCAATTGAATGATATTTTAAATTTTATTTAATGAAATATTCTAAATTTGATTTGAAAGTATTACTTGAATGTTAAATGGTTCAGGTAGTTTTTGATGTGAGATGGATAGTGACTGGTTGTTGAAACGTGATTCTACCAATTCAGTTCATTTTTTTTACATCTCGTTGATTGGTCCATTAAATTCTTGCATGTATTTTTTAATAATGAGTAGTGCTAACAACAATCTCTTTTCAATATTGTCTTCAACATTCACTTTCTTATTGGCTTAAATCATGGTGGGTCTCACATTTTGAAAATGGGTTCCACTTAAAGTGGTGCGACATACATTGATTTCATCCAATAAGAGAATAAGTGTTGAAGAGAGGGTCTTTAACATTTCTCTTTTAATGATTGGTCAAAGTACCGAGAGAAGTGTGAGACATATTGAAATCTTATATTCAAGCTAAACTAAAAGCATACGACAAAAACTAATGCACAGACCAATCAACATTGATGCACTTACTTGAAATATTTTTTCTTTTGGATAAATACTTACTTGAAAGATGGTTCCTAAGTTCAAAGAAAGGGCTCATAGCTATGAATGACGGACACCTCTAAGACTAGGCGGTCATGATGTCTGTCATGCGTCGGTGTCCAACAGTCCTATGACATTCATACGATAAATGTCGGATAACTAAGACAAGTGTCCTAACTAGAAACATTTTTTTCTTTACTTCGACACTCCTTAGACTGGTGTCCAACGCCTATATTACACTCAAACGAGCTGTGTCGGATAACTGAGACAAATGTCTGAAACATAAAATTTTTCCTCTCTTTCTTCCACACATCTAGATAAAAGAGTTGAATCTGTGTTGAGAAATATTGATCAATGAAGGGTTGTAGACATTAAACTTGATTACAATATTTTTAATTTTTTCGATAGTAGATGAATAAATAAAGGTCAAATACTATCATATCTTTTTTTAGAACTTTTTCAATGAAATAAATTGCACAAGTTAGATATGCATTTATCTATTTTCATTTTCATTTTCAATTTAGACCTTCTATAAATTAATTAATAAGGTTAAATGATGTTTACTCATTTGCCATTTGGACGAGTTTTGCTTTACCCTCCTATAGAAAAAAAAAACTTTGGATTCCAACCATGTAATTTAAAGATTCTTTGATTTTGGATCTTCGTGAATTTTGACTGTACAAAATAGATGATATGACAGGGCGTAAAACAAAATACGCTCAAATTATAGGGTGCGAAAGCACTGTAACTTTTGAAATTTGATGCCATGAACGTTTAAAACCAAAGAATCTTCAAATTACAAGGTTGGAATCCAAAATTTATTTTTTTACATGGGGTAAACTAAAACTTGCCCAAATGGCACGAGGGTAAACACCATTTAACCCTACTTAATATATATGTAGCAGTGTCGGTATTCTATATTTTTTACATTAGCAGTATCGATGTGTTTGTGTCAGTGTTGTGTCAGGTGTTCGTGCTTCATATGTTCATAGTAATAAAAGAGGACTTGATATGTCGATGTCAATTCTTTGAATAAAGGGTTCATACCAATTGATGGCATATAACAATACGCAGAGAAATGAACTAGAACCTGCAAATAATATTTTATGACCAAAATACGAGAGTCATTGATATATATATATATATTCTAATAATCTTTACATTCATCCTTAATGCTATCTGAAGCTGAAATTGTAACCAACTAGTTGTTATAACTCTACCTGCAAACTGATAAATAATTATATGAATCCACATAAAATTTAAGAGACTTTATATAATATATCTTTCTAAAAAAAACTAATGAGGTGTCATATCACATGATCATAACTACTACTGAGACAAGGGGCATGGTGTTAAATAACAACAAAAAATATGGTGCCACCATACAGCCAACATATGGTGTCACCATCATAAAATTGGCTATGGCGGTTTGCCCACAATCTACCACCAATATCTGCCATGGCCTAATGTTTGGCAACACTGCTAGATTGGCAACAATTACAATTTTAAATTAGTTTCATCTTCACAAGCAAATAGAACATCAATTTCTGGTACATGAGAGACATCAGAAGTTTAAGACCATCAAAAGATTATAGTTCCACCTTAACACAATCAGTTAGGCCAAATGCCTATTGAATCATCCTTTACTCTAATTATTTTTCTGATCTAAGCAAGGTTATAGTGATACGAAAAATTCATTAGCATACTGATACTAGAACCAAGGTTACTCAAACTGCAAAGTAATCAATAATATGGAATAAATAGGAAGTTCGAAATTCCAAGGACATCCAAAATGACGCTTAATGGAAAATCTCAGAACCACAAGAAAAATAACATTTGAACCATGAAGTTTATTAAATACTAATATGTAGTCTATATAGAATCAAAGCAAAGGACGAGGGAGAGTTTGAAAAAGAACACATAAAAATTAGAGTTGTCCAGCAAAATCGCCAAAGTTTTGTGTTAGATATAAAACATTCATACATTTCCTTCTAACAACTTATGTTTTTGGGAATGGTTCTTGAACATGTGACCACTTGGCCAAAGAAAGAGCCTTTTGATAGTGTGTTGAAATCATAAGGCTTAGGTAAAGACTGAGAAAGAGAAAGCACAACAAGAAAACCACACAAAATTGTAAGTATTAACTATCTCTTGCCATTGTATTTTCTTTGAAACTGTTTATTGTTAACATAGAAAGGATAAGAGTGACAATATATACCATGCATATAATAACAATTGGAATATCATAAGCTCTTTAATAATGTCAACATATTCCAGAAACAATCACAATCAAACAACCTTAACAACAAATAGTATTTGCAACAATTCTCACTTTCAATGCAATAGAGCAAAACAAACTTAAAAGCATACAAACAAAACTAGCCTAGAATTCGTCAATACCAAAGACTATCATCCCAAATTTGTACCAGAATACCAAGCCTATATATGTTGTCCAAACTATCAGACTAAATGGTAGCATGTTAGAATAACACTCATAATTCTAGTAACAATACTTATGATCAAATGAAAGTTTACATCTCTTTGGGCATGATGACAATTCTTCTACAATTAGTCTTTTTTCCGAAGGCATTACATTAGAACAAATGCAGATTTTCATGTCTTGTAAAAGCGTCGCATTCTTCAAAATATATGTTGCAAATCGAAGATCATTTGTCGAGCCTTGAAAGTCTAAAATAGTACACGATCTGAGGTGAGACGAAACACATTCAAGAACCGAAATTGGGTATTTCCATTCTTCGGTTGAGCTGGTGCTTGTCCACTGTCAAAGGAATAAAAAAAAGCATTTATCAATATATATATATATATAGGGGAAGATAAAAAAGAATAAGCAAACAAACACAAAACGCAACGAACCTTTTTAATAACAAGAATTTGAAGCTTCGGAGAATGGCGGAGCAATTCTACTACACCATCCCAACAATGAAATGAGCTATGAAAAAACATTAGATCCATATGAATTAAGTTTGAAAACACCGGAATGAATTTGAAAGAAGCCTCTTGAGACCGAAATCCTGTGATTATGCGTAGAAATTGAACATTACCAATACCATTGAATAGAACATCCTTCGAACTGATACTCGCTTTAACCAACTTAGACAATGTTACGGGGGATTTAAACCTTTTTTTCGATACTACATTTTTTTTATCACGATTCATCTCACTACGTACATAGATATGCTTAGCATGTAAATCTCGTAAGATAGGACAAGCAGAAATAAAATTTACGTAATCGTTACGAGTTTTAAAATAAACAAATTTCAAATCTAGGGTTTTGACCGATGGAAGATAAACATACGAAGTATCACGTGCGATTTCTATCATGTCCAGTTTGAGAACAACAAGGGTATGCGAGATGAAAATACTGGGATGCAAGGTGTGGAAATTCATAATGAAATGAAATTCCTCAACATCGCGACATTTTGCAGCTTCAAGCCACAAGCTGGTGATGGGGGTTCCGGAAGTCCACTTGAGGCGAAGTGTTTTCAGGGGTTGATCGAGTGCACGAGGAGAGAACATGATAGTATCGACAAAACGATAGAAGCGATCAAAGGCTTCATCTTCGATTTCATAGTCAAAGTCGATGCGGAGAACGGAGAGCGAATAGCATAGTAGGGTCCACCGTTTCGAAAGAACACTGGTTTGGAACGCTTGTCTGATTGGGAGAAAAGAGAGTATGTGACACAACAAGTCATTTGGTAAAATGCTTATTCTATCGACCATCTGGTCCATCACTTTGTTTTGGAGGAAATTTTCCCTCCTTGATTTCCAATGGCAAATACTAGTGTGTAATGTGTAACATGGACTTAAAGATTTTGCTTTAGTTAATATTTATAAGTAAGTTTTTTTGTAAAATTTCGATTAGTACTTTATATCAAAACGTTCTTTACACCAATAGCATGGTTACAAATAAGATGGTAGACGTAGTTTCTAACACAATATGAATGATGATTGGTTGTTGAAACGTTGTTTTACCAATTATATATATTTGCTGTGTATTAATTGGTGATATTTTAAATTTTTATTTAATGAAATATTCTAAATAATTTTTGAAAGTATTACTTGAATATTAAATGGTTCGCGCATTTCTGATGTAAGATGGATAGTGATTGGCCGTTGAAACGTGGTTCTACCAATTCAATTCATTTTTGTTTTTGTTTTTGACATCTCGTTGATTGGTTCATGAAATTCATGCATGTATTTTTAATAGTTGGTCAAAGTACCAGGAGAAAAATGATAAATATTGAAGAAATGATATTCAAATTCAATTGTAAAAATGAATAAAGTTAACTACCATTATGATCCACCTATTTTTTCTTATTCACGGAATTGATTCCCCTATTTTAAAATCACTCAATTTTTGTCTCTTTCTCTTATATTTGGATTCAAAAAATAGTGATGTGACATATTTTAAATGATGTATCATACAATTTGATGATGTAGAATGATCAACAACCACAATATTACCAAAAATCCCTTCAAAAACTTCAATTTAAATATGAAATATCCACATTTTTTAAGTTCAAATATTTGAAAGATGAGTCAACGGTGTAATTTTAAAATGAGGGAAGTAATTTCATGATTAAATGAAAATAAGGGGATTAAAATGCAAATTTAATTTAATTTTTTTTAGAGGATAATTGAGCACCCTTTTGGTTTTGCATTTAGAAGCTACAATCGTTCTGTCCGGATGTTTGGCAATTAATTAAGAACTTGATTCACCCTTTTTAAAATCAATTCAAGTCGAAGCCATTATATCTAGCTTAGCTTTTGCGTTCGCTAAAATCATGTTTGAGACGGTTTATTAATATTATTATTATTATTATTATTATTATTATTATTATTATTATTATTATTATTATTATTATTATTATTATTATTATCATCATCATCATCATCATCATCATCATAATTACTATTACTGTTATTATTATTATTATTATTATTATTATTATTATTATTACTACTACTGTCTGTCTATTTTTTTATTGCGCTAATGTGTATAAATCACGAACAATAGATTTTAAAAAAATTTAATTAAAATTATTTGATTTTGATTAAAATTATCGGTATATATATTTTGCACTTTAATATTGTAATAAATTATACTTATCCTTTTCAATGACACGAATAATTTAGCAAATATAATATTGTATAAATTATTATCTTTTTGAATGACATCAACAATATAACATTCTTATAGACAAATTAATTTAAAGGTATAATTGGAAGTGAAAAAGCCATCCAAAACTATATATTCGCTTTATATATTCCCAAAACTACAACACTTTTTTTATTGTACTAACACGTGTAAATTAAGAACAATATTTAATATGAGATTTTGAATTTGATAAAAATTATATGTATAAATATTTATGACTTTTAAATTTTAACAAACCTAACAAATCATGTTTATCTTTTTCAATGACACCAATAAATAATATAACAAATATAATATTATTTAAAAAAATATAGCAAATATGATATAAATTTTTCGCTTTTTTAATAACACTAGCAGTATAACATTATATTATATCTTTAAAAAAATAACATTATTATATCTTTCAAAAAAAAAATACTAGTATAACATTAGTATAAGAATTTTAGGATATAATTAAAATAATACAAAAGTCAGCCCAAAATCCTCTATTAGTAAAATTATTATTAAAATTTTGGATCACTTTATTTCATCGTAATGCATTTAAATTTTTTCAAAGTTGGGGAGCTCTTTCTTAGCCTTAAGCTTACGTACCATGATTATGTTTTTATTATTACTAGCGAAAAGATGAGCACTCACATTCACGTCTTTCCATTTTTTTCATATTGCTAACGCATGTAAATTATGAACGGTATTTTATAGGAAATTTTGATTAAAATTATAAGTGCAAATATTTGTGACTTTCAAATTGTAACTAACATAAAATAACCATGTTTATTTTTTTCAATGACAATAATTATTTAACAAATATAATATAAACTCTTATCTTTTATAATAACACCAACAATATAACGTTAATATAAAAAAAATTGTTAAAAGATATAATTATAATAATAAAATGTAAGCCCAAAATACCCCATTTTTTTAAAGAAGCCCAAAATACCCATCCTCTTGTTTTTTTTAGGCAAAACAAAATTATAATAAATTAGAATGAAGAGATAAAGAGACTGGGAGGACATAAGACCTGACCCAGGTATAACCCAAACGGGAGTATATCGTGATAATAACAAACCAAGTGGAACATCCCTAAACTATCCTAGCAAACATTCACTCATTACGGACGCATCCCAGTGGACCTGCGTACGAGCGCGAAACCAAGTTACAAAAAATATAATAAATGAACCTTTGCAAAGAACATTAGGGTTTTAAAATTGGCGAATGGATCGACCGCCAATACGATATCAAAATCCAAAGGCTAGCAGCTCCCTGAACACAAAGCAAGCATAAAAGCTCTTTCGAGCATTAAGAGTACCAGAGTGGAGGCAGACGACGCCTTGAAGCTTGCAAATCTCAACAGATCTGGAACATTAGAGAATCGAAGAGGTCAGCCCACCAAACACAATTGGTTTCAATTAGACACGTAAGAACTCAGATCGAGGGATAAGTCCAATAACCACAGCCATTTCGGGTTAACAGAAGCAGACCCTTTCAGATTTTTGAAACACATAAACCCTTTCGGGTTATTGAAAAATAACCACTTCAAAATGAGTCTCAAGTCAGGGGCCACCACAATCTCTTATCTAACAGTACAAAATAAACACAAAACACACATGAAAGTACAAAAACAAACACAAACGCACAAAAACAAAACTACCTCCGAAACAACAAAATCCAGCAGCAGCAAAGCAACATCCATATAGCTTCACGGCAGCGCTCGAAAAACGACGGCGACAACTGACAAAGAAAATCCCAAACCTTTTGAAGATCCCGACGACAGACGACACATTGGTGGAAGGTAAACTATGGATCCAAAACAAATGGAGGTGGTGAAGAGGTTATTTCTTCTTCACTTTCTCTAAGAACCCAAAGGATACGATGAAAAGGAAGAAGAAACAAGGAAAGGCGGTGGTGTTGAGTGGTGTTAGGTGAGAAAACACAGTGGGGAGCGACGGGAGAAGGGGAGCTCTAAAAAGAAGAAACAATCTATAAATATATTTGCTAACAATCGTAAGAGTCTTCACCTATCCCCTTTATTGTTTTGTAGATATTTCCTATTTTAATGGGATTTAATTTTTTAATTAAAAATTAAAATAATATTATTAACGGATAAAATAGTAAATAAAATAGTTTAAATGAATGGTATAGTAGGTAATGAAAAAGTCAACCCAAACTTATGTATTTTTTTTATTTATTTTAATATATATAGTATAAATTATTACTAGCAGAAAGACGGACACTCACATTCATGTCTTTTCGCTAACGCGTGTAAATTATAAATGGTATTTTATATAAAATTTTGATTGGATTAAAATTATAAGTATAGATATTTATGACCTTTGAGTTGTAAAAAACTCAACAAATCTTGTTTATCTTTTTCTATGACACCAATAATATAACAAATATAATATAAATTATTATCTTTTTAATATTATCAATACTATAACAATATTATAGGAAAATTTGTTTAAGGGTATAATTGAAATAATACAAAAAGTCAACCCAAAATTCTCTATTTTCTTTATATATAGTATAGACTAGCGAAAAGACGGGCACTCACGCGTGTAAATTAAGAACGGTGTTTTATATGAAATTTGGACTTTGATTAGAATTATAAGTACAAATATTTTGTAACAAACTGAACAAACCATGGTTATATTTTTCAATGACAACAAAAATTATCAATTAACAAATATAATATAAATCCTAATTTTTTTAATACCACCAACAATATAATATTAATAAAGAAAATTTTGTTTAAAGATATAATTGTAATTATAAAATTTTATCTGAAAATTTCTAACCTCTTCATATATAGTATAGATAATATTGTTGCTACATTGAAGTAGGATATTTCCTATTTTAATGGTATTTAATTTATTTTAATTAAAGTTTAAAATAATATTATTAAAGGGTAAAATAGTAAATAAGATGGTTTAAATGAAGGGTAAAATAGGTAATGAAAAAGCCAGGCCAAACTCATGTATTTTCTTTATACTAGCGGAAAGACGGGCACTCATGTAAAATAGGTAATGCGTGTAGATTATCAACGATATTTTATAGAAATTTTGCGTGTAAATTACAAACGATATTTTTTATAAATTTTTTGATATAAATTAAAATCATAAGTACAAATATTTGCGACTTTCAAATGTACCAAACCAACAAACCATATTTATCTTTTTTAATGACAACAATAATATAACAAATATAACAAAATTCTTATATTTTTTAATAACACCAACAATATAACATTATAGAATTTTTTTAAGGGTATAATTAGAATAACAAAAAGGTTAAGTCCAAAATCCCCTCAAATCTTTATATATAGTATAGATAAAATATAGATTTAGTTGATGATAATTTCTTTCATTATTATTATTTTTTGAACAAGACAAAATGGAATATATATATATATATATATATATATATATATATATCACCAATCAAAAAACATTCTACCTAGTACAAGGTGTACAACAACTAACAGTTCGAAACGCAGGAAGAAGAAGCAAGCAAAACAATTAAACATTGCCTAGATAAGCGAAAGGGCTTAGCCATCAATTATGATAACCTGGAGCAATATGAACATGTTTTGCCTTTAACCACCAAAATGAGAGTAGTTTAATCTTATCTATAAGTTGCTAAATTGTTTCTTCCCTGTTGTTGAATAATATGTTGTTCCTTTCTTTCCAAATTACCCAAACACACGAGCACCAAATGATATGCAAAATTGAGCGCCATAACACTGAAAAAGTTACACTTCAAAAATAGATGATTGGTTGTCTCAAAAACACCGCAACCGCTGACACAAAGCCTAGAATCATTAGTATTAATTCCCCTTCGAAATAAGTTATCCTTGGAAGGAATTCGATTTTGAATAAGACGCCAAACAAAAATCGACACCTTCAGAGGAATTTCCTTCTGCCAAATCAACTTTGAAATATGAGAACGATCTCTCAGCAGAGTGGTAAAAACAATTGATAAGCTCCTCTAACTGTATAACCAGCAACAATGTCTAACTGTCATTGTCAATGATCCACAGTGTCAACCTACAAAACATTGTTATGGAGCAAAACTCTACACTCCTCTATCATCTCTTCCTCCCACACAAACAACCACATCCTCCACTGCTAAGCCTTCCCACCCTCATCCCACCCCAACACAAACATTTCTGCCACCGACCTCCACCGATTCTCAGACAACTCAAAAAGCCTCCCAAACCTATCCTGGAAAGACATATCCCTCAACCAAGGGTCCTTACAGAAAAAGGTATCGACCCCATTACCCACTTTCCTTCGCACATTATCATCAAACCAGCTATCCACACCTAACCCAACTCCATTACGAATCTTCACCAAATCCTTCCACCACGCCGACCCTCCCTGCCACCGTCCTTTAAAGGACCCCCCTCATCACCATACCTATCCCGCAACACTATACCACAACCCCCCCCCCCCCCCCCCCCCGCTATCAACCATTAAACTCCAACACCATTTATCTAACAGAGCCAGATTAAACTCCCTCATTCGCCTGACCCCCAAACCTCTGACCTCCTTATCTGAACAAATAGTCTCCCGATCAGTCCAAGCAATTTTTCTATGATCATCACCCCACCCACCCCCCCCACCCCCCCTAGAAAAAACATTTAAATAAAGATTCAATGGAAGAGATAGTACATGCGGGAGCCTTAAAGAAGGATAGGAAGTAGACCGAAAGAGAAGACATGATAGACTTCAGAAGAACCAACCGCTCACCCAAGATAACTTCCGACTTTTCCAACCTAATGGTCTAGCCTTAATACGGTTTAACAACGTGTCCTAAAAATTCAAACTACGCGCGTCCCCTCCAATAGGAAGGCCCAAATACACTAAAGGCAACCTCCCAATTTTACAATTCATACAAGAGGCTGCCTCTTTCAACCAAGATTCAACAACGTTAACTCCGACAACCATACTATTATTAAAATTCACTTTCAGCCCAAAAATAGCTTCAAAAAGAATTAACACGGCACACATTTCTCTAACATTTGCCCAACTTTTGCGCCTATTATAAGAGTATCATCTATAAATTGTAAATGAGTGATACTAGAAGGCTCAACCCTCCCAACATGATACCCCGTAAATAAATTATTCTCCACCATAGTAGACATCATCACATTCAGTCCTTTTGCAGTCAACAAGAACAAAAAAAGAGAAAGAGCATCATCTTGACTTAATTCCCTTTCAACTGAAAATTCATCGGTAGGACTTCCATTAACCAAAACATAAGTTGTTGTCGTGCCTATGCATTCCTTTATCCATTTATACCACAGACTTGGAAAATTCATTTTCCTCATGACAACAACAAAATACCCCCAATCAAAGGAATGATACACCTTCTCAAAATCAACCTTATCACCAAAAACAATTGTTTCGGACAAAGCTATTTTAACATCAACTGATCCACGCTTTAGATATTATGGGTAAATGAGGAGAAAGGGACAAAGAAATATACAATTATTACGAAAAAAATTAAAGAGTGTGACATCATTATTATTATTATTGCGGAATGTTTTTTTGTCATATTGAGAAATATATATTTCTCAATATATTAACAATACACTTATTATTATTCTTTTTAATCCTCCGGTTCTTTGGAGAAAGAGGTCTTGGTAATCTTGAGTTCGAAAGAAAGGTAAGTAAGTTTGATAAAAAAAAATTGTTCTATCTAATAATCGAACTCATGTTTTTCTGAACAATCTGTTCTTAAAGAAACTTATTAACCAGTTGAGTTCAATTATTTAGTTAATGATACACTTATTATCTAACACAAAGACATATATTGTAAATTTTCAATGTTAATGGTCACTTCTTGTTATTTTTGTTAGAGGGAAACATGCTTTTATACTTATCCTGTTCGTTTCTTTAGAAAATGAATGTCACACTATTTTATTTTATTTTATGTGGAATATGCAATTATATTACTTCTAATTAATCAAATTAATTTATTCAGACTTTATTTGATTTGTCGAGTTTCACCATCGGTGTCTCAGTTCCTATATGTGCCACTTAGTTCATGTCACTATTTTTTACTCAACTTCAAGAAAATTGCTTTTCCCACATCAAACAAAGCTAAAACACACCAGAAAATGACGTTTTTACCCCGTCGGCAGTTAAGTGTCGCTGAGATGGTGCATCGGCAATTAACTGCCGCCAGATGCATCGGCAGTTAATTGCCGCCGGATCCATCGGCAGTTAACTGCCGCTACGTTCAATACTTATGCAGATCAGCACTGCAGAACCTGCACTTCAAGTTGCAAATTTCTCCAAAAACTCTCTCAAATCATCCAAATCCCAAATTTCTTCAAGTTCAAATCAACCAACACTCCAAGAACAAGTAAGTTTTCATAATCAAGTTCCATTGTCATTTTATGTTTATATGTTACATTTTTTTCTCTTAAATTAGTAAATTTTTAGTTTTAGGGTTTGTTTAAATTTTGATTCTTTTTGGCAAGAAATGATACCATGTTTACATGTAAATGACTTATGTTGCTTAAATATTTAGATGTTTGCATGTTTATGTTGTAGTTTTTAGTTTTAGGGTTTATGTATAATTTGCACTCCAAGTGTTTGAGGAAATGTTTGAATGAGTTTTTCATTGATTGTTTTTAATTTCTTATGGTGTAGATCTGAAAAAATGGCTCAAGTATACTTTCATGTATCCTTCAACGGTGGTAAGCAACATTTTTTCAAGGTTCGCGACAATGTCATGTTAAAAGAATTGAAGGATCTACTTCATGAAATCAACCAACGAATCAACCACGAAGACACGAGGAGGGTGGAATACGTTTGGTACCATCGTCTATCGTTCGACTCAGATGGGAATTCGTTGTTCACTCGGTCGGAGTTAACGAATGACGACGGCGTGAGGAGCATGTTCTCGATATTTGCTGAGCTAAACATGATCCCCCCTCGAGATGAATGTTACGTTGTTGAGGTCGCCTGAAGATATTCTCAAGAGTTTGATTCGGCCGGATGAAGATGTTTATGTAGTACTATTATGTTGTGTCGTTATTTGGTTGGATTTTAGTTTAATTCTTGAAAGTTTGCGGAAAATCTTGGCATTGAAGTGTCTTATACTTAGTGTAAAGGTTGACAAGTCTTTTTGGAAACTCAAAAGAATGAAGAGAACACAACATGTATTCTGCCGAATCAGCTATATAGGTTCTCACATCAAATTCATTCGTATAGGATGAGTGTGACAAAAGGGAATGCAGTTCTAAGATGTGTTTTGTACTTGATCATGCTCCTCTGTTAATTGAAACTTTGTCAGTTGGCAGGGTAGTAGGATTAAGTTCAAAATAATATATTGAAATGCATTCCTTTTTGTCATGACTCATCTTATATGAGGGAATTCGATGTGAAAACATATATAGCTGATTCGGTAGAATACATGTGTTGTGTTTTCTTCATTCTTTTGAGTTTTCAAAAAGACTTGCAAATTTTTACACTAAGTATAAGACACTTCAATGCGAAGATTTTCCGCAAACTTTCAAGAATTAAATTTAAATCCAACATCATGATGATACAACATATTTAAGGATAATGTAATGTAATGTAACGCTTATTTTGTATATTTTTAGTTATGATTTAGTTAGGAACATGAATGAATTGTTGTTTCGAAGACATGACATGGTTATAACAAAATAATCAAAATAAAGCAAAATAAACCCGAAATCACGTTAAAATTGTACCAAAAAATTACGATAATGTGCCATAAATTTACAAAAAAAAAATCTAACAAATGTAAAAAAAAAAAACTAACAAAAGTCCTAAAAAAATGCCTTACTCCTGATCATGGTCCTGGTCATGCTGCTGTTGCCTCCTCGACCTCCTATGTCTCCTGGAAATTATTGGTGTCATCTTGTCCCTGATACCGCGCAAGGCCTAATACAGCTGCTCATTGCTCATCGCCTCCTGACCCAAGTACTCATCAGCCTGACTAATAACGTCACCAACCATCTCAATGGTATCAGGAGAGCCTATCTCATGGTGCCGTTGCTGATGGTGTGCAATGATCTGCTCCTTATTTGCTAGCCTCGGAGGAGATCCATCAATAGGTGGCAGAATCTTTGGGCGAGACACATGTCCGTACCACATCATGTATCCCTCCTCGTACTGCCATAGCTGATCAACCTCCATACCCCACGCAGCCTGAGGAATGGTGTGCACACGAAAGTCTAGGAAAGCCTGTGCAACGGCCTGAAAATGGAGAGGAAGCACAGATGTCGGAGCTCTAGGGATGTCTTGCACGTACCTGTATTGCCTTTTAACCCGCACAGGCAAGTGACGATAGATGATGTCACGACCACACATGATCCAGCCTCAATACCAGCATATCTCCACAAACTCCTGGATCTCCCTATGATCCTCGTATGACATCTAGGTAATATCATCCATCTCCAAACGATCCAGCGCCAGACGGTATGGCTTCAGATTTGCATGACCCTTGTGTGGAATTCATCTGGAAGCGCAAGGAAAGTTTTGCCGGTAATCATCATTGTCATCATGTGGGTAGACTCCTGGTAAATTTGCCAAAAACCATCCCTGCACAAACCGAACACATTTATAAGTTATTAGCAAACATAATAAATTAAAAGGCATGGTAAATTAAAAAGCATAGTAAATTAAAAGGCATAGTAAACACATTTAAAACACATTATATTCATATACACAAGCATAGTAATTTAAAATTATTACCATTAAAAGTGTTGTGCTTCCCCCGATCCTTTTTCCTGCAAGCGAAGAGGCCTCAGATAGACTGTGGTAAAGGTATGCCAATGTCATTCCTCCCCACGAGTACTCCATCATTCCAGCAAAGGTCTCCATCATCTGTAGGTATGCCAGGTCGATGTGTTTGTTGCTCTTATCACCGAACAACGTACATCCAAGCAGATATAGGAGGAAACAGCTCACACAGGCAAGCCTACGCCTGGCTAGCTCCTGGAGCTGCTCCAAAGTCTCAGCACGCGCTAATCTAGTGGCCTCACTCAGGTAATCCTCATAAAGCTCCTTCAGCACCTTATAGCTAATGTAGCCACTGATAAGTGCCTAAAAGTAGTTATCTTTTGATATATTTTAAGGCACTTATGTTACTTGTTTTACAAGTTATCTTAGGATAAGCTCATATTTGTGGTTAAAATGCAATATTTGTGATCCTAAGTCTTACCCCATTTAATTATGCAGGAATTTCATGCTTGGACCTGATTGGAGCAAGAAAATATGAAGTTTTGTTAAAGCCATCGCTACAAGCGCAAGCCTCATCGCTACAAGCGAGGATAGGCAGGGAATTTCAGGATTTCATCGCTACCAGCGCCAGATTCCTCGCTACTAGCGAGCCTAGGCAGGGAAAATTGAGAGTTCATCGCTTCAAGCGATGGACTGGACGCTTCAAGCGAGCTTAGACAGGGAATTTTGCAGGATCCATCGCAGTAGCGACAGATCTCGTCGCTACAGCGACCAAGGGCGGTTTAATGCTGAGTGATGACGTGGAGCTCTCCCATTGGCCAAGAAAACTTCCTCGCTACAGCGACAGGCTGGTCGCTTGTAGCGAGCGTGCAAAATCTCAGAAATATAAAAGCTTTTTAAGCTCATTTTTTGATATATTCAGTTGAATACCAGTTTTTATAATTTCCAGAGCTTGAAATCTTTAATTTCTAGAGAGAGAATAAGCATAAAAGGAGGCAAACTTCATAGAGCAAAAGGAATTCAAGTGAAGATTACACTAAGAAGCTTTGAGAAATCAAGCCTTAGCATATTCTCCTTCTTCCTTTCTACTTTTGCATAGTTATCATGAGAATGATCAACTAATCTCCTTTCTTGGGATTATTAGGTAATCAATCACTCTTAGTTGTAAACTTTTGATATTTTAAATATATGATTCTAGCATTTTTATATACCATTGAATTTGTTCTTGTTTTCCATTCTTATATTTGATTTAAATGATGTTGAAAAATACTTTTGAATCTAGGTTTAGAATAAGATTCTATCAAAATAAGAAATTCTAGAAATGGGATTTGGTTTTGATAATTACATTAAGTATTGGATCGTTAAAGCTTTCGAATCGTTTAATAGATTGAGAAATCGTCGATTAAACGATATGATCGATCTCACGACGTCATTTGGACACGAATGACGTTGTCGAGTAATACGTGATAATGTCGTATATAAGAAAAAGCTAGAATCCATATTTATGATCAATCGAATACAAACGACGTTTGATTAACGAACTTTAATCCTAACACATTTTATGTCCTATTACTCTACGTTTTATTTATAATGCTTTTTATGTCGAGTAGTGTTAGTAATGAAAAAGATTAAACCCTAACTTAAGACGATAATCGACGTTGAACGGTTTATGATATCGCAATAATCCCTGTGGAACGATATAAAAATATACTTACTTTTGTACAGTTAACAAAATGGCGCCGTTGCCGGGGATTAACGCTTAGATATTATAATCATTGCAGCGTTAATTATTGTCTTAAGCAATTTTGCACAAAATTCTTTTATGTATATAACTATTATTCTTTATCCATCTTGTTTGCTAATTCTTTTTGGTCAGATTGTTGAAACCGTATATGCGAGGTCAGATATCGGACGACCAACTGCTTTTTGATTCTGAAATAGAGAGAACAAAATGGCGCCGTTGCCATGTTGCATCCCATTCCGGAAAAGATGGATTTGTGTTAAATCATCAAATCCATGGTTAGGGCATCTTCTAAGCATCGACTTGAAACGCTCCCATGCTTCACATAAAGTCTCACTTGTGCCTTGAGAGAATACAGCGATAGTTGTCTTAGCCTCCATAAAACGATTCTGAGGAAAGAATCTCTCAAGGAATTTCTCCTCAAGAGTGTTCCAATTTGTCATCACTGTAGGCGGCTGATCCAAATACCACTCCTTGGCCTTCCCAATCAAAGAATGAGGAAACATCCTCATAAATATTGCCTCCTCATTGTTCTCCGTCTCTCCTAGTGTACCGGCGATCTCATAAAACTTAGTGAGATGTTGGAACGGATCCTCATGATCTAACCCCGAGAAAGGATTAGCATAAAGTATTTGAAGGATCCCGGTCTTCATCTCAGTTTGCTTTGTGGTCCGTGGCGTCTTTCCCAATTGGGCCAAGCGGCGTGGGCTATTGTGACAAGGCATCCCACTCCCGCCTGAACCTCCAGATCCGTCTCCTGCAGCAGCCATTGGTATCTCTTGACTTGGAATTGATGAAGGACTTGAAACAGAAGTTTCCTCTTGTTGCCTTTTCTTTGCCTGCTGCCTTTTCTTCCGATTCTTGCTGTTATTTCTTCGAGCAGTCCTCTCTTTTCAGAATGAGTCAAACCATCGAGCCCTGACGACAATTCAGAGTCATATGCACGAGGCAGGCTACTCCACTTGGACTCCAGCTTATTTCCAGGAGCATATTGCTTGGCCTGGGGACATGCCATTTTATTCTGGAGGGGAGGGTGCAGATGCAGCTGGTGATGATGCTGCAGGTGATGATGATGACCATGGTGATGACTCCTCAGAGGCTACACGGAGCATTGACCACGAGGCTGCAGACTTGATGGACTCAGACATGGATTCAGATTGAGACCGCTTTGCAAGCTGCAGAATTTTTTGTTCTACCTTTCTTTCGTTTTATTTATTCCTGAACAATTTTATTATGCTTTGTACTTTTTATTTATGTTTATGTTTATGTACTTTGGATTATGTTACTTTGGTTATTATGTTATTTTATTTTGGTTATTATATGTTTAGTATATTATGCTTTATTTAAAAATTTTGTTATTTATGTTTAAATTTTTTTGAAATTTACCCAACATTGGAAAGAAAGATGACAAAGATTCAAAAGCTAAGTGCTTGTTTGAAAGCAAAGCATTGAGCTTAGAATCAGTTGAGTGATAATGATAGAATGAGTGATAAAAGCGCGCAGCTAAGGTACTCGTTTTCTTGTTTTTCTAGGTATATTCTTGAATGTGAATAAGTTCTTTACACACAAATTTAATTTATTCAGTTTTACGCAAGCACATGTTTAGTTTTGAACCAATTAGAACTAGCCGAAATGTGAGGAATCCTCAACCATTGTATATATGCAGGAGACCGACATTTCATGTTTAACTCGGTTATTTTATGTTAAATCTATTGTTGTTTTAAATTGTATAAAAGCATTGAAATGATCAAGGCAATTTTTTGAATATGAGTGAAATACTTGACCATATAGCCTACCCTGTGAGAAGTGAGAATCTGTTAACCCCTCTGAGCCTATTGAATCAGAATTGTTAGCCATGAACTGTCAACTTTCATAAGCTCAATTGCTTATTGAAATTGCCGGAGTTTGTAAAAAAGTCCAGTTCATAGTTAACTCATTATTGAATTCTGATATTTACTTTCTTTTGAACCCTTATCCATCGTGTTTATTGACCTTTGCCAAAAATGATAAAGGAACATTCGATTAGGGTATCATTGAACCAAGTTGGGGAGAAAAGGGAGGTTGTGTTAATGTCAAGTAGTGGTGAATGATGATAATTGATCTTGACAACAAGAAAAAGAGAAAGAAAAAGAAAAAGAAAAGAAAAAAGAAAGAAAAGCAAACCAAGAAAAAGAAAAGAGAAAAATAGAAAGAGTTTGCAATAAATCAAAGAAAAGTTGTCAAGATCAATCAAAGAAAAGAAAAATTTGTAGTTCACCAAGAGTTGTATTGAATAAGGAGGAAGTTTGTAAATAGAATGAATGTTCCTCTTGCTTGGCCATTTGAATTCAATATCCCACATATGACAATTCTTTTGTAACCTAGCCCAATTACAACCCTTAAAGACCTTATGATCAATGCCTTTTATGCTTTTAGAAATGATAATTAGATGGACACATAATTTGATTGGAATGTTATCATGTTTGCTGGATGAGTGTTCATACCCTCACAATAGATTTCAATGTGTTCATATACTTTATATAGAAGTGTGTTAGGTTTGGTTCAAATTTAAACATGTTGTTTGTTAAGAATTGTGTGATTTGATGCTTTGTGTTTAGAACTAGTTCACATTCATAGTATGTATCTCGTTTAATGAGAAACTTAACTCTAGCTTGCGCAGTCACGTTTGAATCATTCATCTGATACTTGTTTCTTCAAACTTTTGATTCTTTTGCTAATTGCTCAATACTTTGGTTAAAAGCTGTGAAAATTTCCTTTTGATTCTTTGGTTTGAGGACAAACCAAAATGCTAAGTTGGGGAGAGTTTGATAAGTGCCTAAAAGTAGTTATCTTTTGATATATTTGAAGGCACTTATGTTACTTGTTTTACAAGTTATCTTAGGATAAGCTCATATTTGTGGTTAAAATGCAATATTTGTGATCCTAAGTCTTACCCCATTTAATTATGCAGGAATTTCATGCTTGGACCTGATTGGAGCAAGAAAATATGAAGTTTTGTTAAAGCCATCGCTACAAGCGCAAGTCTCATCGCTACAAGCGAGGATAGGCAGGGAATTTCAGGACTTCATCGCTACCAGCGCCAGATTCCTCGCTACTAGCGAGCCTAGGCAGGGAAAATTGAGCGTTCATCGCTTCAAGCGATGGACTGAACGCTTCAAGCGAGCTTAGGCAGGAAATTTTGCAGGATCCATCGCTGTAGCGACAGATCTCGTCGCTACAGCGACCAAGGGCGGTTTAATGCTGAGTGATGACGTGGAGCTCTCCCATTGTCCAAGAAAACTTCCTCGCTACAGCGACAGGCTGGTCGCTTGTAGCGAGCGTGCAAAATCTCAGAAATATAAAAGCTTTTTAAGCTCATTTTTTGATATATTCAGTTGAATACCAGTTTTTATAATTTCCAGAGCTTGAAATCTTTAATTTCTAGAGAGAGAATAGGCATAAAAGGAGGCAAACTTCATAGAGCAAAAGGAATTCAAGTGAAGATTACACTAAGAAGCTTTGAGAAATCAAGCCTTAGCATATTCTCCATCTTCCTTTCTACTTTTGCATAGTTATCATAAGAATGATCAACTAATCTCCTTTGTTGGGATTATTAGGTAATCAATCACTCTTAGTTGTAAACTTTTGATATTTTAAATATATGATTCTAGCATTTTTATATACCATTGAATTTGTTCTTGTTTTCCATTCTTATATTTGATTTAAATGATGTTGAAAAATACTTTTGAATCTAGGTTTAGAATAAGATTCTATCAAAATAAGAAATTCTAGAAATGGGATTTGGTTTTGATAATTACATTAAGTATTGGATCGTTAAAGCCTTCGAATCGTTTAATAGATTGAGAAATCGTCGATTAAACAATATGATCGATCTCACGACGTCATTTGGACACGAATGACGTTGTCGAGTAATACGTGATAATGTCGTATATAAGAAAAAGCTAGAATCCATATTTATGATCAATCGAATACAAACGACGTTTGATTGACGAACTTTAATCCTAACACCTTTTATGTCCTATTACTCTACGTTTTATTTATAATGCTTTTTATGTCGAGTAGTGTTAGTAATGAAAAAGATTAAACCCTAACTTAAGACGATAATCGACGTTGAACGGTTTATGATATCGCAATAATCCCTGTGGAACGATATAAAAATATACTTACTTTTGTACAGTTAACAGCCACCATACTCAGTCTTGCAATTTTTCACAGCATAATCATGGGTGACACATAAGTACCTCACCATAGTCCACCCCATCAACCTAAGACACCTTCTTTGTATGGCTCAGCATCCGCCCTTCAACAGGAACATGCAGCAGACACACCACATCATCTAAAATGATGGTCATCTCCCTAGTAAGCATGTGAAAGTTGCTGGTCTCGGAATGCCACCTCTCGCTAAGCGCCTGGAGCAGAGCATGATTAACAATAGAATACCCTGTGTACAACAAATCATGCAACCCACTCGCCCTTATATTATCCCAAAACCAGACTTGATTCATAGGTGGACGCTGGATCTCTGCCACCTTCGCCCGTGATTTATGCATCTAATCTTACGGGTGTTACGAATCTAAAATAATAAAAAAAACATACACAAAAAGCATATACTTAATATATAAAAAATTATGCACGAACAATAATGAAAGACAAAAAAAATTATCAGACAACGGCATGCGTTCATGTCATTTTTTTTAAAAGTTATCATACAAAAAAAAGCATATACTTCATATATAAAAAATAACGCACGAACAATAATGGAAGACAAAAAAAAATCAGACAACGGCATGTGTTCATGTCATTTTTTTAAAAAAGTTATCATAGAAAAAAAAATATATCGACTTCGTATATAAAAGGTAAAAGAGAAAAAAGAAAACTTACATTGTTTGATTATACCACAACGGTAATGCAACGTGCGAAGCATACGAAGACAACAAAGAGTCATCATAAGGCCCTTCAGGAAATGGAGCCACATCAGGTAACTGATGTGGGGCTGTCGCAGCCGCAATCTCGTCCTCATTTGGCGCAGCCGCATCATCGTCCCCACCCTCATCCGCAACATGCTGGACGTCATAGCCACCATATGCGGCATCATGCAGCTGCTCCTGATAATGCAGGTACTGTGTGAGGTCCTCCACCTGCGACTGTGTCGGCAGCTGAGAAGAACTACCCTCACCGGCAGAATGATCAGGTCTCCGGCCTCTTCCCCTCTTAGGCACATGAGGGTTTGCAGTCTGCCTCTCCCTTCGGTAGCTGCCAGTCATCGTCTGTCTACCAGCTCTCAATCTATCTACATTCTGATCAGACATATCTACACAAAAACAAAACAACATTGTCATCAACATATGCATAATGTTGTTTAACAGAACAAAACAACATTGTCATCAATTATTTTGACAAAACAAAAGAATATTAAAATGGTGACATAAACACATAAACATAACCCTTAATTATTAATTAAACAAGAATAGTAGATAGATAAACCCTAATTCTTCTTAATCTAAAAATCCTCATCCAATGTAACACAATTTAACAACATAAACTAACTAAAAATCTATACAATTCTCATTTAGGCATTTTATCAAACACTTTGAGTGCAAAGTATGTAACAACTCATCATTGTGTTAATTCAACTTCTACACATTCACATTGCACTTAAACATAATCTAAATTACATTTACAACAACAACATTCATCTATAACATTATAAACTAACAAAAATTTCAATTTTTACATAAACTCTAACCACATAATCTACCAAAATTAACAAAAATAAACCTACACAAACTAACATTAACATTATAAATGATTAATACTACTTACTTGTGGTTTTGTAGAGATGATTTGCTTGATTTTCGACAAAATGGAATTGGAGAGGATTTGAGGAAATTTGAAGAAATTGTAAGTTTCTCCTTCTGATGCAGATTCTGTTTTGTTGTTCTGGTTATGTACAGATCGCATCGGCAGTTAGCTGCCGATGGGGACGGCGGCAACTAACTGCCGATGGAAGGAAACCATCGGCAGTTAGTTGCCGCCGGATTCTTCCCATCGGCAACAAACTGCCGCCGGGGTAAAAACGTAAATTACTGGTGTGTTTTAGCTTTCTTTGAAGTGGGAAAAGCATTACTCTAATTATGTATCAGTTTGCATGTAGAGTTATAGCAGTGAGTCGGTTATGATTTCAGCTTCAGATAACATTAAGGATGAATGTAAAGATTATTAGAATATGTTTGTATCCGGCGGCAGTTAACTGTCGACGCACCATCTCAACGGCACTTAACTGCTGACAGAGTAAAACCGTCTTTTACCGGTGTATTTTAGCTTTTTCTTAAGTATACACAACAATTTTCCAACTTCAATTGCTTATGCAACATCATGGTCCAAGGAAAAATAAATGTCATGGTGATCACGTGGGTGTGTTTAATTTTTCATGCGAATAAATTGATTGTGTTAGGAAATATTCAGCACATAACCGAAAAGCTGAACAGTTAAAAAATACTAATTGAGATGAAACAGTGATGAATTGGAGACTTATTTAACTTTTTCATACGCTTTATTTAATGTTTAGCTCATGTATTTTCTGTTTCACCTAGATTTGATGTTTGTTTAGTACTTCAAAAGTTCAAATTGATTAACTTGGTACAAAGGACTCTTTTTGGGGCTGGATATATGGTACATATGGGTTGTTTCCTTGGATGAAACACATGTTGATATTGAAAAAGATTGATATTGTGGCAATCTTCCACTTGTGATTTGTTGTTGACTGGAGCCACTGTGAATTTTGCTAAATCTAAATTTGTTTCTCCCCACAAAAGTTGGGTTGGCAAGGGACACATCATACAAGTTGAGCTGGTAATTTGACTATTCAATATATATTAGATATTTTTAAATAATTTATGTAAAAATTTATACACATATACTATAAGAGATACAAATTTATTCACCAACAATGGATTTGTTCAAATGGTAAAACATGTGATCAAAGGCTCATGCATATAGAAAAAATTATATTGAAAGGAAAGAACCTACTTATGTACCCCGCATATTCTTCGACAGAGATTATTCATTGATAAACGACATTAGAAACTTTGTACCAGTATCATGGTAATAAAAAAAAATCTTAGAATTTTCTCAGTGTCTCGCGACTCATATCACTAGAAGAACTTGTAACTATATACCTTGATTTATATATCCTATGTTTTTCTTTTATTTTTATAATATAAATTTGTTATTGGTTAGAATTTTTCACTTTGTTAACGACTAATATTTGTCAAGGAACTTGATTGTCCATCTTTGGTGAGGTTGTGCCTCCCAATTACCACAATTTTTTTTTTGGTGCACACGAATTGACTATGAGACATTAGTTAAGGGATTCAAGTTCAGTTTCACTCCAACAAAGTATAATATTGACAATTAATATACATCCTCCGTTTGTTAATGGAAGTTTGATACATATCATACATACTTCGAGTTAGTGCAACACAAGAAGTTTCTGTCGTAAAGTTTATAGTGATGATGAGAAGCAACTTCCTATATTTTCTCTATATTATTCATGATGGTTGAAAAGAAAAGTTTAAAAAATCTTAAGTGGTTTTAAGAGTTTCATACTTTGAAGAAGTGGATATCTTTTCCAAAATTATATACATAGTTGACTGTTGACACTGATTAAAAATATACAATTATATTATATAGCAAGGCAAAAATATGGTACCTACTCTTTAGTGGCTAGTGTCATATATTCTTTTCCTCCTACCTTCTTTATTGGCTTGAGCTAAAGTGCTTGAATTTTTATCATCTAATCTAATGTAATTATTATACATATACATGACATATTGTTTTATTATTTTTCCTGTCACGTGACTCATTAGAAGCCATGTGTCTCATTGACCTACACATATAAGAGTCTTTGATTATGGGGTTGGTGGGATGGAAATAATGTTTGAATTAAATTTATCTGCATTTGATTTGCATTTCAACAGCTTCTCAATAGAATCTTAATTGGAAATGAACTATTTGCATGTCAACAGCTTCTCAATAGGACCTTAATTGGAAATGTTGCTCATGAAAAAAAATCAACTATTTAAATTGAAAACTGAAAATTTTGAATTACATATCAAAATTGAAAAATTCTTTAACCACTTTATTTTAAGGCATTCCATTCATTTTATTTTGAATTACACTGTAATTCAATAAGAATATTGTGTAGTGTGTGTCTGATATCACACGATGATATGTCAGAATCATAGTAATACATCCTAATTTTGCAAAAGCGATATAGTGTAGTTTTTAGAAAATCATGCTGGATCACTAATAATTCTGACATATCCACCGTGATATCAAACATAAATTTTTACGGTTATTTTTATAATAAGACTACAAAATGGACTTATGTATTTTTACTCATGTTTCAATCATGCAATAATGTAAAACTAGTTTGCATCAGATCAAAAGCGCACCTCCATTATACTCATGTTTCAATCATGCAATAATGACAGCACATATAGTATGAATTATAGAGATCTAAAAAAGCAAAACCTAAATTATTTTAAGTTTAACAATTAAATTAAATCTGAGATTGGAATAAGTACCTTGTCTGGACTCCAATTAGTATTCTCATCTAGTCACCTGCTTGACTTAATATTCCAAATCTAAGTGGCAAGTAACACAAATTAACCTTATTTTGAAGAAAGATGCAGTGCACTATATTCTAAATCTGAGATTAGAATATGTACTGTCTTGATCGGACTTTTCTAGCTTTGTTTGTCCTTAATAATTAAATAATTAATTACTGTTTCCCCTAAATGTGAGGTGCACATATTCTTCTTCTTTTAAGCAAGAATCACTCTTTTCTAGTCTCTCTAACCCGTTAAAAAAATATACGTTGCTTATTTCACACATATAAATAGAATGATTATAATGAAAAAAGAATGATAATTTTGTCAAATTAACCTTATTGAGGAGGTATTCATCATTGTTGAAAATGTAAAGTAAAAAATATTGACTTGAAAATGATATACATATTACTGCTTAGATGGTATTGAAAAAAAAAACTAATTAATAAGTATTATACTGAAAATTAAAAGTATTTAAAATGACATTTATTTTGGACTTTTTTTCCCTGCAAAAATATCACTTATTGTAGTATAAGGGAGTACAATACTGCTATATAAATAAAACATATGTCGACAAACAATGAATTGATACAAGTGGTAAGATGTCTCAAACATTTATGAGCCTTATTCTAAAGACGTGCCTTGCTGCCAAGGTGAACTCAATGCGCAAAAATCTGGACCATTGCAACAAATATGATAATTTGTGAACATTGATAATAGGGTATATAGCTGATATTTTCATAATTTGGGTCACTCAAAATTTTGAGGCCATATGTTGTTGCTCATATTCAACAAGCTTTGCGCCGACCCTCATAAGTTATAAAAGATTCGGATATCTTAAACAAGTTGTCAGAAGTTCGTTTTTTTGGTTCTTGCGAGTTGACAAAATTTGATTGAGAGGAAACTCGCTTTATGTGTTTAACAAGTTTTTTTTTTTGTTGACAGAAATTAACCACCGATCCACCGCTATCTATAACATGGTAAACCGTATTTTTACGTCATTTATATTAGATAATGGAAATGAAAATCCAACAATCAAATATCCTAAAAAATTGTTATATCTAAATTATATTTATTCAAAAAACGAGTCAACATTTTGTAAAAAAAAGTGTCAATATCTTTATAAAAGTGTCAACATTATTATTCTTTTTTATGAAAAAATAAGATTGATTTTAAAAATTGATATGATGAAAAATCTTAAAGCTCTTCCTACTTAAAAACAAGAGTGATGGTTTTTGTATATAAAAAAAAGGAGTGATAGTGTGGTACCAAAAAGACAAAGATCAAGATAAAGTGTGACAACTTTTTTTCTAAAATAATTTAATTATTTGCATAAATATATTTCTTTTTGGTGTTATTTACTTTTTTTGAGAGGTTGGTGTTATTTACTCAAATATTGTTTTGACCAAAACTAACTTAGATATTATTAATTAAAAAAAGTTCAATACAAGGAGGACAAATATCAAAAACATGGTGATTAAACTAAGAACATACCGCTCTAGCTATAATGTATGAGCAACCATGTTCGTTGTCGTCGAATAAACTTCACCTTAAAGCTAGAATTTAAAGTTAACTTAGTAGTAATATTTTTGGTAAATAGATAAAATGATAATGACTATTGAAAATTAACACATATAAGTGGGGGGTTAGGTTTCGAATCATGATCATATGTCCTATCTAGTAATTTTGACACTTTTATCAATTGAGTTAGGAATTGATATTTTAAGAGATTAATCTTTACATTTGAGAACAAGATTAGTCCCACAACTAAGCACAAGAATACTTTGATATAACCTAAAAAATATTGATTAATTATACTTGTACAACTATTTTAAAATAACTTTTGAGACAACATTCTTCTTCTTTTTTCTTTTAAGACAAAAACAATAAAATAGAAAGAAAAAAACTTATTGTTATGAGGGAATTGTCAACCAAAAAAACAAATACACGCTAACCAGTGAATTCAATCTTGATTTTAATCATGTGTCACTTTTTTATTTTAAAAACATAAAAGCACTACACATAATATATAGTGTCTTTCGCACCATATAACAAGGCTCAAATAGAAAAAGTAAGAACATCATGAGTATGAAATAAAGTTGTCCTAAGAAATTAGGAAAAATATCATTTTTCAACCATTGCTAAATTTGAATGATGAGAAATTTTGAAGATACAGTACCTCACATGTTAAATCTAAATTCCGTATGAGAATAGAAATAGGCAAAAGACATGAATTATGGTACTTATCCTAATCGAGAACTGTGAAATGAATGGCATGTGACTGTGAGTGAAGGGAGTTTGACAGCTGTCAGATCAGATCAGATCCTCTAGATCTATAAACAATCTTGTACTCTCTAAACCCCTCATTCACTGTTTTTTACCGTTAAGATCTTTTGCCGCCGAAAACATTATATCCACCTGCAACCGTTCGATCTAAAACACTCCAACATCTTAGCTATGAAAAGTTGAAAACTACATCTTGTACCGTTACATTAATTTAAATAGATATTTTTACCTTTTAAAATCCAACAATCATCTCTAATTATCCCAATAGTAGTCACATGACATGACATGATATCATGTGAATCAATAAGTTTTAACCAAGGAAAATTCTTGTTTACCCATCAATAAAAGGTGGGTAATACTATCCATGTTGAGTTGGCCCAATCAAAACAATGTATTTATATAACATTAAAAATAATAGAAAACAAACAAATAACTTTGATTGGTGCCAACTCAGCATGGGTTGTGTTACCCACCTTTTATTGATAGGTACCCAAGTTGTCACTTTTAAACAAACATTAATATTATGGGTCTTACTAATAAGTACACTTAGGACACTTGCTAATGATTCAAAAATAAAAAAAAAATTGTAAATTTTAGGTAGAAAAAATTGTTTTTTAATATTTCAATATGTTGAATACACAATTTCCAAGATAAAATTTTCACTTTGAGCTTCTTAACAAGTGTCTTTAGGGCATTTGTTAGCATTTCCCTAATAGTATTATTTAAGAATTTAGGCTGATTTTAATTCAAACTTAAAGATTCTGGCTTATAAAGTGAGGATTTTTAACAAGTTAAAATAAAATATATTAACATCAAAAAAGCATTCTTATTAGTACAAGACGTACCAAAAAGAACACTAAAGTCTTACAACAAGATGAATCAGAAAGGAACATAAAAATTTATGAGTTATTCAATGCCCAAACAAACAAAATGACTAAGCCACCAACTATGAAAACATATGACAAAATTAGGGGATTTTGCTTTCATCCACCAAAACAAATGTAGATTAACTTTATCTAGAAGCTGAGGAATTGAATTCTCCATATTTCTAAAAAATATGTTGTTCCTTTCATTCCAAAGCACCGAAACGCAAGCAAATCAAATTAAACACATTAAGGAGTGACATTTTTTTAGAGATTCTTGTCGAATTGCCAAACTGGATGAAATGGTTTGAAATTTTGAAAGGATGCACCAAAGAAAAACCAATCCAATTACCCTCCAAAATTCAAAGATGACTGAAGATATTACAAGACAAAAACAAATGTTTTGTTGTTTCAATGTTACCACACCCACTCGAACAAAATTGTGAGTCGTGAGGGATAATGTCTCATCTGAATAAATTGTCCTTGGTAGGCAATATGTTATGAAGCAGCCGCCAAGCACATATAGAAACCTTTAAAGAAACATCTTTATTCCATATGAGATTTGAAATTGCGGTGTAATGAGAAGGCTCTCGCCTAATGAGAACATGATAAGCACCGCGCACAGAATAACCATCAACCAGATCCATGCCAACATCACTGATTAATAATATCGACCTGCAAATTTACATTGTCAAGTAAAGCCCTACACTCCACCACCAACTCCTCCTCCCAAGGCAACAAACGACGCCACCACCTCCAAGCATCTCCTCCTGCACCCTACCTTAAATAAAACTTATCTAACATAGTCACCAAGGATTATCAGACAAATCGAACAACCTCCTAAACTGATGTAAATTGAACTCCCTTAACCATGAATCCGTAAAAAAAAAGAAGTATCTGACCCATTACCAACCTTACACCTTAAGTTCTCCTCAAACCACCTCCCACCTTCAAACCAACCCTATTTCAAATACACGCCATCTTCTTCCACCTAATAGACACATCCCTACCACCCTTTTTGAATTGCCCTTTCTACACCATACCTCACCGACAACACTCTAAATCACAAACTCCCTCTATCCACCATCATCCTCCAACTAAGGTTGGGAATAGGCCAGACCGGCCTACAGGGGTCTACGGCCTGGCCTGGCCTGTTTATGAAAAGGGATAGGCTTAGGCTTTTGAAAAAGCATATTTAAGTAAATAGGTCAGGCTTAAGTTATCAAAAAAGCTTACAAAGCCTGATAGGCCGGCCTATTTATACATATTATTAAAACTGATTTTTTATTTATATTAAAATATAATTTATAATAAACATAAAATCAAGAAAAAACTAAAATAATGGACTTTTTAAATAGGCTTTAAGACCTTATAGTGAAATAGGCTTTTAAGGCCTTATAATGATAAACAAGCTTTATAGTGAAATAGGCTTTAAGGCCAATTTGACCTATTTAGAAGTAGATAAAATGGACTATTTAATGACTTTAATTTTGAAGTAGGCTTGTAAATAGGCTTTCAGGCCAGGCCAGACCAAAAAAATTGGCCCACGAAAGACCATATATCAGACTCAGACTTGCAAAAAAATTTCGTAAGGCAGACTTAGGCCTATCAAAGTCTGACCTGACCTATTCCCACCCCTACCTCCAACACCATTTTTGTAAAAGAGCAATATTAAACTTTGTCATCCTCTTAACCCCCAACCCGCCAAACTCACTTCTCAAACAAAAAGACTCCCAATCAACCCAAGTAATTTCTCTATTATCCACACCCACCCCACCCCAAATAAATAAATAAATAAATAAAAACAATTTAAAAAATATTCAATAAAGGAAATGATACTCGAGGAAGCTTTGAAGAAGGAAATGGCATAGACAAGAAGAGACGTCATGGCAAACTTAAGGAGACTAAAAAATTCAAACGGAGTGCATCACTCCCTATAGGGAGACCCAAATACATAAAAGGCAACCTCCCAATTCGACAATTCAAAATTGCAATCGCCTCATCTAACAAGGAATCGTGAACATTAACACCAACCAACAAACTTTTATGGAAATGAATCGTCAAACCCGACAAAACTTCAAAGAGAAGAAGAACCCCACACAAAACTCTAAAATCAGCCAAACTTTCATCCCCCATTAACAAATGTCTTATTTATAAACTTGTGTTTAAATCTTTCCCCATTAAATGTTAAACTTTAACACGTTCTTAACATTACGTCAACCAAAAAAAATTCTAGTTCATTGCAATCACTAATTAGATACATTGACTCTATTAAAAGATTCATAATCGTCCGATCAATCAAACAATCCAAATCTCAAACATATTTTGATTTTCTTTAAAAAAAACTTCAATTATGATATTTGAGATTTGGATTGATGGATCTCAATCGAACGATCACGGATTCTTCCACCATGTGAATGTACATAGAGAATCTGGATTCTCTATTTACATCCAAGTGGGTCCATTTGATGCAGTGGACCCCACAAAAAAATGTTAGAAGAGTGAGAGAAAATCAAAGAGTCTTATTTCTCCACTGCTCTCTCACCTATACCAATTGTTGGCTGTTTCTGTTCCCCCCACCACCTTCAATCTCATCTTCCTTCTTAAATTCACGGGTTCCTTTTGTTTTCTTATATACTCACTCTGACATCAAAAAAGTTTCCATTTTTCTAACATGGGTCTTTAATAATTTCTGTGATGTGTATCTGGGGTGTAACTACTATTGATATTTTGTTGAAAAATCTGTGAAGTAAGTTTTTTTTTGTTGAGGGTTGATTTTTGATAGTTGGAGATGTTGGGTTCAGGGACAAATTTGGTGACAACTGTTATTGGATTTGGCATGAGTGCCACTTTCATTGTGTTTGTCTGTACAAGAATAATTTGTGGAAGGCTTAGAGGTGGTGTTGAATCTAGGATGATGTATGAGATTGAATCAAGATATGATATAGAACAGGTAATTTCTGTATGCACCCTCCTTCTATGTTGTTTTTGCTTATAATCATGACTTGGTTTTGAGCACTTTGCTCCGTTTTTTTATGAACATTTTATCTTTAATACTAAAATCTCAGTTTTGTTTGGTCATGATGAGTCCTAGATTATAAATCTGATCCAATTCTTGAAGTATATGTGGAATAAAAATATTTACAATTTTTTGTTGCTTTTAATTGCTGACTCTAATGCAAATGCTGCATTCTGTTTCCAGAAAACAATAATTTAACTTACCTATAAAACTATACACTCATATGTATATGTATGTAAGCAAGTGGTTGAACTCAAGTGATTAGTAAGTTTCAATTAATAACCAATTGTTCAAGAGAACCTGAGTTCAAATCCCGACTAAGATAATCTTTGGCCAGATTTTATTTACCCCTAGGTCGAATTCCGGATTAACAAGGCTCTATTTCCATGAGAACTAGAGAGTTAAGACAATAAAAAGTATGTATGGATGGATGTATGAACTGATTTCTTTAGGTATAGCGAAGAATTTTTCACAGTACATATATCATATAGTTTCAAGTTAAGTAATTTTTGAATGTTTTCTGACCCTTAAAACAGTAGCTGGTTACGAGAAAATATAATGTCTGATTCATAATTTGGTTTGTGTCATTTTGCAACCTATCATGGTTTGGTGCTTTAAATTTAATTTTCAATTGTTTCCTAATAGCCAGAACACCATGTTAATGACCCTGGCACTGAACCAGTTTTGATTGAAGCAATCCCTACTTTAAAGCTCAATCAAGAGGCTTTCAGTTCCATTGAAGATACACAGTTAAGTCTTTTCTATCATTTGTAGGTTATGGAGAACAAATTCCTCATATTTTCCTTCTAACATCATATTTTAACCTTTTGTTGTAGACTGATATCATTTTCTTACTACTAAACATTATTCTTTTTTCTGTGACAAGAGCTCATGATATGCAACTAACACTTGATCGTTTAATGTTCTATTTGGATTGACTTATTTGAGCTTATTTTCTAACGTAAGCATTTGTGGGACTGTTTGGAGATCTTATGAAAACTGCTTATGACATCCATACATTGTTTTCAGCTTATTTTCATAAGATCTCCAGGATAGCTTATGAAAACAATGTATATGTAAACAAGTTGACTTTATTTTATCTTTCGTACAGAAATAACTTATACATAAACATTTATATGATAGACGGTTATGCTATAAGCACTTAATTAAGTTGTTCATCCAAAGAGGGTCTTGATGGATTAATAGGTTTATGCAAAAAAGAGCCAATGAATAGATAAATAACTGAGTTTGCTTCTACAGGTGTGTAATATGTCTGGCAGACTACAAAGAAAGAGAAATATTGCGCATCATGCCCAAATGCGGCCACACTTTTCATCTTTCTTGCATTGATATATGGCTGAGGAAACAATCTACCTGTCCAGTGTGCCGTCTTCCATTGAAAAACTCGTCCGAAACAAAACATGTGAGACCTGTGACATTCACCATGAGCCAACCTCTTGACGAGTCGCATGCATCCGAAAGGAACTCAGATATTGAGAGGCACGGTGAAACTAATGCTGTTAACTCAATACAACCAACTTCTGGAGAATCTGAAGCAAGGCAATGATCTAAGATAGCTAAAGGGATTGTGCTGCTCTTAAAAAGATACTAGTGATAATTTTCTGGTTCTATAGAAAAATGCTTTTAATTAGATTGGATTCAAATTCTTTGTCTTTTTATGGCTTTCATATTCACTTGGTGATGTAAAATAGGTCATTCCAACAGTGGTTTTCTGCAGCTGAGATGTACATAATATCTTTCCTTCTGTAGCATATGCGGGCCTAGGTTTTAATGGAATTTATTTTACCCCACTTTTGAAGTTCCTTTGATTATAGCATTGCCTCCTTTAGCAAACACACTACTCTTACCAAAATACATGTCAATTATTGGTACTAGGGTGATATATGTCAATGTGCATAGAATGACTTGTAGTACAAAACTTATTTTCTTTTTTATGATTATTTTATTTTTTCAAAACTATAATTTTCTCTAGTGACCAATTAAGCAATGATTTCCCCCATATGATTGATTGTAGATCCAATCTTTCAATTATTGCATTGGTAAATGGTGACATCAAATGTTGTTTCCCATTCTTGAAGTGAGTTAGCAATTTGTGAGTTTTCTTTTAAAAAAACGTATGGGGAAGGGGAAACTATTACTCGTTAAAGTGTTACTAATAGTTATTTACAAGCGTCTCAGAGGATATTAAAACTCCATTCTTGAAGGTTATAAAGTGAAACATCTGCGATTGAGTTAACACTTTATCATTATAGACAATCTTTGAACCTATTGGTGTACTCAATCCCTCAAGAAATTCACTCAGCATCCTAAAAAGCTTAATTTTCTTACCAAAATACTTGGTTTGATTTGATCCTTCAAATGTATCAAACCTTTTTGCAAATTGAGAAACTCTTTTCAATTTTCCATCATTGTTGAATAAAGAAAATATGCTCTAGTTGACTTTCTGTTCATCTTGTTCAATGCATGACAGTTAGAGGCCAAATTTGGTCTTTGATGCCATAATCATAGGTTGGCTCAATTTACTTATTTGTAATAATTATCTAGCCGTGAGTCTTCTTCATGGTGCCAAAGAAGATGGAGTTTTGCGGTGCCATTTTCATGTGAATGTGTTGTGTTTTGCTATTTTCCATTTACCCAATGCTTACTGAAGCACTTGGAGTTAGTTAGATCCACATTAGGGATAGCGAAAAATTCCGTACCCAAGAATATATGCAGATAAAATTGGTTACTGAGATCACCAAAAGTGCTTTCGATCCTTCTTCTAGATTTTTTTTTGAACAAGGATCCTTCTTCCATAATGGTTAAGTGTGATCTTCGATTTGGAAATTAAATTAAATTAAATATATATACATATAAACCCTACTTGTTGAATACTATTGACCCCAAATAGCTTATTCATCCCACTAGAAAAAGAAAAGCCATTTATTAATTATAATTATCCTTCATTGTCTCGGTACCAAATAAATTTGGGGGAGCCGAACAATTTAAACAACACAGTAAAGCACTTCTCACATACACTTCATATAAGTATCAAACAAACAAAACTTGTTCCAACCTTTTTCAAATAATGGGATTAGTGATCTTTCAAGAATGATGATGGAAACAAGAAAACATGTTGTTTATCCAATGATTTATTTACTTCTAAAATTATTGTTGCTTTTGTCAGTGGCTAGTGCAATTGTTGAAAGAAGTTTCTATGCTATTGCGCAATTTGATATGAGATGAATTTTTGAATGATTGTCTAGTAACATATATAGAAAGTGACATATTTGATGGTGTTGAAAATGAAAAAAATCAATACTTTCAAAATAAGAACTTATGAAGTCACAAAGAGAACAACTATAATTTTTAGATAGTGAGATGAACTATAAAAAAAAAACCAAATTAAATCGACTATTCAATTGATTTTGAGCCAATGAGGGAAACATATCTTGAATAGACTTTTTTTAGTCAAATAATTTAATTGCAAAAATCATACACATTTATATGTTGAGAATTTGAAATCGCGGATCTTGAGCACATCAAATATCTTTACGATCAAATAACATAAAATTGAATATGTGTTCCACAAAATGATTTTTACATTACTTTCTTTGTCTCGTATTACTTTGTTATTTTAGATTACTTATGAAGTATTAATTTTTTCTTCACTACTTATATAGTATCTTAACTTATCTAACTAGTACACTAATTACTATATTAACCAAGCAATTTGACTCAAGTAATTAAGGAGAATTATTCAGGAGAATTCATGTTCGATTTTTGGATAGAACAATTATTGGTTCCACTATATTTACCTCACGGTCGAACTCTGAATTATCAGAACTCCTTTTCCTAGAAACTGGATGGTTAACACAAAAAAAAATAACAACTATATAAACTGGAAGGTTAACACAAAAAAAAATAACAACTATATTACGTTAGCGGTATACCCGGCCCTAGTTTTTTGTGAGAGAAACTTCACATTCTAAGTTTTCTTTCTCTTTCAATCATCGATGAGGGGTGGTTTTATGTCATTTTTTGACCTAGAATCACCCCTATGCATCTTTTTCCCCTTTCTTTCAATTTAAATAAGTGGTTTTCACACATATCAAGTTTTCATTTTGTGTTTTTTGTGATTTCGTCGTCTGAGTGCGGCATTTGCTTTCGTGTTTTGTTGCGGTGTTCATTTGATTCCTATTGAAATATCGACTTCAGTCAATTACATATTCAATCAATGATTTGGGTGTCGACGTTGCAAATTCGAATGCATGGATATTTTGGTGACTTAGAATTCATCATATTATTTGTAGGCATTTTGTCGTTGTATGCTATTAACTTGTGTGTTGTGAGTTTGTTCACAGATTCATCATTTACGTTTTTAGTGATGTTGAACTTGTTATTGTATCTGATGTACTCTCAATTTGAATGAAACTCTCAATTTGAATGAATGATATCGTTTTGTTTTTGTCAAAAGAAAAACTATATTAATAAAGATACTTTACTAAATAAAACTGATTTTATCATAGAAAATAATACAATTGATCATTTTTCTTTCAAAAAGAAAAATACAATTGATCATTTTCTTATTAACTTTTTTTAATAAAAAATATTTTTAACTTTAAACAAATTTTCCTCGAACTCATATTATATCTCCCATTTGTAATATTTTCTTGTCTCATATTATTTATCTTTTGAAATACTAATAAAGCATTAACTATTATCCCCGTGAGTTTAGCTCAGTTGGTAGGGATATTGCATATTATATGCAGGGCCGGGGTTCGAACCCCGGACACCCCACTTCTCCACATTTAAAAATGTGTGACCTCTAGCCACTAGACTACTTGACCAAAAAAAGCATTAACTATTATTTTTTACTAAATAAATTATTATTATTAATTTTCCATTTATATACTCTTATTTATTGTGCCTCAACCCACTTAATTATTTAATAAATGAAATTAATTTTATCAATAAAATCAACACAATTAATCATTTTTAAGAATCATACATAACTCAAATGAGACAATAATGAGACTGAAATTACTTACACCATCCGTTCTAAATTATAAATCATTTTAACCATTTCATACCTATTAAGAAATATAATTAATTTTATATGGGAGAGATATTATGAGTTGTTTTACAAAATTGTTCTTAACAAATGATATCAAAAAGATAAATTAAATAATTGAAAGAAAAGAAAGTAATAAATGGTTAAAGATACAATATAAAAAATAACATTAATACCTCTTTAATATTGTAAAACGATTTATAATTTAAGACATTTTTTTTTTCTTTATAATTTAAAACGGATGGAATGAGAATGAATTATTTATTGGACACACTACCAAAGTCAAAGAATGCAGTGAATATGATGGTGTGAATGAAATGAAGAAAGAGATTGAATTGAACTATCCACGTCTCCAAACAATAATATCAGTAACTCCCCAAAAAAACATCATCAACATTCAAACACATCAACAATAATATCTGCAACCCAACCAAACCTAGGACACACTATTCTTGTTTCTTATTTGCTTATTTAACACACAACACAAACACACCCTTTTGTACTATGTAACATTGTTCCTTCAAAAAAGTGATATTTTTCCATTTTCATGATGGAAGAACAACCACACTCATCATCACTATCAGAACTAATAGTTTCTCTAGAACAAGCCACTTTCATGGCAAAACAACTACCATCATCAAACCCAACTCATCTCAATCAAATCCACACTTCCTTACACCAATCTCACCATCATCTCACCGCCTTCCTATCAACCCTTCAATCTCCTCCGGTGCCTCAAAACTCTGTCTCATCTGCCAACGGTGCTGCTCCTATGCAGCTGGGGGATGATGGAGAAGATGATGATGGTGATGAAGAAGAGACATCAAAGTGTACAATTGACAAGGTTGAGCAGAAATTGAGAGACTGCTTCATCAAAAACAAGAGACCAAAACGGCCCTTGTCACCGTCTGCGGCGGCCCGGGTGGAGGAGAAACGATTTTCCAATGATGGGTTTGTTAAGGATTATGATCCACATGCTGTTAAATTGAGGGCATTGGACCTTGTATACCAGTTTCATGGCTGATGCGGTGATGATGATGATGATGATATTTTGCTTTGTTCCCTTTTTTGTTTAGGAAATAGGAAAGGTTAGTTTTTGTTGATGAATATGGTTTTTAGACATGAAAGAAGATTTGGGATGTATTGTAAAGTGAGGTCAGGCTACATAAATTAAACAAATGTTATGTTATGCTAGTTCTTTATTGATTTTATTTTTTGGGTGCAAAATATCTTTGTGGTTTCGTTCAAGAAAAATACAATTTAATTCATTTTATTGGTTACATTACCAATTGTGTAGCTAATTGATGTTGCAGTTAAAATGAAAAATGCTTTGAGTTTTCCTTTAAGATATGGCAAGCATCTGTATCAGCTTCAAGAATAGCTACAAACAAGATTTTGAATTGCAGTTGTGTTGCAATACTTGTTATTATTGTAGAAAATTGCAGTCAAATACGATTGATGAGAGAATGCAATTGTGGTCGCAGAGACATAAAAACTTTTCGTCACACAGTCACAATCATGATTGCGTATTGTTTGATAAACCTTGGCTACAAGTGCCTTTGATGGCAGTGAAATTTACAGGATTATACATAAGACAAATGGATGCGGTGCTGGGTATGAACCTAATATCTTTCTATCATTTATGAACATCATGCCCCTAGTTTTGAAACATTAGTTGAAGAAAACTGTCGGGATTCGAGTATATTTGTCGACTCTCAATACTTCGGTTCTATGTTTGAATCATGTATCTGCTGCAACAAAAAGCGTTGCGAAAGTGGGAATCTTTGGGACCTTCTTCTGCTAAAGTTCGGTCTTCAATATCACAGAAATGCAAACTGTTACTCTTTGGTAATTGAGTTGTGGAGTTTTACAAAATCATCCAATGTTAGTTCTTCAGGTCTTGACTGCAAACATCAGAGGAACACACGAGTCAGCATAATCATTGAGAAACAAAATATCAGAACAAATTAAATTCGCTGAGTAAGAGCATAAAATGAAAATAAAAATAACAAAGAGTAGCAGTGTAGCATACGCCGATAACTTACAGTACTTAGAAGACCTATGCTTTCTAAGGCTTCTTCTATCTCAAGGGATGTGCATATGTGTTGAAGTGACTTGCGTATCATCTTACGCTTCTCATTGAATGCTGAATTAACCTACAAGTATATAGAACTGAACTGTTATTGAAAAACAGTGAAAGAGGTGTTTATGTGTGTGACATTATCTTTGTTTAGTGTAGCATGGAAGATAACATTATCAAATAACAAATAAAATTTTCAGTAATAAATGCACACAATGGGATATTTCAGTGCAAAAAGACTTTAATGAAACTAAAGATGAAAATCCTCAGAAACTCTATGCATGACAATGTATGATGGAGAAAGGGAAGGTACCATTGAAAAGAAGCTTTTATTGGACGAAACTTGGGGATATTCTGATGGTTGCTTCAGTTTGAATGAGACAACGGCTGCATCAACCTAGACAAACATGAAAATGAATCAGTCTGATTTCTGTTACTACCCACAAAATCTACTGATATGTAATATACAGCCAATAACCATATCTCCTGCGTTTTTCAGGACCTACTGACCTTCCTTCTTCCTTTTTTATAGTTAAATAAATGGTTTTCTTTACTTTCATTACCAGTAATGGCTTTCACTTTCTTGAAAAATAGTGTACCCGAGGCGTAGCTCAAGTGGTTTAACTGAGGCACCCGGAGGAGTTTGAGTAGGAGGTCCAGAGTTCAAACCATGTCTACTAACATAACACACTAAAAACTAACACATTTGTCTATTTAAAAAATTCTTGAAAAATAGTTGCTTCATGGGCATCGCCTACTTTTTCTGTTTGTATTATACCTCTCATCTGCGGCACGGTATCAAATTACATGTCCCAATGCAAGTTTTTCATAAGCCACTTTGCTTTACAGTTTGTTTTAGATTCTAGTGAAAACAAAATGGGGAAAAGCACTTCCCAGTACATGCACTTTTTTACCGAAAGAGGTTTTTGTTGCTTCAACTGTAATTTTGTTTGAGAGCTTTCAAAAGCTAAAACAAACAGGCATGTGGATTTGTTTTAGATTTATTATGGTTATGGTGAGAAATATACATTTGAAAGCCACAAGTTTTTCGCTTTCTTGAGACGAAGTTTCAGATAGTAAAATAATTTTTAAAATTTAATTCAAACACAAAGATATCTCTTGATTTCAAAAATCATATATACAACTAATGTCTCTTGCATATATTGGATTATCCTAAAAGAATCACATGGAGAGCAAAGCTTTTTAGAGCATGAGATATTTTATAATTTATCTGTTCTCAAGTGCAAGAAAAACAAAATACAACAACCAAGATCATTCTGGCACATATCAATACTATATCACTTACATTAGGCTGAGGGAAAAAATTTGTTCTTGCGACCTTAAATTTGTAGTCAGGATCTACAAAAGAAAGTCAGGACTTCAGCATAAAATACACCGAATTTGGTGTAGTGAATATTGAAATCTCTAGTTGCATGCATTTTTATGTACAATAACTTATCAAGAAGCCAAAGGATTATAGTCCAATTTTTTTTAGTGATTTCTTTGAGTTACTGTTCCTTGAATCATGATTGCCAATAGATTAAGCACAGTTAAACAGTTCAATCTTTTCCATAACTTGACTGGTTTAATGAGTGTTATTTGATTTACCATATGAAAACTTGTGATACTTGATTGTAAGAGGATAGGAACTGTCAACAAATATACGTAGCACTCAACTATTATTTTTATGCACCTGAGTAGAAATTAACAAATATATTGATGGGACGATACTCAGGGGTCCGGAGCGATGGTTCTACCCAGCGCAGGGCAGTCTCCTCCTACAATAATTTAATCTGTTTAGTTAATAACTGTTATTACATTAAGACCATGAACATTAAAAAGGAGGCCAATAGAATCTGAATATTATGAACACAATCATTTATAGTGAATCAGATATGAATACACAGTACACTAGACTAGCGAGGAATCAATTCTAACCTGGAGTAAGAGAACCACTTCTGAGAAAATGTCCCCCATTGGGAGTAGTAGTTTGATCACATCTGTACTGATATAGAAAGGAATGTTGGCAACCACCTGCAACAACATACCATTTCAGCATTTACAACAAGTTACATATAGTCTGGTATAATCTAGCAAAATTAATTTGGCAGAGGAAAGCACCAAAATGTCATGGTTAAAATATTGCTACTTAGTTTAGGACACATGAAGTTAAGCTGTCAAATGACTTTATTTAGGTTTATGCCATTGAGTTTAGTCACTGGCTAGTGGGTTATTACTGGAAAATCTACCGATTCATATATGTCCACCAAACAGAGGTCGAAACTAACCAACAGCAATTGACCAAATACCCATTACATCCACCACAGTTCCCTCTGCTATACACGCAAAGTGGAAACGGCGATCCATATTTTGTAAGAGTGACGAGTGGAGCTGAATGTTAGGGGCAAGTTATCCTCCTTATCAAGTAGCCAACACTTTCTAAAATTTGGCAAATGAAAAAATAATGGTGTATTGTTGTTTAGTAGTTTAGGGAACAGAATTCTCACTTTTGCTTTTCTAGTATCTGAATCTATATCCTTTGTGCTTCCAACCAATGATGATATATGGGAGCGCACATGACATTTGACGATATCCTCATTCAAAACCTGCAAGTATATTATCAAAAGGTCAACATTTATTTTGTGTTAACCCTCCAGCTCTTAGGGGAATGGGACCCTAGTAATCCGGAGTTCGACCGGAAGGTAAGTAAAGTCTGGCCAAGAATTTTTCCACTCAAGAATCGAACTCGGGTTCTCTTGAACGATTCGTCCTTAGGTGTTGCTCATTGACCATTTGAGCCCAATCACTTGGTTTCAAAAGGTCAACATTGATCATACAGAAACCGGTCCTAAACTATCATTATTTTATCATAAAAACCAGACATGTGACACAGGCATTGTAAGATGAAATACGACCTAGCAATATAATGAGGAGAGTGAAATAACAAATGAACCAAAATCTAAAAAACTATGGAGAAATTACAAGGCACGGCATAAGATCTTTTGAATGGATTAAGAATTTGACGAAAAGAATGGAACAATAGCTAAAGTAAATTCAAGAGGACGCTCCTGCCCAGTAGTAAATTTAGTTCAAGACTCTGACTCTAACAATGAAGGCAAGACAAGGAGTACTAGTGATCCCAAACATGCAATGTATGTCAAAAAGAGATATAATTGTACACTCGAGACCTAATTTGCATCTTATCAACAAGAAGACTACATGTATGCAATATAAAGTTCAAAATCTACCTTCAACTTTCCTGTACTTGAAAATCTTTCACTCACGAGGGCGGCCATATGTTTATCCTAAATCACATGAAAGATAGAAAAGCATAAACTTGAGCTGAAGTAAAAGAAAGAAATGAAAATCAAAACTCAAACTTATCACAAATTTTGAAAATTTACACAACCTATGTTTCGACCAATGATATTTCAATGAAATAGACAGACCAAAAGTGATACAAATAAGCTCGTATTTCCAAATATTCACATTATGAAAACATGTACAACTAACTGTTTCCATGTATACAACTATAGAAACAAACAACTCATGGAAAGGATGAGGGTGTGTGTCTGTGTATTAAAATTAGTTCTACACTTCTACTAATGAAAACCTGCAAACCTTCTCAACTGCGAGAACAAATGCACCAGAATTAATAAGCATATTGGTCAAGGAACCGGTTCCTGGCCCAATTTCCAGCACCACATCACCTTCCTCAACACCAGCCACACCAACAAGTTGCTCATTTATGTCAGAGTTCAACATATAATTCTGCAAATCAAATAACACACAAATTGCACAAAATTTTCATAAGCATTTAACCAAATACATTTCACACCAAACACCACCAAATGAAGCCCTCAAACAATTTCCAGCAAAATCATCTCCAAGCGATATAACAAAAAGACAAAATCACACTTTGGAAAGCTAAAACACAATTCATGTCACGCCAAAGCCTCCCAATGAAATATGCAAGCGACATTCATATAAATAACTTCCAAACAACAAAACATAAGGACAAAATCAGAGTTTGGAGTGCTACTTGCTACAACACAAGTTTGGATAAACAGCTTATATAAGCACTTATGACATAAGCGCTTATCATATAAGTCTTTCATGCATAAGCTATTTCTCTAACAAAATCTAAAATAAAGTAACTGTTTTCAATTTTCATACAAGTTAAAAGTTGTTTTACGAAGCTATCCTAGAGAGCTTATGGAAATAAGCTCCGTGTCATAAGTTATTTTTATAAGCTCTAATGATCTAACAAGGGCTTATGCCAGGCAAAGAAGCTCAAAAAAATGATCCAAACAGTCGTAAGTACAAAACAACACACGCCCACCACATGTTCGATAAAACGCCCATCAAAGCACCCAACAAAATTCACCACCAAACAAATAAAAAAATGTACTTTGAAGTGTTACAACTCAATGGGTCATCAGAAACCTTCTCACCTGGCCGAGAGATTTTCTGGGGGATCTGCCTTTGGAGTTAAGAGCTTTGAGAGTGGCATGGTAATCGTCTTTGTTTGGCGTCGAAGCTCTGTTGTTTCCACGACCACAAGCTACGTAGAATCTTCGCCTCCGTTCTGTTCCGGTAGGATTTTGCGGCGGTAACAGCGGTGGTTTGTGGCGGGAGTTGAAGGTTGCGTTGTGAGATATTGGCGGGAGTGTTTGAAGATAACATAGGTGAGAAAGAGATTGAGACATGTTTTTCAGTTGTTCGTTATTCCCGTTACAATCTCCCTTTTTGTTTTTTTTAGCTTTTATTAATTTTTATTTTGTGTGAACCGGATATCTATGCACGACTTGAATGATTAATACTCCCTCCATCCCTTTTTATAGGAGTAGTTTACAAAAATTACGTGTATTAAGAAAAGTTGTTGAAGTAATAAAGTTGTCTCAAATGTGTGTGACTATTACTAGATTACCCTTAATTAAATATATATTTAATGTTAACTTTTAATATACCAAGACAAATTGATAGTATTAATAAGGGGTATATTTGGAAAAAGAG